>CM017322.1:24440072-24473038 GCA_006937295.1 Carpinus fangiana
TTTTAATTATTTTTAAAGTATAAATAATATTTCATTATTATTTCTATTAAAGGGACATGTGTCTCATTTATGGCCCTATGATCTTTCTAGAGTGATCTTGGCCATTAACTGGATATTCTCCAATTCAAAATGGACTGGAGAGAATCCTATTCCTAACTTTTGGGGTTAAGAGAGATCCAAGACCACCCAATACTAGTATTAGAGCCCAGGTTTATCAACAAGTTTGGGATTATCCCACATTAGTTGTAGAAGGGACTGGTTGTCACTTTATAAGTGTGAGAAAAAACTTTACATCTTGAGCTTAAACTTTTGGAATAATTGACAATTAAACAGATATTCATGTAACTAACAGTTAATAAAGTCTATAAATAATACTAAACATAAACAGCTTATGAATTTAAACTGCCAAACATTTTAATTAATCCAGCAAATAATTCACATATTTATCTTCCTTTGCTAATGAAGTTGTTCGAGGAGGTTGTTTGACTTGAGTTATCCGAAACTGTTAAAGATCAGAATCTGAAGTTTTTGTCGTTTCCTTGGTCCTGTGTTGTCGGTGCCTTCGTTATTTAAAAGGAGAAAAAGTGGAAAAACATTGTGGATATGTTTATTAAAAAGATGGCATTAGTTACCTGAGTCTGCTTCCTAGCGACCGCAAGGTGTAAGACAGTGTTGCCATCTTCATCCCCGGCACTCATAATTTCCTCCATGTTTAGCTGCTTCACTATATCAAACATGGCTTCAAAGGCCTCAAACTGGTTATACTTCACGGCTATGTGAAGCGCAGTGTCGCCTCTTAGAGTCACTTCTCCGATACAGTCGGGAAAAAAGCCGTGCAACTCCTTAATGACTTGAACCCTCCCAGTTACAGCTGCGCAATGAAGAGAAGTCCTTCCATCCCTGCTCTTAAGACGGGCAAGTTCCCTGCTAAATATCAGTAGTTCTCTCACTATTTCAACATACCCTTTTGCAAAGGCTATGTGTATTGCGCTAAAACCATCCTTGTCAAGTTTGGTGGCAAAATCTGGTTTAATTAGCTTCAGTAGCTCCCTCACAAACTCTGTTTGCCCACCCATGGCTGCAATGTGTAGGACAGTCTCAGGGTACAGTGAATCTCTCTCTAGTAAGAGGGAGTCCGCTCCATGTAATCTTTGCAGTTCCATGGAGTTTCTTCACACGTTAGTAATTTCTAACGTGTGAATAGTAACACGTTAGAAATTGCTATTTTAATTTTTTAATTATTTTTAAATATTGTCATTTACTAACGTGTCACTATTCACACGTTAGTAATTTCTAACGTGTGAATAGTAACACATTAGAAAATTCAATTAGTAACGTGTGGGTTTATAACACGTTAGTAAATGCTGATGTGGCAAAAAATGATGAACAATAGACACGTTAGAAAATACCCGATTTTTTGTAGTGTTTTTTCTGTGAAACATTTTCAATAACTTCCATAAGCTCTACTTCTTTTTCCCCTACCCAGCCTCAACTCTTTAGGACTTGTCAAACTCGATGGTCCTAACTACTTAAGTTGGTCCACGTAGTTTCTTCTTGCACTACGTGCTCATCATCTTGTCAATTTTTCGGCATATTTTTTAATTAAATAAATTAACCTTAATAAATCCTAACTATGAAAGGGATAATAACCATTTCATTTAAAATCGAAAAAAAACCCTTGTCCGTGTCAAAATCGATAAGAGTATTCATATATAAAAAAGTTGTAGTTTCTCGTGATCAGAGATGACTCTTTGCTCGGATAGGAGAAGGCTTTCCTTTTCCCTTCACACTTTATTGCTCAATTATTGGGCGATTAATTTTTCATTTTTTTCCTAGAATTCGGTTCAAATGTATTCAAATTTTAACTTGGACATATTTAGAGAGAGATCATCAAAGACAATGTGACACAGTATAATAATAACCTTGAACTCCGGCTAAAAAAAGATGAAAATGAAAGCAGTGTCTGGACAGCATTTCCAAAGAGCTCAATGCACTGTGCCTGTCCGGACAGCTAGAAGAAGTGTTCAGACAGCATTTCCAGAGAGCTCAATGCATTGCGCCTGTCCGAACAGCTAGAAGCAATGTCCGGACAGTATTTACAGAGAACCTATTTTACTTGGCCTATCTGGACACATGGCTTGGACGTTCGGATACCAAGGGTTTACGTATAGGTAACCCTAGTTGTGTCCGAACACGTACTTATCCCTGTTCGGACACTGCCATTTAATTGTTGTGTGAATTACTATTTAAGCGACTATTATGTACATTATTAATTATGTATTCAGAGAGCGAATAATGTGAGCTAAGAAAAAGAGACAGAGATATCAAATTGAAGTATTTGGATTTCTCTTAGAGTAAAGTTTCTGTGATTAATTATTTTAAGTCAATCAAAGGTTCGATGAAGGAAATCACATAAAAGAATTGTGCCGGATGTTATGGAAAGAGTTACTGCGGTAGAAATCAAGTGGGTCGCTTATCTTATGCAAGGAAATGTCAATTGCAAAGGTTTTGTAAGTGTGAACTTCTTATAATTCTTTTTTTTTTTTTTTTTATAGTGGAGTGATTATCTAGGTTTGGCTGCCCCGAAGAAGTTTTATATTTAGAGAGTTCTTTAAATGATTTCCTCTTCGTAACCAAATATTTGTGTCCTTGAATGTTAATTACATATCTGTTTTGGCTGATTATTATCTGTTAAGTCAGATCTATTTCATATACCATTTTGTGAAACTCCTATTTACTCCGAATAGGTGTTAATTAGAGTCTATTAAGTTTTTCAATAATGTATATAGTTTTCTTAAATTGTATATATAATTTCTCTGTAGCCTTTTCTTTTATTCAATTAGAATAAAAAAAAAATTAAAAAATTAAAAAAAATTTGTATACTCTATGGGTGACTCAGATGAAAGAAAATATATATATAAAGGTCTTGAATAATGACGGTTGTGGGTACAATACGGGATACAAACATGTCATTGCATAATTTCTGTTTAGTGATGCGCGTGTCAATTTGTACGGAATCTGAATTTTTAAATAAACAAAGGAGAAAAAAAGTTTTATTCTGTCTATCTCATTTATTCTCTTTCTCTCTCCCCATCTTAAAACTTTTGGTGGCAGAAACTTTTGGTGGCAGAAAGCCATTAATCTACTGTGTTAACAGGCCTACAGAAACTAGACAATGCAGCTAGAAAAGTAGGGTTCATCAAATTATTCTTCCTACTAGAATTTTTCTTTTTTTTTTTTTCTACATTATTCACATCCTTTCTGTATTTTTCATGCGTAGGAGTTTGAATCTGCTCTCTCTGAGATACTGGTTTGATCTGATATCTGGATTGAAACTTTTGTTTAAAATAATTGTTTCTCTTTCCGCAAAGATAGTTTGTAAAGCGATTTACTCTTCCTAGAAATTACAACAAGGCAGGTGACTTTCTCTAAGAGGAGGAGTGGGCCGTTTAAGAAGGCTCTGGAGCTCTCAACTCTGCTATGCTGAAATTGCTCTCACTGTCTTCTCTTGTACAGTTGTACTGGCAAGCTCTATCACTACGCCAGCTCATGGTTTCTCTCTCTCTCTCACAAGTCACAAACATCTTTCTACCGTTTGATCGTTTTATTCATGCACTCTCCATTAGTTTTATCATTTCTTGAGAGAATAAATATCTGAGTCAAACAAAAAAAAGACTGAGCAAACCTAAAGAGTGACTGAAAAAATGTACTATGATACATCAAATAAAGGAAACCAAAGTACTGCCGAGTCTTCTGCTTTCTGCAAAGCACAATTTTCAACTTTTAGAAGAAAAGAAGAAGTTAATCTTACCAGGTGTGTTGGGCAAAAGGGTGGACGGAACCTTATTCAAAATTTTAAAAAATTTATCTTAAAATTAATTTTAATATTTTTATTTTTTTATCATATTAATCACTTTTTATTATTATTTAAATAAAAAAATTATTACAAAATAAAATTTTTCAATTTTTTATATAAAATATTCTTACTTTTTTTTCTCACATCAATCAAATCAATATCGGTCCACTTTCTTAAATCTATTCCCTTGCCAAACATAGCCACCATGAAGGGTTTAATGTTTTGCTGCAACAGCAATTATAAGAGGACTTCATAAAATATAGCGTATAATCAAATGAATGATAGGGTGCACTAATTTAAAAACATATTTTGGGTTTAAAACAGTTGATACTTCAGAAGACAAATTGTTAGCATGAAGCCACAAACTTGTTTTGTCTTGTTCATATCCTCAGTTTACACATGTCGTCCTACATTGTAATTACATTCTTGACAGCATCATGACTCACATTAGAAGCATTACAATATTGTACTTTTTTGAGCTTCTTCGATTCAATTGAAAACTCTTCCTTTCTTGCAATTAGTTATAGGTGCAATAATAGTGCTGAAAATTCTGATAAAACAACGATAAAAAATTTACTTTGGATATTATGAATAGACTTTCTTGAATTCAGGGGCGAATCTAAAAGGGGTCGAGGGTCAACTCCTAAAAATCTCCTTTACCATGGTAAAATATTTTTTTTTGTCCTTATTATGCCCTCCCTCAACCATAATTATTCCCTCTATCCTCATGCTTAAGTTATATTATACCCTTTAATAAGTTGAAATTTGAAAAAATTTAAAAGCCTCAATTTCAAATTTTCGGTTTCAGTTTCAGTTTAGAAGAACTAAAGAAAGAAGATGATGAACAGTAATATATCCAAACGGTGCGTTTGGTTAATTGAGACTTAAAAGACGTGGGGGTGGGTCCATGGTACAAGTCTCAAAGCTGCTACCAGCTTTTTAACACTAAAAAAAAAAAACTAAAAAGGCTCACCCTTTTAACACCAAAAAAAAGGCTCACCCTTTCTCAAAGCTGCTGCCACCAGATTTTTAGCATAAAAAAAAAAAAACTAAAAAGGCTCAGCCTTTTAACACTAAAAAAAGGCTCACCCTTTCTCAAAGTTGGCGGCCTTTCTCAAAGCTGTTGCCGCCAACATTTTAGCACTAAAAAAAAAAAAAAACTAAAAGGGTTCAGTCTTTAAAAATTGCTTTCTGCCGCCAGGAAACCCTAAGAACAAAACGGGAGAATTTCTGCCGCTTTTTCTAGGCTTCTAACTTTCTTATTTTTCAACTTCAACGAAATTAAGCCTTAATTTTCTTTTGCTTTTCAACTCAAAAGAAAAATTAAGGTATGTAAATATGTAATTATATTTTTAGATTTAGATTTAAATTATTCTTTTATTTTAATTGTTTTAATATTTATATTGTTAATTTGCTATTCATGAATCATGATTCAACATAGTCAGCTATTCTTAATAATAACTTCAACGAAAAATTGAGGTATGTAAAATTGTAAATATGTAATTAAATTTATATTGCTATTAATTTAGCCTATTCTTGATAATCGTTTTTATATTTAATTATTTACGAATTTATATAGTTTTGTTTCATATTTTAATTGTATAAATATATAATTTGTAGTTATCTGAGATTATGAAGAAAAACAACGATTCTATTGAGTTAGAATCAAATTCTAAACGACCTCGTGTTGAAGTAGATTTAGCAAATTTGCCCGGAGATCCCAGCTTAAGAAAAAAAAAAGTGTGATTATCATCCTAGTGATAGAGACCAAATACGAAGAGTATTTCTACAAAAAGGAGCTTGTCAACCCTTTAACCATGATTTTCCAAGAAAAGAATTTGGAAAAACAATGCGTCGTTTTAATCCAGCATGGTTCAAAGAATATAAATGGTTGGAGTACAACATTTTAAAAGATGCTGCGTATTTCTTATATTGTTATCTCTTCAAACCGGACATTAGAAAACAAGCAGAGGGAGACTCGTTTGTTACTGAAGGGTTTAGTAACTGGAAAAAGAAAGAGAAGATTGAAGGTCATGTGGGGGCTCACAATAGTGCACATAATCAAGCTCGGCGAAAATGTGAAGCTTTGCTAAACTATAAACAAAACATCATAACATTTTTTGACAAGCAATCAGATCAGTAGAAAATAGTATACAAGACTCGTTTGAATGCATCAGTTGATTGTGTTCGCTTTTTACAACAATAAGGATTAGCATTTCGTGGCCATGATGAATCTAAAGGTTCAAGTAATCAATGAAATTTTCTTGAATTGTTGCAGTTTCTTGCGAAATATAATGAAGAAATTGACAAGGTGGTCTTAGAAAATGCTCCTGAAAATCATCAAATGATTGCAGGGGCCATTCAAAAAGATATAGTAAATGCTGCAGCAAGTATAATGTTAGATGTTATTCTTAAAGATCTTGGTGAGTCATCATTTGCTATCCTAGTTGATGAATCCCGTGATATATCCGTTAAAGAACAATTGGCAATTGTTTTGCGTTATGTAGATAAGCGGGGCCATGTGATTGAACGTTTTTTAGGCATTGCATATGTTAGTAATACCACATCTGTAGAATTGAAGAAGACAATTGATTCAGTGCTTAGCAGACATAATTTAAGTATTAGCAGATTGCGAGGACAAGGATACGATGGAGCTAGTAATATGCGCGGTGAGTTGAATGGACTTAAAACACTTATTTTGAATGAAAATTCGTCTGCCTATTATGTTAATTGCTTTGCACATCAGCTTCAACTCACTTTAGTTGCTGTTGCCAAAAATCACATTCAAATTACAACTTTTTTTAGTTTGGTTAATAGTATTTTTAATGTTGTTGGAGCATCATGCAAACGTCGTGACATACTTCGTGAAAAACAAACTGCTAAAGTAGTAGAAGCACTACAAAATAATGAAATGTCAATTGGTCGTGGCTTGAATCAAGAAATGAACATAAAGAGACCTGGTGATACCCGTTGGAGTTCTCATTATGGTGCAATTGCTAGTTTTATTACCATGTTTTCTTCTGTCATCGATACGATTGAAGATATTGTTGAAGATGGTTTAAATTCTGAACAGAGAGCGGAAGCAAATATACTAATTCAATCACTTCAGACTTTTGATTTTGCTTTCAATTTACATTTGATGAAAAATGTTTTGGAGATTACAAATGAGTTATCTCAAGCACTACAACGAAAAGTTCAAAATATTCTGAATACAATGAAGTTAGTTGAAATTTCAAAGTTGCGCTTACAAGCTATGAGAGAAGATGGGTGGAATTCCTTATTTGATGAAGTTTCAAAGTTTTGAGCCAAAAACAATATTCTTGTCCCCAACATGGATGAGCTTTACCAACCTCGATTATGACGAGAGCTCAAGACATGAAAAATTCACATCATTACTGTGTGGAGCTTTATTATATTGTTATAGACATACAACTCCAAGAACTTAACAATTGCTTTAATGAGGCAAATTATGAATTATTAATCTGTGTTGCGTGCTTGAGTCCAGATGACATGTTTGCGTCTTTTAACAAGGAGAAATTACTTCGTCTTGCTCAATTCTATCCGAATGATTTTTCAGCAGTTCAACTTATCACTTTAGACAACCAACTTGAGACGTATATCTTTAACATGCTTTCTAGTGATGAATTTGCAACACTCAAAGGGATTGGACAACTTGCTGAGAAATTGGTAGAGATGAAAAATGATATCGTATATCCCTTAGTTTATTCATTGGTAACATTGTCATTGATTCTGCCAATTGCGACAGCAACTGTTGAGAGAGCATTCTCAGCAATGAATATTGTTAAAAATCGTTTACGTAACCGAATAGGAGATCAATGGATGAATGATTGTTTGATTACTTACATTGAGAAAGACATATTCAAGACTATCAGTAATGAAGAAATTATGCAGTGATTCCAAGGTATGAAGACTCGTCGAGGACAATTAAATTAGTGCTAGTCGTGACAAAACAAATTGTAATTTATATTTATATGTTTTAGAACATAATTACATTTTTGTTGAATTTATTCACTTATTCTGTTAGTTATATTTTCGTTCAACTTTATTTTTTGTATTCATTAAAAAAAATCATGCCCCCTATGGATGAAATTCCTGGATCCGCCACTGCTTGAATCCAATGCATGCATCTTAATTCCTTCACTAGAGATCACAAAACCCAAAAACACCAGACTAGTTGTGCAGAAGTGTCACCTCTTCAAGTTTGTATGATAAAACTTTTGTTCTCTTGAAGCTTCTAAACAATTTGTAGAAAACGCAGCTAGTGTTGATCTATCTGCTTGCTGCAAATTAAGATATTGTCAAAGTAAATAGTAAAAAATAATCCAATAGATGGCTTAATGATGCAGCGTGACTTAGTAGGCTGCAGCAAAAAATAACAAATACGCAGCGGATAACTAATTCAATATCTTGATTCTATCAAAGATCTGAGAACTCTTCTTGAAAATCTAAATACTCTCTAGCATTTTGAAGGAAAATAGAGGAATAAACTCAACTATGAGTATTCTCATTAATCAAAATCAATATTAAACAAAAACTGTCTTTTCTAGAGGCTATAAGCATGTATTTATAGTCTCAAAACCCTAAACCTGATAAAATATGAAATATAGATTTCCTAAACCTAATAAACACTTAATAAAGATAAAATACGAAATATAAACTCCCTAAACCTAAAAACACTTAATAAAGTCTGTTTAACAAAACAGATAAAACAAAGCTACGATGCTTGTCTGGACGGCCACGACTCGTAAACATAAATAAACATAAACATGCAAAGCTATGGGCCTGGATGGGATAAGTCATCATCTGGACGGTCTTTTGCTGGTGGACATCCCATCTACATCATTCTCCTCTGGTTGGAGAGAATTCGACCTCGAATTCAGCCGGTTCTTTCCATGGTCCTTCAGGTGTCCAGTCAACTCATTACATTCGCCTTTCCTCAAGATCAAGACAAGACAACACCCCACAATAAATGTGATGCTCTTTATCATCGACATACCTTGATGATTGTCGTGAAGGCCCCACACACTACTTGGCAATACTTCGGGTTTGCCGTACTTCTCTCATTTCCTTTCCCTTCCACGTGCCATGAAGATACTTAAGAATGGGTCAGCCGTTGTTTCCCTTGTGAACATATAATTTTCCTCATCCGTATAAAATTCACCGTAATTATCGTGAGGAGAATTTAAAATATCTTCAACACGAAGGAAATCAACGTAGCCAACATCTTCAACATTAAAATTAGGAACTTTACCTGAAAGGTCTTCATCAACCTCTTCATAATCGGCG
Source organism: Carpinus fangiana (assembly GCA_006937295.1). NCBI lineage: Eukaryota > Viridiplantae > Streptophyta > Magnoliopsida > Fagales > Betulaceae > Carpinus > Carpinus fangiana. The sequence continues at coordinate 24,449,236 of CM017322.1, forward strand.
ATGTCATCCGTAGGTTCTTCATCTTCCAATTGGTCATCTTCATCAGAGTAAAGGCCGCCAAACATGGGAAAAAACCCATCTTCTTCGTGCTCTTCCTCTAGGTCGGATGCCAAAGGTTCTTCAATTGGATCTTTCTCATTGACATCATCATCATAGGTTGGTGGGGAATCCCAATCTACAAACCCTTGTGAAGGATCTTCAACATCTTCATGTCGGAACTCTTCATCAATAAATTTGGATTCCTGAAACTATCCATCCACAGATTCTTTTTCCTCCTCCACAGAATATGGATTCTGTTTATGGATTTGTGGTTGGCAAGTACGAGTCCAATTGGCCTGTCGTGGACTCTCCTCCTCAATCCATGCCTTCCTCCGTGGAGTTGGTTGCCGGCGACAAACATTAGGACCACCCCTGTTGGCTAACTTGTTAGTAAGATTGTCTAGCTGCCCCCACAAGGTCTCTATCCGCTCATCCATGTGTTGCCGCCAACAGATCTCCTTTTAATACCTTTTTTCTTCCGCCTCTCTAAGCACCTTCTTTTTGTTAGAAATTTTTACCTTTTCTTTTTGGGTGTCGAGCTTGACGCCTGCATCCTGTGATATAGCATGAGCTTGTGCCGTTGGAAATTCCTTCCGCACTACGTGCCTTGCATAAGGATTGACAGGTTCACTCTCAACGATAAATTTGTCTTCCACCCCCGCGTATCGCAGTCTTGGTTGATGATGACGAACGTTCGAACCATTCATGTCGGCTAAGTGATCGATAGGGACCTCGTGTTGGGTGCACGCACGCCCCTTCTTCCGCACGGTTAGATCACCAAACTTCTCCTCCATGTGCTGCAAACGAATCGCCAGTTGCTCCTTATGTGCTGCCTCCGTGCATACGTACACTTCATCCATGTCTACCAGACGGTTGCCCCTCCCCATTCATGGAAAGAAACCTAGGCACTGATACCAACTGATGTAGCGTGACTTAGTGGGCTACAGCGAAGAACAACAAATACACAGCGGATAACTAATTTTAGATCTTGATTCTATCAAAGATCTGAGAACTCTTCTCAAAAATCTAGATACTCTCTAGTATTTTGAAGGAAAATAAAGGAATAAACTTAACTCTGAGTATTCTTATTAATCAAAATCAATATTAAACAACAACTGTCTTTTCTGAAGGCTATAAGCATGTATATATAGCCCCAAAACCTGATAAAATACGAAATATAAACTCCCTAAACCTAATAAACACTTAATAAAGTCGGTTTAACAAAACAGATAAAACAAAGCTACGATGCCCGTTCGGACGGGACTTGTGGCCATCCTAACAGCCACGACTTGTAAACATAAATAAACATAAACATGCAAAGCTACGGGTCCGGACGGGATAAGTCACCGTCCGGACGATCTTCTGCTGGTGGACATCCCATCTACATCACTTAAAGTCATGATTCATAAAAGTACAAGAACCATAAAAAAAAGTTTGAATGGTATAATCATCCACTCATAAACCTTATCTCTTGTCATGAAAGTGGTATTATACTCATCCTCCGATCTCATTCAGATTTGATGATACCCACTTTTGAAGATCAATCTTGGAAAAAAAAAAGTACCATGCATTTGGTCAAGAAGATCATAAAGTTGTAGAATAGGAAACTACAACTTGATAGTAATTTCAAGTTCCATTCCAGTCCCGAGATGGAAAATGGAGTCAAGGGAAGACTCGTCATAGCGATCAGTCGACCTATCTTGTTAGTTCATTATGTAATCTTTGCTTGAGGGTTAAGTTATAAAAAAATAAAAAGCAAATATCCATTTATGATCCACATTTACTTTTAGCCTAACATATATAGGATCATAGATTTCTAATTCAGAATCTTTCCTTACTAGAGTCGTCCTAGTCTTAGAAGTCAAGACCTAATTGGTCTCTTATGCAATCAATAGTCTATTGTCATCTAGTTAAAGGGGAAGTATCAATAAGAAAGGTATGAGATGATTATCATTTTAGAATACGATTTAATGTGTTTTGGAGGTTAAGGCTTCCTCGAAGTAGCCATTAGAGATCACGTTTCTCTCAGAGTAGCCGATTTATCATTTCCTATGTTTTGTTAATAGATGGTTCACATCAGTTCATCTATCATGCATATTCAATAAAAAGAGCCCTATCACTCAATACAGACATTCAAAAGAGTCTCTCCAAGGGCCGTTGGAGCCTACCTCCACATTGCATTCGGGAGAATCATTGATCGACTAACGCCAACAACCACCCCTTTTTCTATCCACATTGGCTTCCACGTGGGCGTTCATTGCTCTCATATCAACACATATATGCTAAGAACCATCCCTTTTCATTACAAGCGTTGAAATAATAACCCCGTAGCAATAAGCTCACTTTTGTCCTAAAAAACCCCTTAGCAATAAACTCATCTACTTGCCTTTGCAACTCTTTTTGCTCCTAATTATGAAATCAATGCTATGTTATATATCTCTCATAGGTGGTTGTCCAAGTGTTATTTCACGTGTAGAGCATCTTTAAATTCATTGCATAATGTATCGTATCCATGATAAGAGGCAACTCACTTGTTTGCTTATTTTCCACTAGAGAAATAAAGGCATAGGATAAACAGACTCCACCAATACCTTTTCAACTTCGGCTTTTGATAATTGTTTCCCTCTCCCTTTAGAAGGAAATAATTGTATTTTTAAACATATCATGAATAACCTTTCTATCATATTGTTGGGGTTGACCAAAAAACAAATTAAATGCATTCATAGGAAATAAAAAACCCTTTGCAGGTAAATATCACACAGTATGCGGAATTAACAAATATTTAATTATCAGCAAACAATCACCAAAATACGTAAAATCAAACACAAGGATTTTGGTGACGAAGATGAAACCTTTTAGAAGACGTTTTAAAAGTATAACCTCTTCGAGGCAGCCAAATGTAGAAAATCATTATCAGAAAGATGTTTAGAGATTATAGACATTAGATTGGAACACTTACAACCCAATGCAAGTCCTTGACTCTGTAAGACCGACAAGCCTCTAACTAGTCTCCTCACTCACAATCTTATTCAATGTGATTCTCTTTTACCAAACCCTTCCAATAGACTTCTTAATGAAGCTCACAATCAAACCAACAAAATCCTCCAAGAGGAACAATTAAGCTCACAACATATAATCACTCAAGCACAGCCTCTCACGAACTCTAGGGTTCAATTCCGTACCTCTCTCTAACAATAGAGATGAATATATATGTGTCCCTAAAACCCTAGACACGTCACACACTTTACACACGTTTAAAAACAATATCTAACGCGTGGTGCCTGGACGAACAACACCACTACCTAATTTTAATTCTTTCTTTCTTAATTCTACATTACACCACTACTATTTATTTTAACTACAACTTACCATTAAATATAATTATTTACCACTCCAAGACTTATTATTAATTAATCTTATTCATATTAATTGAGGTTGTTTTGGGGTTATTAATAATAAACTACATAATTATTTTCTTGGTTATTACAATACACATGAGTGTCATGCGTAGTCCAAGAGAAACCACTCTTTTTACCGAGTCAAGCCAAATGCGTCGAACCAAGACTGATGTAAGACAATATTTACCTTTATTTTCGGTAATAACGAAAATAAAGAAAATATCAAAAATAATATTGGAACATCGCTGCTTGATCAGAATTTTACTTGTTCTCAGACAATGGAAGTACAAAAGAAAAAAATTGTCACAATTGCCGCTGATTGTTAATTTTATTATAACTTTATTTCCTTTCCTTAATAGGGTAGATTTGTTTTAATTCTTTTCCTTCCTTTATTAGGATTAGGTTTAATATTGTTATTAGGATTAGGCTTACTATTGCTACTAGGATTAAGTTTACTTTCTCTACAAGTATTTCTCTTATATAAATAGGCTAGTTTATTATGTAAAACAAAAAATCAATTGAATTATTATCAAATTAGAGAATTTTCTTTCAAATACTTTGTGAAGTTTTATCTTTGTTTTAGTCTACGGACTTGTTTTTATCTTTTTGGGTAGAAGACAAAGATGCTTTTCTGTGCATAATCAAAGACGCTGCTCTTTGATTAGTTACCTTAGTCTTCTGCTACGTCAGTTGGTATCATAGTAGGCTTTATCCTAATCATGGCCAATCAGCGCAATGGTGACAAACTTCTCCAACAATGCTGCTTGTAGGGGAGGGGCTCTTCCGAGAGCCAAATTCATGGGGTATCCGAGCCGACTTTATTCGGATTTAATGGCCAACTTCTACCACAATAATAAATTTTATAACGACGCCATTTGTGAGAGAGATGTTGTTTCAAGATCTAATTATCAACGATACATCAAGCGATCAGAAGCTCCTTTGAGAGCCGAATTTTAGGAGTTTTGGCAGACGGTGGAACATGAGATATGCTAGATGCGGGAGACATTGGAATGCATGCAAATGGGTTCCAATTGGAATCACAGGGATAATGATGCTGAAGATGACTATGGGATCCGAGTGAAACCCATTCAGTTTTCATATGTTGACAGGTTCTTTGACGATGATGTAATTCACATTCGACCTATCCGTAACCATATTCATAAATCTTCAAATAGGCAGTCCGCCTATGAAGATAATATTAATTATGATGAAAGAGATTTGGAAGCTGTTAATTTGGTTAAAAAGTGGAGTTCCCGTCAAAGAAATAATTTGTGCAACAACACCTATTTGTTCCAACGACTACACCAGTGGAAGAACAACTGCCACCTCCTCCATCACAGGTACAACTCATCACGATCACCAAGAAAATTGGCGATTCCTTTGAAGAAAATTGTGAAGTTGAAGATAACATCAAAGAAGAAATCATTGGTGAAATTTTTGTGGAAGTAGACGAAAAGGAAAGATCGTGTCTTGATGCTATCTATGTAGATTTCTCCAAGTACCTTTATTTAGAGGAGCCACATGTGTCATGTTCCAAAGAAAACTCGAGGACAAGTTTTCTTCAAGTGGGGATGTCTCATGTATGACGATATTTACCTTTATTTTCGGTAATAACAAAAATAAAGAAAATATCAAAAATAATATTGGAGCATCGCCGCTTGATCAGAATTTTATCCATTCTCAAATAATGGAAGTACAAAAGAAAAGATTGTCACGATTGCCGCTAATTGTTAATTTAATTTTATTTTATTAGAACTTTATTTCCTTTCCTTAATAGGGTTAGATTTGTTTTAATTCTTTTCCTTCCCTTATTAAGATTAGGTTTACTTTATCTACAAGTATTTCTCTTCTATAAATAGGCTAGTTTATTACGTAAAACAAAATATCAATTGAATTATTATCAAATTAGAAAATTTTCTCTCAAATATTCTGCGGAATTTTATTTTTCTTTTAACTTACAGGTTTATTTTTATCTTTTTGGGTAGAAGACGAAGACGCTTCTCCTTGCAGAATCAAAGACACTGCTCTTTGATTAGTTACCTTAGTCTCCCGCTACGTCAAAGACTGTTAGAAGACAAAATCTAATAAGATCAAGCATATCCAAACAAGGCAACAATCCTATGAGTTCCTCCTCCATGTTTCATGGGATTGTCTTCATGTTTCGTGGGATTGTATATTAATGTTAAGAATATTATGTTATGTTATTTATTATTCTAGGGTTATTTACTTCCTTATTGATTCTAGGGTTTCCTTAGCCTACTAGGTTTACCTTTCCTTAGTCTACTAGGTTACTTGCCTATTACTCATGGCCTCTCTATAAATAGAGGTCTCTGTAATACTCTTCAATAATTCAGTCTTAATACAATGTAGTTTATTACATACTTTCCCTCTCTCTCTCTTCTCTCTTTCCTTTTTCCACTTTTTATATATTTAATATATAAATTTTTATATTTTATCATGGTATCAGAGCCTAAATCGACTAATGTCATTCTTATTCCTTTTCCACTATCCCTCTGAGTGATTTCTTCAAACACTTTGCCCGCTGTCTCTCTTAGTTGATGTACAAATATAAAAGTACTCGCAATAGTACGAGTCGTGTGCAATACAATGTTGTGCAAGTGCGAGGTCGATCTACAGGAAATTGTATTTTGCAAAAACAAATTTTCTATTTAAACTGACTCTATCTTAACCTAGTTCCGAAGTTCGCGGTTTGGTCATGCAAAAACATAAACTAGACTAAAAGCTTAAAAACAATTAAACTAAAAGTGCTTANAAACAAATTTTCTATTTAAACTGACTCTATCTTAACCTAGTTCCGAAGTTCGCGGTTTGGTCATGCAAAAACATAAACTAGACTAAAAGCTTAAAAACAATTAAACTAAAAGCACTAAGGTTTTAAAATCCACCTTACCACATCAAAGTACATATTCTCGTGCCTAGTTCACACATCCGTCAAACGGTTAAGCTTCTATGCATGTTCTGTTGCTTTTACAAAATCTTATCGAATCATTTGATGAATCAACCGTTAAAGAATCACAACAGATATTTAATCGAGATCAAATCGTCCACTGTATCCGTAGATCACAATGGATATTAGTCTCGATCCAATCATCCGATGTACCCCCGGATGAAACACAACGAATATTGGGCGTTTAATGATCCATAAACATCAATCAATCATAATTTTGTCACACAATTAAATTGAAACAAACATACATTAAATTAAATGATGGAGCAAGTACAAACTAATCATAAAAACATGTAAACAAATCCATGGTGAGGCTTCATTGATAAGCGCCGAATGTTGCACATTCAAGCCCCTTAACTTGCATATGTTAATTCCTTAGCGTTGCTATTTGCTTGATTTTGTTTTGTTTTGTGTTTCAGGTCAAATACATGAGCTCCATTGAAAATTGGACTAAAAGGGACGAGATGCAGCCATTCTGTGCTAGCGAACGATCACAGCACCCATGTGATCGTGCACTGGGCGAACGATCATAAAAACATGTAAACAAATCCATGGTGAGGCTTCATATTCAACCTTAGTTGAAGATTTAGCCTCTCATGACAAAAGAAATCAATAAGAAACTAAATTACTTCATTAAAATTAAACACTTACAAAAGAATTGGAGTTCAAAGCTCCAAAAACCTAGAAAAACATGAAAATGACCAAGAACGGCGCCCCCGGCACGTCTCCGTACGTTTACAATATAAAGGGGTGATATTTATAAGCTAATTTTAGGGTTTCAGTGCTGCTAGGTCGTCCGAGTGCGCTCGATCACACTCTAGATGCGCTCGATCTCACTCGAGCATGACTTTGCTCTTGCGATGGGCACAAGTGCGCTTGATCTCACTATATGTGCACTCGAGCGCACATGCTTCAGAATTGGCCAAATCTTGTGAAATATGATTTTGTAGATCTTTGAGTTAGCTTTCCAATGAAATCAAGAACACTTCAATCGGAGTTCTAAAACTCTAGATATGGCGGTTTTGGTGGGACTCATTGGGTACGAATCATCGCTCGACTCAAATTTGCTGCTAATGCTCCCCGAACTGTCTTAAGCCCCATAATTAATGGAATTAGCTCCAAATGTACCTTAACAATATGTAAAACACCAAAACTAACCGAAAACATCTGAAAATGACAAAACTAAGGGTTTAACAAATACAAGTTAAGGGACCCAAATATGCAATATTTGGCATTCATCAAATACCCACAAACTTACATTTTGCTAGTTCCTTAGCAAAACAAAATTGAAAACAAAATGAAAGCAAAAAACATAAGTCCGCTGTCGTGGGAGAGACGATTGCATTTAGCGTATGCAACAAGCCTTTTAAACCTTTAGGCATCCCTAGTGGACGAGTGAAGTCTCGTGAGGGTTTACCAGCAATGACACCTACAAACATTTTTTATCACCATGTTATTAGCAAACATGAACTTTCACACAAACACATGGTCTTACCTCACAAGCAGATTTAACAAATTAAACACCACAATCACATCATCAGGACATCCAAGAGAATAAGTGGGCAATCGAGACAATACATGTTTCATTAAGTGCAAAGTGAGATTAACATATAATCATGAGGCTTCAATTTACTCAAAATTTGTGTATCTCTAAATTCATAGGAGTTCTATCAAATGAAGACAACTGAGGCTTAACTTTTTTTTGTTTTTTATTTTTATTTTTATGTGTGTAGTCTATGCAATGCTCGGCTCCCTTAAGTTTTCTAATTGACCTATGTAACAAGTGTTGGCCAGTGACTCCCAAACCAGATGGTCTTAGGGCACTAGATGTAAAAACATCCTTAAGGACTTAATGACTCAAGTAAAAAAGGATACGAAGCCAAACTAGCCATACAATCAACCAAATTGAATTTCACACCTTTTTACGCGAATATTCAATGCTTAATGAGGCAAGATGTTCGGTTACTCAGTGAAAAATTCAAAGTGATCGATGATTTTTTGATTTTTTTTTTTTTTTTTTAATTTTCAAGCCAAGGTTATTTCATCAACAAGTCATCCAACAAATCTCAAGATATCACACAATTCAGTTCCTCACAAACTCTATGTTAATGTGCGTGTGATAATCAACTCAAAACATGTGAAGTCTCTCTAAGCGAAAAGAAATTAGTCCTACTGACATGATATGTTCAAGATGTTAAACATGTCTATGAAATGCAAACCATAGTTACAGTGTAACTCATGCTTAACAACAACATAGCAGTTTTTATTTTTATTTTTTTTAGACAAAAATAATTAAAACAAACAAACAAACAGTGTCTTTGTCCACACCCCCAAACTTAAATGACACACTGTCCCCAATGTGTCAAGAGATACAATACCGTGGGATGAGAAAACTGGAGTGTGCAAAGGCCAAGGCGTCCCCTAAACTTGAACACCAAAACACCTGTTAACAACTAACATCAATATTTTCTCACAAGCACAAACATCAAAAGGTCAATTGTTGTTAGAAACAAAAAAAAAATAAAATAAAAAAAATAAAAAAAAAATTGACAAGAAATAAAATGACAAAAAGAAAAGGACTCAAAAATAAAGTGCAGAAAATAAAAAAGAAAAAAAAATACCGCACTTTCCCCGATCACTTGGGTGTCCAACCAATCTCTTCCACCCTTTCTTCTTTAAAATTTGATATCTCTCTGGAAGGATGTTCCCTCACCTTAGGTAGCCTAGTTGCTTGCTTCGAAGGATCCTCTTAGGAATATGGTTCCTAGATTTGTACCTTTGTGTGCATGATTCCTTGAAGATCTCTACATAAGATGGCTCTTCTAGACATTGAAAAGATGAAACTTGTGGTTCAAGATGTCTTTCGAGAGGGATTGTGATGAAGGAATGAGTTTCAGTACTCACTTCCTTGTCATTGGACAGATTTGGATTTGGCGGGGGCTCAATTTGCTCAACTTGCTCCTCTTTTTCTTCCTCCTCATGGTTATCCACAATGAATGGCTCAGTTGCTAATGAAGATGAGTTAGGGAATGATATCTCGGTGGTTTCTCCTAGGGCTGGCAATTTTTATACGACCCGCGAAAACGACACGAACACGATACGAATAAACAGGTAATGGGTTTGGGTTAATCGGGTCTACCCGTTTAAGACCTGCGAATTTTCGTGTATGGCGGGTCTACTCGCCGGGTCCACCCGTCAGAACCGGTTAATGGCGGGTATGGCGGGTCGACCCATCAGACACGGATCGCCGGGTCGACCCGCCAAACCTTTTTTTTTTTTTTTAAAGAGAAAATAATAAAAACTAAAAAGTAAAAACCTAATTCGTTAAGTCCTAAACACTCATTCGTGACCAGAGACTCACAGAGAGGCTGAGAGAGCCAGAGACCCAGACCCGTGCGCCTCCACTCCCACCATCGTGCACTCGTACGCCCCCAACCCCAGTCGCCATCAACCTGTCTGAGCTCTCTCTCAGTCTCGCCGGACTCTCGCGGACCCTCGGCTCTCTCTCTCAGTCTCTCTATAGTTCGACTCTGACTCCACCTCTTGCTGTTGCCGTGAGCCACGCCTCCTCACCGTTGCCTTTAGCCGCACCTTTCTGTCTCCATAATGGCTGTACCACCGGTATATCTCTTACTCACTCTATCTTTGATTTTGGGACCTTGGGTTAGGGTATTGATGGTTTGGAAGCTTGGGCTTGTAAATCTTGAGATCAGTGTTGACTGTGAGGTTAGATGATTGATGAATCATGAATAAAATATTACGATCCGAAATATTGATTTTTTTTTGGATCAATATACATTTTATACCGTTATTTGACTTTTCTATTGTGTTGCAAACTTGCAAGTATCCTTATTTTGTATAAAAATGCCTTGTAAATATTAATGGACAGCAACAAACATAGCTGACTGATCTAGTTTGGTTTTTCAAGCCGTGATTTTATTAGATGCATAAATACGATTTAAAAAATCCCATTCTCAAATTGTACATTTTATATATAACTACATATTCATATATATCAAAAAAAGTATACCCAGAGTATGTCTTAACGTGGTTGTTGGTTCAACATGGATTATCTTCTCCTGTAAGGCAAAAAGTTTTAACATTTGGGATAGATGATTGTCCATTAACTTTGGATTTTGAACACTTCTCTCTTAAAATATGCATCCATTGTTGGCTGAAATCTATGCTTTGTGAATCCTTGCCCCTCAAATATGTTAATATGATCGCCTGTTTTTATTAGTTTTTTTTTGTTTTTTTTTTGTTTTTCTTAGTATGGTTTAATATGGCTGATTGTGGCTGGAAGAAGAAGATATTCCTTGCTGATGTTGGTTTTTGGTGCTTGATAGATTGAATGAATCCTGGTTAATTTGTTTTGGGTGGTGATTTCTGTAGCTACAAGTTGAAGGCTTACTGGTTCACTTGACTTCTGCTGTTCTGCATATCTTGTATGAGGTTTATGAGGATATCTTGTACTGCTTTGGTTTTGTATGCTGGTTTGTTATAGCTGCTGCATGCTGATTTGAGGTTGTAGATCATTGGAAATGCTTCATTTATAGAGTGGACTTGCAAAAATGCTAACTAATTGATAGCATATAGTCATATACTAACTAATGATTATGTGTGTAGATGAATATTGAAGAAATTCTTGAAGATGCATTTGAAATTGACGATGATGTGGTTGAGTTACAATCACTAGAAACTGACTCTATTTCTGTGGGGAGTAAGTGATGAGAGTCAAATAGTGCATATTTGAGCCCCTTAACTTATATTAGTTAGGCTCTTAGCTGTGTTATTTTCTGATGCTTTTGTTAGTTTTTGCTGTCTCAAGTGCGTTGCAGGTTACTGACATAAGAATGCGGTTAAAGGGGTGAAAAATGTGCATAATGAAGGAAGAATCCCCCAGCAGTGCGTTCGACCGCACTGGGCTGCGTTCGACCGCAACTGCGTTCGAGCCCAGGAGTCGCGCTCGAGCGCATGTCCACATCAGCTGAAACCCTAGCATTTCATGTTGAACGGCCGCGCCGCACGGAGCATGAAGCCTCATATGCGTTCGATCGCATATGCTGCGATCGAGCGCATTGCGTTCGAACGCACATGTTGCGTTCGAACGCACTCGTAATGACCTGTCAGCACGCGAGAAAACCTAATTTTTTAGTATAAATTTGTATTTTTTATTTGTAAACCCTACGTTGGGAGGCGCCGTAGAGAGCAAAAACACGAATTTTGTCGTGTCTAAGCCTTTGTGAACGCTTTTTGATTGTAAGTTTCGTTTCTTCATGTTTTCAATTGATTTTGACATGTCTGTTGTGATCATGAGGGGCTAAACCTTCAACTGAGGTTGAAGATGAAGCCTCGTCTTTGATGAACAATTGTATTCTTGTCATTTTATATACACAATTTGATGTTTTATATAGTTGTTCAAAGTCCCTCCATTGCTTGATTTATTTTGTATAATTGAGCGCCCTTTTTGATTTCATGCATTATTTTATATTCGGTGTGTTTTGTCTGGGGATACATTGAGTGATTGGATTGAGACTAATATCCATCGTGATCTACGGATACGGTGGATGATTTGATCTCAATTAAATACTCGTTGTGATTCTTTAACGGATAGATTCACCGAATGATTTTATATGCATGTTCACGACTGTTGAACAGTGATCAAAAGCATTTTAAATTATCAATTGTGTATGTAAAATGCGAGAATAAATTGTTTGATTAGACGAGGTGGATTCGGAAACCTTGGTGTTTTTACTTTGTTTGTTGTTTAAATTATTGTTTAATTTAGTTTTATCAAAATTGCAAAACGAACTTCGAACTCTAGGAACTAGGTTAAAATAGGATTTGTTTGAATAGAAAAGTTGATTTTAACACAAAACACAATTCCCTGTGGATCGACCTCGCACTTTACTGCACACGATTCGTACACTTGCGAGTATTATTTTTGGTACAATCAGTAAGAAAAAATGAAAGAAGCGTAGGAGGACCTCAGCTGTTTGGCAGTATTTTGATATTGAGCCTAATGCTGATCCAGAAGACCTGGAAGTATGGGCAAAATGTAAGGCGTGTGGCAATGAATATAAGGCTCGAAGTTTATTTGGAACTGGAAATTTAAGAAAGCACGTTCAAGCTTGCCCGGGGTCAAACAATCGTGATGTTGGGCAAATGCTCTTAGCTGGCAAATCTGGATCTTTGTCAGTAAGTGACTCTAAATTTGATCCCAAAATATATAAAGAATTGATGGTTATTTCGATTATTAAGCATGATTTGCCCTTTTCATATGTTGAATATGAAGGTGTAAGAGACACCCATCAGTAATTGCGTGGTGATGTGCCATTGATTTCTAGAAATACTATTAAGGCTGATTTGGTGAAGATGTATTTGAGGGAGAAAGAAGGGTTAAATCTATGTTAAGTGTTTGTCCTGGGAGGATTTGTTTGACATCTGATTTATGGACATCTTTAACAATTGATGGATATATATGCCTTACTACACATTTTATTAGCAAAGATTGGGTATTAATTAAAAGTGTGTTAAATTTTTCATTTATGCCCACACCACATAATGGTAATGCTTTGTCTGATATGATATTAAATTTGTTACAAGAGTGGGGGATTGATAAGAATATTTTCACCATAACTTTGGATAATGCTTCTGCTAATGATCGATGTGCTGATTTGTTAAAGCAAAAATTGAACATTAAGAAAGCTCTTCTTTGTGAAGGTGAGTTCCTTCATTTGCGTTGTTGTGCTCATATTTTGAATTTAATTGTTCAAGATGGATTGAAAGAAATTGATGATGCTATCGAAAATGTTCGAGATAGCGTGAAGTATGTTAGGTGATCACAGGGGCGAAAACAAAAATTTCTTGAGGCTGTAAAGCAAGTGTCATTGGATAGTCATAAGGGGCTAAAACAAGATGTGCCAACTAGATAAAATTCTACCTATCTTATGCTTGAGAGTGCCATTTACTATAGGAGTGCTTTTAGTTATTTAGAGATGATTGATTCAAACTATAAGCATTGTCCTATTGCAGTTGAGTGGGAAAAGGTGGATAATATCAGTAGTTTCTTAGCTTGCTTTTATGAAGCGACTTGTGTTTTTTTTGGTACCAAGTATCCCACTGCTAACTTTTACTTTCCTGAAATTGCCATGATTTATGTATCTTTGAAGGAAGAACTTATGGGTGAAGATGAGCATAAGAAATTAATGGCAACTCAAATGATTACAAAATTTGACAAATATTGGTTTGAATTCAGTGAAGCGTTGGCCATCGCAGTTATCTTAGATTCTCGTTACAAGCTTCATCTTGTAAATTATTACTATACGAAGATCTATGGAATTATGGATTCTATACAATTTGAGAATGTTCGTGAGAAATTAAAGAGCCTTTTTATGGAGTACAGTGCCTCTTTTAATACTTCAAGTTCAAGCTCCACAACTTCTCAGCGGCCCTAAGTACCTCGAGCAAAACTAGCTTGGCAAAAGGTAAATAATATTATTAATTTCTTACCTTCTTTGTAACTTAGTATATAATATATATACTCTTAATTATTTATGTTTGTATTCTTTCTTTACTTAGTATATAATATATATACTCTTAATTATTTATGTTTATATTTTTTCTTTTTCATGTAGGATTATTTAGCATTTGCTGGAGATGATGCTAGTTTTCGAAAGAATCAATTGGAAATTTATTTGGAGGAACCGAGGTCGGTGGATTTGGATGAATCATTTGACATCCTTTCATTTTGGAAAGGAAATCAATTTCGCTATCCTGAAGTAGCTGCTATGGCTCGAGATATTTTGAGTATTCCTGTTTCTACTGTTGCTTCAGAATCCATGTTTAGTGTTGGTGGACGTGTGATTGATCAGTATAGGAGCTCACTCAAGCCTGATATTGTAGAGGCATTGGTCTGCACCCGAGATTGGTTATATGGAGATTAAGGTAATATTAGTTATTTACATATTTAATTTCTTCATTTACTTGTATTATTTTTTTACTACATTATAATAAAATAACACTAATTTTTCTTATTTTTTGATACAGAACTTGCACAAATGAAGTTGGATAGCAATGAAGATGAAATTTTGACTATTGATGTTGATTCCTCTGACATTCCAAAATCATCTGGAACAGAATCTGTTAATATTTCTTAGACTGAGCATATTTGATATTTGTAATATTTTGACTATTGATGATGGATCATGAATCCTTCAAGACTTTAACTCTTTAAGTAGACAACAGTCACAACACCGAGCATAATTAGTAATGGCCCATGAGAACCTAATTTGTAATGAATCTAATGACGATTTGGTTTTGTGTTTTGTTTCCTTTTTCATTATTTTTTTTTTTGTTTTTGTTAGATTTTTTTTTATTATTTTAATTATCATTTTCTTTATTGCTATGAGGTATTTTCTTAATCAACATATTGGATCAACAATTAAGGACTTTAGAGATTCTTTTAATGCATAAAAAGCTCTTGACTGGAATCCAAAAGATTATCATTTTCTTTATAGTTTGTTTTGTAAATTTCAAAAGATATCTTATTTTCCATAAAATTTGTGCAATCAGCAACTGAGAACACTCCTTATGGGACAGAGAGGCTAGATCAAAACATCCCAATTCCCATGCCCTAGCGCCAAAAGAAAAGATTTATCCATACTAGCTGTGAATTAACAAATACAGCAATGAACCATTGATCAAATAAAAATAATTATGATAAAATATAAAGCCCCATGCTGCCAAATTGCCAATGCCATACCGAATTTTAGATTGTAGCAAATTACTTCCACAAGCAACAAACTCCAAGGGCTTGCCAACCTCAAAACATATAGGATGAACATGAACATAGTGAAGCCTTGGAGCTTGCACGGTTGCACCTCCAACTTGACTTTCATCACAGAAGTTCCACCTATACCAGTATACCCATTTGAGATGTTCAATTCACATTAAAAGGGTGAAAAAATTGAAAACATCAAACAAGTTGTAAATAAAATGATAATTAAAATAAAATGATATAGTAGGTGAATTGTAATAATAAATGAAATGAATATTAATTCAAAATTGTAATAATACAATTTAAACAAAAAAAAAAAAAGAAGCCTTTTAGGTGTTTTATACTTTTATCAGTTTATGGTTTTTATATCGGATCGGGTCGTGTCGGGTCGTGTCTACCCAATAGGACCCGGTTATTTTAAACGGATAAAACGGGTCGTGTCAGGTTACCCGGTTATTTTCGTGTCATAACCTTGTCAGACCTGATTACCCGTTTAGCTAAACGGGTCGTATCTGGGTATAGGCTAATTGTGTAACGGGTACCCGCGGGTCGTAAACAGGTTGTGTATAGGTACCTGTTTTGCCACCCCTAGTTTCCCCCTTCTCCGTTCGCACCTCAGGAGTAGGATCCAATATTGCATCTGCTTGCTCAAGTAACTTATCCAAATCTAAATCATCTCCAAATTGAGCAAGGCATGTTTCCAAAGGATCCTCTAGACTTTGCTCATTAACAGTCTCCTTGACAACTTCCTTACTCCCAAATGTGGTGGTGGCTTGGACATGCTCATGATAAGAATTGTTGGGATCATCCTCATCAATCATGTATTGCCCTCTCGCCATCTCCTGACTTTGAAGCTCATTTTTCTTGATTTTGTTGAATTCAGCAACTAGATGACCAATCTGACCTTCCAAACTTGCAATTGCTTCAGTGTTGGCCGTAGTTGTATCCTTGATTTCTTGTATGGATTTGGAGCTGACCTTGGTGGCATCTTTGATTTCTTGAATGGATTGGTTGACTATTTGCCTGATGCCTCGAGTGTGTCTTCCAATGACAGCTCTTGTTACACAAGACTGGTGGATTGGCCGGTTAGTTGCATGAATTCCTTGAGAGTTTCTTCCAATGAAGATTGTTTAGGAGGATAGTCATATGATGAAGGATTGGAGGATGGATTATCGGACTGCAGATATTCAGGATGGTGCAGTCCATAAGATTGGGGAGCATAATTTCTCGTAGCATGAGCTTGCCACGAGAAATCAAAATGGTTGCTCCAGTCTGGGATGTAGAAATTAGAATTTAATTCAGACCTCAAATTGGAAAAATTGGTGTTCATCTGCTCATGTGAAAAATTGGAAAATTGTCCCTAGGATGGACAATTGCCAGAGCTATGATATGGATTGGAGCAGTATGAACATAGTCCATGTGGGTGAAAATTATGAAGGTAGTTGGTAGGATTTTGCATCCTACCACTATGAGAAGTATAAAAATTACTGAATGGTGAATTCATGCTTCACCTTCACTATTTAGCACACCCCACATAAAACAACAACCAACTTTTTTTTTTTTTTTTTGACAATAGAATAAACAAAAATATAGAAAAGAAAAATAAAAACAGAACCCACAAGAGGACAAAAAGAATTTGCAAAATTTTTTTTACTTAGCTGCGTTTGGTCTGTCAAGGCTGGTCTTTGGAAGTGCGCTCGAGCGCAGGTAAGTGCGATCGAGCGCAAGTGTGCAATGCACATGAGTGCAGGCGCGAGATGGATCGAGCGTAGGTGCGATTGCTGGCTGCGTGCGTGCTCGAGTGCGCTCGAACGCAAGTGTGGTGAGATCGATCGCACTAGCAGGGAGCAATTTTTTCGAAATTGCAATAGAACTCAAAAACAACAAAAAAATTTTTTTCTCTTTTTTCTCTCTCCTTTTTTCTTTTTTTTTTTGGTTAGATATGCAGAAAAAAATAAAATAAAGTCAAATTTGCAAAAAGAAAGATAAAAAAAAGTGCTAATTATAACTAGTAGAAAATAAAATTAATTTAAATAAAAATCAATTTTCATAAACAAACAACTCCCTGGCAACGGCGCCAAAATTTGATGTAAAAAAATAAAAGTACTCGCAACCGCGCCTAAACCCTAAACCCTAAATCCGTCAAACGCTTAAGCTTCTATGCATGGTATCAGAGCCTAAATCGACTAATGTCGTTCTTATTCCTTTTCCACTGTCCCTCTGAGCGATTTCTTCAAACACTTTGCTTGCTGTATCTCTTAGTATCTTAGTTGATGTACAAATATAAAAGTACTCGCAATAGTATGAGTCGTGTGCAAAACAATGTTGTGCAAGTGCGAGGACGATCCACAGGAAATTGTGTTTTGTAAAAACCAATTTTCTATTTAAACTGACTCTATCTTAACCTAGTTCCGAAGTTCGCGGTTTGGTCATGCAAAAACATAAACTAAACTAAAAGCTTAAAAACAATTAAACTAAAAGCACTAAGGTTTTAGAATCCACCTCACCACATCAAAGTACATATTCTCGTGCCTAGTTCACACATCCGTCAAATGGTTAAGCTTCTATGCATGTTCTATTGCTTTTACAAAATTTTGTCGAATCATTCGATGAATTCACCGTTAAAGAATCACAACGGATATTTAATCGAGATCAAATCATCCACTGTATCCGTATATCACAGTGGATATTAGTCTCGATCTAATCATCCGATGTACCCTCGAACGAAACACAGCGAATATTGGATGTTTAATGATCCATAAACAATAATCAATCACAATTTTGTCACACAATTGAATTAAAACAAACATACATTAAATTAAATGACGGAGCAAGTGCAAACCAATCATAAAAACATGTAAACAAATCCATGGTGAGGCTTCATCTTCAACCTTAGTTGAAGATTTAGCCTCTCATGACAAAAGAAATCAATAAGATACTAAATCAATTCATTAAAATTAAACACTAACAACATAATTGGATTTCAAAGCTCCAAAAACCCAGAAAAACACAAAAATGACCAAGAATGGCGCCCCCGGCACGTCTCCGTACGTTTACAATAGAAATGAATGATATTTATAAGCTAATTTTAGGGTTTTAGTACTACCAGGTCATCCGAGTATGCTTGATCGCACTCTAAATGCGCTCGATCGCACTCGAGCATGACTTTGCTCTTGCGATGTGCACAAGTGCACTCGATCGCACTGTATGTGCGCTCAAGCACACATGCTTCAGAATTGGGCAAATTTTGGGAAATATGATTTTGTATATCTTCGAGTTAGCTTTTCAATGACACCAAGAACGCTCCAATCGAAGTTCTACAACTCTAGATATGGCCGTTTTGGTGGGACTCATCGGGTGCGAATCATCGCTCGACTCAAATTTGCTACTAATGCTCCCCGAACTGTCTTAAGCCCCAGAATTAATAGAATTAGCCCCAAATATACTTTACCAATATACAAAACACTAAAACACCAAAACTAACCAAAAACATCAGAAAATAACAAAACTAAAGGTTTAACAAATATAAGTTAAGGGGCTCAAATATGCAATATTTGGCACTCATCATTAGTCATCCCATTTTTTCTCTCTCACCTTCATCTCCGGCCCAACTCAAAAAAAAAAAAAAAAAAAAAAAATCAAAATCAAAATCATATATTTGGTATTTTTCGGTTTTTGGTAGTTTGTGGTGAAATATGACCATCCATTGTGGTTTTGTGGCAAGATTTGATCGGCCCTTGGTATTTGCGGCTAGATCCGACCGTCCCTTGGAAATTTGCAACGAGATTCGACTGCCCAATGGTGTTTTATGGCGAAATCCGACCGTCCCTTGGTGTTTTTACGGCGTGATCTGACCGCCACAGTGGTTTTTGTCAAGATTCAACCGACAAACGGCCAATTATTTGTTTTGTTTATCAAACTAACAGTAGTTCCTACCATCAGTTTGCAGGAAAGTGTTAGAAGACAAAATCTAATCAGATCAAGCATATCCTTACAAGGCAACAATCCCATGATTTCCTCCATATTTCATGGGATTGCACATTAATGTTAAGAATATTATGTTAGGTTATTTATTATTCTAGGGTTATTTACTTCCTTATTGATTTTAGGGTTTCCTTAGCCTACTAGGTTTATTTTTCCTTAGTCTACTAGGTTACTTGCCTATCACTCATAGCCTCTCTATAAATAGAGGCCTCTGTAATACTCTTCAATAATTCAGTCTTAATACAATATAGTCCATTAAATACTTTCGCTCTCTCTCTCTTCTCTCTCTCCTTTTTCCACTTTTTATATATTTAATATATAAATTTTTATATTTTATCAAAGACACTAATATCAACTGCAGTGGAGGCTAAATCATGGGCTCTGATATCAATTGTTGGGGATGTTAAAGGATGCTCAAATTGAACCAGCCTACGCTCGAGCGCAGGATTGAGCACACCATTGAGCACACCATTGAGCGCTATCACAAAGAACTCACACTAGCCAGCGCTCGAGCACAGCAACGAGCGCATCATCAATTGCTATTACCGAGAGCTCAACCCCTGTGTGCGATTGATCCAGATCAAGCGCACATCATTGAGCGCTATCATAGATAGGTCAACCCCCGTGTACGATTGAGCACAGATCGAGCGCTGTCACAGAGATTGCTTCAATGTCGGTGCTGGTTTACTGAATTAGTATGGAAAGCTACTAACTCAAAATGGAAAGCCTCAAATCGTCTCAAAATTTGTCCTACAGCTGTGGAACACTACTACAGCTGTCAACTAAATCCGTTCTAGAAGATCCAGCCGTTCCTAACTTGCTTAGCAAGAAATCAGATTTCTTTCCATTCATAGTGTTATTGTATTAGGTCAAACTATGTATATATATGTTATGTTTATGTATTGTAAAGTTAAGACTTTGAAGCATAATAATACCAAAGTTTTCATGGTATCAGAGCCATTCTTGGCCAATGCCAATACCTTACTCAATCTCTGTTTTTCAATGGCAACCAACACTGCCACTACCTTTATTCCACCAAACACTACATAAACTCACTACTGAAACTTGATGGTGAAAACTACACCAGCTGGGTGGCACAGATATACCCTATTCTGCGCACCCATGATCTTATGGGAATCATAGATGGATCAAAACCATGTCCTCCAAAGATGGTTACTGAAGCTGAAGGAAAAGAGAGCCCTAATCTAGAACACCTTACCTAGAATAAGAAGGATCAATATCTTCTTTGTGTGATTACAACCTCACTGTCAAAAAAAGTCCTAGCCACAGTCTATGGACTCAATACATCATATCAAGTATGGACAACCCTAGCAACCAAATTTGCCTCCAAATCCAAGTCACGGATTTCAAACCTCAAGAAACAACTCCAGAGCCTGTCACAAGGACCCAAGTCCTGTTCAGATTATATGCAGTCTGCCAAACTCCTAGCTGATCAACTTGGTGCTGTAGGTAACCCCATAACTGATGAAGACCTAATATCATCCATTCTCAATGGATTGAATCCCTCTTTCACCCATTTTATCCCAACCTACTCCTTCCACACCCGAGCCAATGAAATTAGCTATGAAGATTTTCAAGATGAGCTTCTCAGTCATGAGATGTTGCTTAATCAACAGCAACACAAAACCTCAGATCACTCTACCTTTGCCTTAACTACAAATAGACCCATGAACCCACAAATACCCAGAGGTCAATCCTCAATGCAGCCTGGTTTTCCACCTAAACACTACTCACCAAGACAAAGGCCTAATTTTTCAGCACCTAGACCTTATCCTAACCAATTCAACTGTGGCCCTCCTCAGTACAGCCATAGCAACTCTCCCTACTCCAATCAGCAATATCCAAGAAGGAACTCCCAGACTTTAGGAAACTCCTTCTCCAACAGACCATACTCAAATAGCCCTCAACCACCAATCAGACAGGCACCATTTCCTATAGTCCTTGACCTCCATGCCAGATATGTGGCAGAACAAATCACATGGCTATTGACTGCTATCACTGCATGGACTATACATTCCAAGGTCGCAATCCACCATCACAACTGGCTACTATGGTTGCACACTCAAACTCAGCCTATGAAGAACAGTAGTGGCTGGCTGACAGTGGAGCAAATGCTCATATCATCAACCAACTGGAGAATTTACAAATTAAACAACCTTTCCAGCAAGCAGAAGAAGTTGTTGTGGGCAATGGCACTGGTCTTACAATAGAGAATACTGGTTCAACACTTCTTCACTCCTCTAACTCTGTTTTTCAACTTAAAGATATCTTACATTGTCCACAAGCCTCTGCTAATCTTCTTTCCATTCAAAAATTTTGCATCTACAATTCTTGTTATTTTATTCTAACCTCTTCTCATTATTTTGTTAAGGACTTGTTGACCCATGCAACACTCTTGGAGGGGAGGATTGAAAATGGTTTGTATCCACTGCTGCTTGGAAGGAACTCTCACAAAGGGACCAAGACTTTTACTGCTTTGATTGGCATCAAGACCACATCACTTGTCTGGCATTTCATATTAGGGCACTCAGCTTTATAAGTAGTTAATCATGTTGTTAAAAATCATTTGCTTCTTGTTTCTAGTTTCAATTTCAATAAAACATCGAGTTGTATTTCCTGTCAACTAGGCAAGGGCAGAAAACAACCTTTTCATTCCTCAAATCGTGTGTCCCATCAACCTTTAGATTTAATTCATTCAGATGTTTGGACTTTACCTGTTTCATCAATTAGTGGCTTTAAATATCATGTCATATTTGTGGATGATTTCTCTAGATTCACTTGGATTTACCCCATACAACACAAATTTGAATGCTTTGCTAATTTTGTCAAATTTAAACTCTTAGTTGAGAATCAATTCACCTCTCATATTAAACAACTCCAATCTAATGGAGGAGGTGAATATAATTCTACTCAACTCCAAACTTTCTTGACCAAGCATGGCATAATCCATAGAAAATCTTGTCCTCACACCTCTCAACAAAATGGTCTTACTGAAAGAAAGTTGAGACACATCCTTGAGACATGCCTTACCCTTCTAGCTCATTCACATCTCTCCAATAGATATTGGCTAGATGCCTTCCTTATTGCAGTATATATCATCAATAGACTTCCTACTCCAATTCTGTAGAATACATCTCCCTTCTTCAAACTCTATAATCACGAACCATATTACAAAAGGCTCAGACTTTTTGGTTGTTTTTGCTATCCTCTCCTTCGTTCCTACTGATGAGTGCCAAATATTGTATATTTGATCCTCTTAACTTATATTTATTAGGCTCTTAGCTATGTCGTTTTCTGATGCTGTTGTTAGTTTTGGTGTCTCAAGTGTGTTGCAGGTCACAGACATAAGAATGCGGTTAAAGGGTGAAAATTAAGCACAAGAAAATACAAGAGCTACACTGGCTGTGCGATCGATCGCAAGATTTTGCGTTCGAATGCACCTGCATTCAAGCGCATAGCTGAAACCCTAAAATCATCGTTAAAGGGCCGCGCCGCACAGAACTTGAAGCCTCGCATGCGTTCGATCGCAGTTACTACGATCGAACGCAGTGCGTTCGAACGCACTTACTGCGGTCGAACGCACTCGTGATGATCTGTCAGCACGTGAAAAAACCTAGTTGTTTAGTATAAATTAGCATCTTTCTTTTGTAAACCCTACGTGGGGAGGCGCCGTAGAGAGCAAAAACACGAATTTTGTCGTGCCTAGGCTTTTGTGAACGCTTCTTGATTGTAAGTTTAATTTCTCAATGATTTCAATTGATAATTTCTTGTTTGTTGTTGTCATGAGAGGCTAAACCTTCAACTAAGGTTGAAGATGAAGCCTCGTCAATGATAAACAGTTGTATTCTCGTGAAATTATACACACAATTTGATATTTTATTTGTTCAAAATTAATTCTCCTGCTTTATTACTTTAAGTGATTGAGCGTCTTTTGTGATTTCATGCATTGTTTAATATTCGTTGTGTTCTGTCTGGGGATACATTGAGTGATTGAAATTGAGACTAATATCCATCGTGATCTACGGATACGGTGGATGATTTGATCTCAATTAAATACTCGTTGTAATTCTTTAACGGATGGATTCATCGGATGATTTTAAATGCATGTTTATGATTTTTGAACTCTGTTAAAATGCATTTGATTGTCAATTGTGTGTGTAAATTGCGAGAGTATGCTGTTTGATTTGGCGAGACGGATTCAGAAACCTTAGTGTTTTACTTTGATTGTTGTTTAAATTATCGTTTAATTTAGTTTTGTTAAAGTTGCACGACCAACTTCGAACTCAAGGAACTAGGTTAAAATAAGGTCAATTTATCTAGAAAAGTTGGTTTTTACACGAACACAATTCCCTGTGGTTCGACCTCGCATTTGTATGCGCACTTTACTGCATACGATTCGTACACTTGCGAGTACTGTATTTTTAGTACACCAAATTTTGGCGCCGTTGCTGGGGAATTGTTAGTTTTTTGTAAAAATTGATTTTTTTTTTAATTTGAGTTGATTTTATTTTTCTACTAGTTAGTTAATTTTCTTGTTTTTATTGCTCGCAAGTTTGTTTATTTATTTTCTATTTTAGTTCCTGTTTTGATCTAAAAAAAAAAAAAAGGGGTTTT
>CM017322.1:24473055-24483803 GCA_006937295.1 Carpinus fangiana
TTTTTTTTTTTTTTTGGTTGTGTTTTGGTGTCTGCTGCAGAGTTCGAAATTCAACCTTTACCGAGCACGATCGATCGCACCCCAGTGCGATCGAACGCACTCGGGACCATCCTACGCGCCTGCGTTTGACAACGGTGAAACAGACGCACATCCGGCGGACGCTCGAACGCAAGTGCTAGACGTTCGAACGCAGTTGCAAACGAATGCACACCTCCAGCAATCGATCGCAGGGCTGCAGTCAGCAGCTAAGCACCACCTTCTTGTTTATAGTTTTTTTAATTCTTCATTAATTATTTTTGTGCATATTTTTGTTTTCTTTCATATTTCAATTGAGTTCTTTATTTTTGAATACTTTGTTTTTGCTTTATTAGTTTATTCTCTTTATCTTGATTTTATTTTTATTTTTATTTCTTTGTAAAAAAAAAAAACTTGTGCTAGGTGCATGCATGGTCGTAGATCCCTGAACCTAGAGTTGATACCCTTAGATCCCGACATTGATAGAACTCTTAGGAGGACTCGAAGGGCACCTGCTGTGAGTGAGATTAGAGGTGAGATGGGAGACCAACAAGAGGATAGACCTGAGAATGCGGAGCAACCCACATTTGAGAATGAGGATGTGAGAGCGGGAAACAGAGAGCAAGCCAGGCAATGGCACGTGGACTTCACTACATCACTGCGGGAACTGTTCGCACCTGTTGCAACTAGTTCCCATTCTTGTATAGTGTTACCACCCACCAATGCTACCCATTTCGACTTAAAGCCGCATGTCATCCAACTTTTACCTTCTTTTCATGGATTAGATATTGAGAACCCCTATGGCCATGTTAAGAAGTTTAAAGACATATGTGCCACATTCAAGTTTCAGAACTTTTCTGAAGAGTCGGTTCTCCTTAGACTGTTTCCATTCTCTCTTCACGATAGAGCCAGGGCATGGTTGGATTCCAACACGCCTGGGTCTATCACATCTTGGGAAAGTTTACTGAGCAAGTTTTATAATAAGTTTTTCCCGATGTCGAAGCTCAATGAATACAGAAAAGAGATCAGCTCTTTCACGCAAGAAGAGGATGAGAAATTCTCAGAGAGTTGGGAAAGGTTTAAGGATCTGTTGATAAAGTGCCATCCATTTGGATATGAGAAGTGGAGACTGGTTCACTTTTTCTACCAAGGGCTATCTCAGCCCAACCGTAGCATGATTGAATCAATGAACAGGGGGGCATTCTTAAACTTGATGGGAGATTTGGCGTACAAGGCGTTGGATAAGCTGTCTGACAGCTCACAAGTTTGGGATTTTACGAGCTGTCGGGATAAATCTGCCCGTTGATCGTACCAAATTTAGGTACTCGCAAGAGAACGAATCGTTAGGTCGTATAGCGTTGCGCAAGTATCGAGATCGAACCACAGAGAACGGAGTTTTGTAATTAAAACTAATACAACTCTCAAATTAAACGTATCTTAACCTAGTCCCAAAGAGAATTGATTTCGAACAATGAAAAGTGCAGAAATAAAATTAACGTGAAAATGTAGGGATAAAAATAACTAAGGTTAAAGACGAACCTCACCCAATAAAAATAAGCTAAATACATTAAACACTCATTCTCCATTTTNTTTTTTTTTTTTAAAAAAAAAGACAATTTTTATGAAGATACTTTTTTTTTTTTTTAAAAAAAAAAAACCAAATAAAAAAGGATCATATAAGATATTATTGCTTTAAAATATATATTTTTATTTTATTTTATTTTAAAATAATTATATAAGAGAAAAATCAGGCCAAAATTATACATTTATCATTTTTTTTTTCCACATCTCACGGGATAGAAATTTCAAGGAACGTTGATCAACGACTAGAGATACGACTTTTTTCAGCTTCACGATTAATTCATTTGATGACGTGTAAATTCTCTTTGATAACAACCTTTTATGTGTTCTTTTTCAATCATTTTGAAATCCAGGTGCTTTGAAAGTAGTGTACGTACCATATTGAACTTTCAGTGCACATGAATACTTTTAGATAATGTGATGTAACTATTATTATTATTATTATTTTGCAAATGAGTTATCTTTATTCATATAAAATTAATTTGGAGCAAAATAATATCAAAGATATAAGTTAAAAATTCTACGGCTCTAAAATTATCTATGACATATCTTAACCTCTCGGGCTATTATAAGACCGCATATAGCATATGATGTGGTCTTTTTGTGTGTGAAAAATCAATAATAAAAATAATCACTCATAATAGAACGAATTTTTGTGAGATATGGCTATGTTGAGTGTGTTGAATCTTAAGGATTGCGAGAGGTGTTATTTTCAAGTTTTTCAAGATTAAATATAACTTAATGTAAATGAGATTTTTTGGTTTTTTTGTTCATAACTAAATTAAATGCATAAAGTAAAAACATAAAATAAAGATAGATGTGATAAGAGAAATAATAGGGGGTTGATTTCACTACTAAGTGCATAACAATGGTCAATTATAATTTAATAAAAAAAATTTATACTATGCATGATATATGGCTCATCTCACTCGAGTAATCATGAAAATACAATCATTTAAGAAATAAGTATAATCCATCTTCGTTGGCATGATCCGTCTTCTCTAGGTATGACCTATCTACTTCCTTAATAGGATACACCTTAATCAATGAAATAACATAACCCATCTTCGGTTAGTATAAACTGTCTACCTAAATTACACTAAACTAGGGTATAGTATAATTCGTTTTTCCTAGGCATGATCTATCTATTCCTATTGATCATGTGTCCATTAAAACCGTTGAATAACAATCATCTACATAATCAAAGAAAATATAAAGGATTGAGTTCAATCAATATATATAAAAGACTTTCTAAGACAAAAAAAAATTCATAATAATTGGATATAAACTTTACGATCAATTCTCACAATTATACAACCATCATGCATATAGAAAAGCCTAAATTTAAATACAATTAAACCATTATTACTTAGAAAGGGCTACATCAACACTTTATTACAGAATTAGCTGCTCATCGGGGTGTTGGGATGGCCTCCTGCCATAATCCTCTCCTCTTCAACTTTTTAAGCCTCCAAGAAGATAATTTATATCTAAAACTAAGCATACATTTTTTTCAAGGCTTAAAGGCCTATTTTTAGGGTGTAAAACAAACCTATAAGCCCTAGGAATCCAAGAAAAATCATAGTTCAATTTCCTAGTCAAATTAGGAAGCAATTTAAGTACAAATCAGAATATGATTCGTCCAGATTTGCGTTCTTATATTGTGGTATAACTTTGGCATAGGAAACATCTGAATTAGGAACATTATATTTCACAATGATTTGTAGTATTTTGAGTTAGCTTTCCAATGCCATTGGTTTCACCTTAATTCAATATTTGAGCTAAAAGTTATGGTCAAAATATTGAGACATGTACATAATCTGAAATTTAATCCAATCCGATTTTAATTTAAATTAGAGAAATTCCGATTTAATCATTTCCGTGATTTGATTAAACTTAACCACATTATATAGGTCATCTATTATAATTGGTTAAGCTTAACCACATTTTCTAGGTCTTCTCAAAGTGTGCTTTAAGCCCCAAATCGATGAAATTAATTGCATATTTCCTTAGGAACCTGAAAACAAAAAGTTAAATAAAAAATAATGCGAAGAAATTAACATATGCGAGCTAAGGGGCTTGAATGTGCAACATTCGGCACTTATCAATATCATCATCACAATCAATATATGAATCTGTAGCATACACTAACGAATCATGTCTTTGGTCGTTGTCTCTTTCATCAATGACAATTCTTATAATAAGCTTAATAACTCATCTGTCATCAGTCAATAGTTTGCTCACAGAAAAGAACCAGAAAAAAAACTAAAGAAATATCGAAAATCATTCCGTTATTCTTAAGCAAAACCTAAGAAAACAATAATCCAAGACTTGCTGCAGCTAGTGCAACAATAGACTTGTCTTATTCGGAAGCAAAAAATGAAAATACAGAATAAAAAAAAAAAGAAGAAGTAAAAAACACCCCACTCCTTGTGACGACACCGTTGATACGCCGTGGCTAGCAAAATGTGATGTAATTATTACATATAGTGTCTACTACGTATTCTAAAATATAAGAACAGTTGATTGTTCGTATTATATGATAATAACATTTGATGTAATGTTAGTGTAATCTAGGGTTAATTACACTTTACCTTGCAAAGTTTGAGCCGATTTTTAATTCGACTTCCAATGTTTTCAATTTTTACAATGCACCCCACCAAAGTTTAAATTTTTTTCAATTCAACCTATCCATTAGTCACAACCGTCTTCTTTAACGAAAATGTGATCACGTGACCCGCACGTGACCCGAAAACGGAGGCCACATTCACTTTCAGCTATTCTTCCTTCGATAGAGGAGTACCAAAGTTGGTCAAATGCTCAGATCCTCGAACCTGAATTGCAGTGTTCTTGTACACCATGGCAGCTTCTTTAGTAGTGTCGAAAGTACCCAACCATACTCGCTGACATTTCACCGGATCTCGAATCTCGATCGCCCACTTGCCCCACTGTAGTGATCCAAATAATTAACTGAGCTTAGGTAGCTTAATTATAAGGATAATTTGGGCTTTGGGTCCCTAGGAATAGCTCGGAGGGTATTTTGAAAATTTCAGACTTTTTGACCGAACATATTGATGAATGCTAAATATTGTATATTTGAGCACCTTAACTTATATTTGTTAGGCTCTTAGCTGTGTCGTTTTTTTATGTTGTTGTTAGTTTTGGTGTCTCAAGTGTGTTGCAGGTCACTGACATAAGAATGCACTTAAAGGGTGGAAATTAAGCACAAGAAAATACAAGAGCTACACTGGCTGTGCGTTCGATCACAAGATGTTGCGTTCGAACGCACCTGCATTCAAGCGCACAGCTGAAGCCCCGTATGCGTTCGATCGCACTTACTGCGATCGAACGCAGTGCGTTCCAACGCACTTATTGCGGTCGAACGCACTCGTGATGACCTGTCAACACAAGAGAAAACCTAGTTGTTTAGTATAAATTAGCATCTTTCTTTTGTAAACCTTACGTTGGGAGGCGCCGAAGAGAGCAGAAACATGACTTTTTGTTGTGCTTAGGCCTGTGTGAACGTTTTCCAATTGTAAGTTTTTTTATTCATGATTTCATTTGATTTTGACATGTCTTTTGTGATCATGAGGGGTTAAACCTTCAACTAAGGTTGAAGATGAAGCCTTGTCGATGATAAACAATTGTACTCTCGTGATTTTATATATACAATCTGATATTTTATTTGTTCAAAATTAATTTCCTAGCTTTATTACTTTATGTGATTGAGCATCTTTTGTGATTACATTCATTGTTCAATATTTGTTGTGTTCTATCTGGGGATACATCAAGTGATTGAAATTGAGACTAATATCCATCGTGATCTACGGATACGGTGGATGATTTGATCTCAATTAAATACTCGTTGTGATTCTTTAACGGATGGATTCATCGAATGATTTTACATGCATGTTTATGATTTTTGAACTCTGTAAAATGCGTTTGATTGTCAATTGTGTGTGTAAATTGCGAGAGTATACTGTTTGATTTGGTGAGGCGGATTCAGAAACCTTAGTCTTTTACTTTGATTGTTATTTAAATTATCGTGTTAATTTAGTTTTGTTAAAGTTGCACGACCAACTTCGAACTCCAGGAACTAGGTTAAAATAGGATCTATTTGAATAGAAAATTGATTTTATCACAAAACACAATTCCCTGTGGATCGACCTCGCATTTTTACGCGTACTTTACTGTACACGACTTGTACACTTGCGAGTACTTTATTTTTGGTACACCAAATTTTGGCGCTGTTGCCGGGGAATTGTTAGTTTTTTGTAAAAATTGATTTTTTATTTGAGTTGATTTTATTTTTCTACTAGTTAGTTAATTTTCTTGTTTTTAGTGCTTGCAAAGTTGTTTATTTATTTTTTATTTTAGTTCCTGTTTTGATCTAAAAAAAAAAAAAAAAGGGTTTTCTTTTGTGTTTTGGTGTCTGCTGCAGAGTTCGAAATTCAACCCCTGCCGAGTACGATCGATCGCACCCCAGTGCGTTCGAACGCACTTGGGACCATCCTACGCGCCTGCGTTTGACAACAGTGAAACAGACGCACGAACGCACATCCAGCGGACGCTCGAACGCAAGTGCTAGACGTTCGAACGTAGATCACGATCGAACGCACGCATTGATGATCGATCGCAGTTGCGAACGAACGCACACCTCCAGCGATCGATCGCAGGGCTGCAGTCAGCAGCTAAGCACCACCTTTTTGTTTATAGTTTTTAGTTTGTTAATTCTTCATTAATTATTTTTGTGCATATTTTTGTTTTCTTTCTTATTTCAATTGAGTTCTTTATTTTTGAATACTTTGTTTTTGCTTTATTAGTTTATTCTCTTTATCTTGATTTTATTTTTATTTCTTTGTATAAAAAAAAAAAAAACTTGTGCTTGGTGCATGCTTGGTCGGAGATCCCTGAACCTAGAGTTGATACCCTTAGATCCCGACATTGATAGAACTCTTAGGAGGACTCGAAGGGCACCTGCTGTGAGTGAGATTAGAGGTGAGATGGGAGACCAACAAGAGAATAGACCTGAGAATGCGGAGCAACCCACATTCGAGAATGAGGATGTGAGAGCGGGAAACAGAGAGCAAGCCAGGCAATGGCACGTGGACTTCACTACATCACTGCGGGAATTGTTCGCACCTGTTGCGACTAGTTCCCATTCTTGTATAGTGTTACCACCCACCAATGCCACCCATTTCGACTTAAAGCCGCATGTCATCCAACTTTTACCTTCTTTTCATGGATTAGATATTGAGAACCCCTATGGCCATGTTAAGAAGTTTAAAGACATATGTGCCACATTCAAGTTTCAGAACTTTTCTGAAGAGTCGGTTCTCCTTAGACTGTTTCCATTTTCTCTTCACGATAGAGCCAGGGCATGGTTGGATTCCAACACGCCCGGGTTTATCACATCTTGGGAAAGTTTACTGAGCAAGTTTTATAATAAGTTTTTCCCAATGTCGAAGGTCAATGAATACAAAAAAGAGATCAGCTCTTTCACGCAAGAAGAGGATGAGAAATTCTCAGAGAGTTGGGAAAGGTTTAAGGATCTGTTGATAAAGTGCCATCCACATGGATATGAGAAGTGGACACTGGTTCAGTTTTTCTACCAAGGGCTATCTCAGCCCAATCGTAGCATGATTGAATCAATGAACGGGGGGGCATTCTTAAGCTTGACGGGAGATTTGGCGTACAAGGTGTTGGATAAGCTGTCCGATAGCTCACAAGTCTGGGATTTTACGAGCTGTCGGGATAAGTCTGCCCGTATCCCAAAGAAAGGAGGCATCTATGAGTTGAAAGGAGAGACTGAGATGAACATGAAGATAGATGCACTCACCAAGAGGCTCGACGCTCTCGCTATAGGTCCATCCATCAATGTTGTCAATACTTACACTGTTGATAGCTGTTCCATCTGTGTGAGTCCTATGCATTCAGCACAGAATTGTCCATCTGCTCCGGTATTTTCTGAGTACCCGATGGAACAAGCGAACGCTTTCAATGATTACCAAAAGCAGTCAGCTGGACCTTACTCAAAGACATATAATCCAGGATGGAGGAACCATCCAAACTTTGCATGGAAGCAAAATTAGGGAGGAGCACCTTAGAATGCTAAAACCCAATATCCTCCCGGATTTCAGGCACAGCAGCACAATTAGCCTTCTTCTCAAGTGCCTGCATCTTCACCTCAATCAGCTTTGGAAGAAACAATGAGGACATTCATCCAATCAAATGGCCAGCTGATGCAAGAACTCTAGAAGTCTACCATGGCCAATAGCCAGGCTATCCAGGAGGTGAAGAATGCGACTATGGTCAACACCCAAGCTATAGCAAAGATGGAGAATCAGATAGGACAAATAGCTAATCACTTGGGTGAAAGAGAAATAGGAAAGTTCCCAAGCCAGCCCGAGCCGAATCCTAAGGCGTTTGTAATTGGAAATTCTTCCAATTCGGCGCACGGGCAGGAGCATGTGTAGGCGATTGTCACATTGAGGTTAGGGAGACAAGTGGACAATCATATGGTGGACCTAGAAGTTGACACTGCTGGGCAAGAAAAGGAAGCGAGTGGCAACAAAGAGAAAAGAGATGCTGAGCCATCTACAGCCATTCACATTGTGAAGGATCCTCCTAGGTCTTTTGTACCTAAGGAGCCCTACCCTGAACGAATACAAGCGCCTAAGAAGGGAGGAAAATTTGAGGATATTCTGGAGGTGTTCAAGCAAGTCCAGATTAACATTCTGTTTTTGGACGCCATCCAACAAATGCCTTCCTATGCCAAGCTCTTGAAGGACTTGATTACTGTAAAGAGGAAGACGAATGTCCCCAAGAAAGCATTCCTGACCGAACAGGTGAGTTCAATCCTGCAATGCAAGTTGTCCATCAAGTACAAGGACCCTGGATGTCCTACCATTACTTGCATGATCGGAGTTAGCCAGATTGAGAGGGCACTATTGGATTTGGGAGCAAGTGTTTATTTGTTACCCTACTCAGTCTACGTACAATTAGGGCTTAGAGAGTTGAAGCCCATGTCCATGACATTGCAGTTAGCTGACAAGTCAGTGAAGGTTCCACGGGGAATAGTGGAAGATGTGCTAATCAAAGTTGATAAGTTTTATTTTCCCATGGATTTTATTGTGCTTGACACAGAACCGGTTCATAACTTAGGGAGTCAAATACCGGTGATCTTAGGGTGAACATTCTTAGCTACGGCTAACGCCCTCATGAATTGTAGGACTGTGGTCATAAAGATTTCTTTCGGGAATATGACAGTGGAGTTGAACATTTTTCATATCAGGAAACAACCACTGGAATATGATGAAGTGCAGCAAGTGTGCTTGATAGAGGATGTCATGGAAGAGGCTGTTGAGGAATCAAGCATGAAGGACCCCCTGGAGGCATGCTTTGCTCAGTTTGGAGAAGATCTGGACTTGGACAAGTTGCTTGAGCAAGTAGATGCTATGTTGGAGACTACTCCTCTGATGAGTAGTGAAAAGGAAGAGACCATTGTTCCTAATCCTCCCAAGAAGGAACTAAAGCCGTTACCTGAAAATCTCAAGTATAAGTTCCTAGGTCCAGCAGAGTCTTTACCGGTGATCATAGCTTCTGATTTAGTTGATGCTCAAGAGGAGAAGCTATTAGACGTTTTGAGAGAACATAAAGAGGTTATAGGTTGGACCATTGAGGATATTAAGGGAATCAGCCCCTCGGTGGTGATGCACAAGATTCATCTGGAGGAGAATGCCAAGCCATCGAGGGAGCCACAAAGAAGGCTCAACCCAGCCATGCAAGAAGTTGTCAGAGNTGCGTTCGACCGTGAGTGCGTTCGAACGCACCAAGTGCGGTCGAACGCACTTGGCAGGGGTCCAAATCTTCACTTAGTGTCTTTTTGCTCTCTTGTGGCCAACTTTTGTTGTAAAGGCCTGCACAACTCAAAACACTAAAAACACCAAAAATAATTAGAAATTAACAATACTAAGAGCCTAACGAATATAAATTAGGGGGTTCAAATAAGCACTTTTAGGCACTCATCACCCGTATCCCAAAGAAAGGAGGCATCTATGAGTTGAAAGGAGAGACTGAGATGAACATGAAGATAGATGCACTCACCAAGAGGCTCGACGCTCTCGCTGTAGGTCCATCCATCAATGCCGCCAACACTTACACTGTTGATAGCTGTTCCATCTGTGCGAGGCCTATGCACTCAGCACAGAATTGTCCATCTGCTCCGGTATTTTTTGAGTACTCGATGGAACAAGCGAACGCTTTCAATGATTACCGAAAGCAGTCAGCTGGACCTTACTCAGAGACGTATAATCCAGGATGGAGGAACCATCCAAACTTTTCGTGGAAGCAAAATCAGGGAGGAGCACCTCAGAATGCAAAAACCCAATATCCTCCCGGATTTCAGGCACAGCAGCACAATCAGCCTTCTTTTCAAGTGCCTGCATCTTCACCTCAATCAGCTTTGGAAGAAACAATGAGGACATTCATCCAATCAAATGGCCAGCTGATGCAAGAACTCCAGAAGTCTACCATGGTCAATAGCCAGGCCATCCAGGAGGTGAAGAATGCGACTATGGTCAACACCCAAGCTATAGCAAAGATGGAGAATCAGATAGGACAAATAGCTAATCACTTGGGTGAAAGAGAAAAAGGAAAGTTCGCAAACCAGCCCGAGCTGAATTCTAAGGTGTTTGCAATTGGAAATTCTTCCAATTCGGCGCACGGGCAAGAGCATGTGCAAGCGATTGTCACATTGAGGTCAGGGAGACAAGTGGACAATCATGTGGTGGACCCAGAAGTTGACATTGCTGGGCAAGAAGAGGAAGCGAGTGGCAACAAAGAGGAAAGAGATGCGGAGCCATCTATAGCCACTCCCATTGTGAAGGACCCTCCTAGGTCTTTTGAACCTAAGGCGCCCTACCCTGAAAGACTTCAAGCGCCCAAGAAAGGAGTAAAATTTGAGGACATTCTAGAGGTGTTCAAGCAAGTCCAGATTAACATTCCA
Source organism: Carpinus fangiana (assembly GCA_006937295.1). NCBI lineage: Eukaryota > Viridiplantae > Streptophyta > Magnoliopsida > Fagales > Betulaceae > Carpinus > Carpinus fangiana. Next base: position 24,483,659 of record CM017322.1, read on the forward strand.
TTTTTGGACGCCATCCAGCAAATACCTTCCTATGCCAAGTTCTTGAATGACTTGATCACTGTAAAGAGGAAGACGAATGTCCCTAAGAAGGCATTCCTGACCGAGCAGGTTAGTTCTATCCTGCAATGCAAGTTGCCCATCAAGT
>CM017322.1:24483959-24581826 GCA_006937295.1 Carpinus fangiana
AGGAGTGTAAGTAAAAAAGATTCTGACGTGCACACCAATTATTCAGCCACCCAAGTGGGGTGCACCTTTTGAGATAATGTGTGACGCGTCAGATTACGCTGTGGGAGCTGTTTTGGGGCAGCGTATTGACAAACTCCCCCATGTCATTTACTACGCAAGTCGAACTCTGAACGACGCACAACTCAATTATTCCACCACTGAGAAGGAGTTGTTGGCGGTCATATTTGCGCTAGACAAGTTCAGATCCTATCTGCTTGGATCTAAAGTCATCATCTACTCGGATCATGCTGCATTGAAGTATCTTTTTTTCTAAAAAATATGCTAAATCTCGTCTCATCCGGTGGATTTTGCTTCTTCAAGAGTTCGACATTGAAATTCGGGATAAAAAGGTTCCGAAAATGTGGTGGCGGATCATTTGTCGAGATTGACTGTGGGCTATATCAAGGACCCCACCCCCATTTCTGAGACCTTCCCTGATGAGCAATTGATGCATATTGCTCATAATCCCGCACCATGGTTCGCTGATATAGTGAACTATCTTGCCACCAACCAAATGCCTTTGCATTGGGGGCGACAAGATAAATTTAAATTTTTAGCCATGGTGAAATACTTTTTCTGGGATGATCCTTACTTGTTTAAGTATTGTCCCGATCAAATCATTAGGAGATGCATACCTGAGTAGGACCAATCCAATGTCATCTTCTTCTATCATGATCATGCCTGTGGTGGCCATTTTAGTGCTAAAAAGACAGCTGTAAAAATTTTACAGTGTGGATTTTACTGGCCCACCTTGTTTAGAGACGCTCATACTTATTGCACATTTTGTGAGCATTGTCAGAAGCTAGGGAGTATCTCTAGAAGAAATATGATGCCCTTCAGCCCGATTTTGATTGTTGAGATTTTTGATGTGTGGGGCATTGATTTCATGGGACCATTCCCAAACTCCTATGGCAATCTGTACATCTTGTTTGTTGTGGACTATGTGTCCAAGTGGGTGGAGGCCGTTGCTTGCAAGACTAATGACCACAGAGTAGTGGTCTAATTTTTTAGAGACACTATCTTTGCTCGGTTTGGTTCGCCTCTAGCAATCATAAGTGATGGAGGCAAGCATTTCTGCAACTGAATTTTCGAGCAGTTGATGAAGAAGTATTTCATCACCTATAAGGTTGCTACCCCTTATCACCCACAGACAAGTAGACAAGTTGAAGTGTCTAATCGTGAGATCAAGCACATTTTGAAAAAGACCGTGAATCCTAATAGAAAGGATTGATCTCTGCGATTAAGTGACGCACTGTGGGTGTACAGAACAACATTCAAGACCCCGATTGGGATGTCACCCTATCGGCTTGTGTACGGGAAGGCATGTCATCTTCCCGTCAAGTTGGAGCATAGGGCATATTGGGCCATCAAGCAGTTAAACTTCAATCTTTCGAAGGCTGGCTCACAGAGAAAGCTCCAACTCAATGAATTGGAGGAAATAAGGAATGATGCATAAGATTGTGCAAGGATGTACAAGGAACAGATGAAGAAGGCTCATGACCAGAGCATTTTAAGGCGATCTTTCGAGCCTGGTCAGAAGGTCCTTCTTTACAATTCAAGANTGAAGTGATTAAGCTGTTAGATGCTGGGATCATATATCCAATCTCTAACAGCAAATGGGTGAGCCCAATTCATGTCTTGCCCAAGCAGGCTGGACTGACGGTAGTCAAGAATAAAGATGACGAGTTGGTGCTGACTCGGGTTCAATCAGGATGGAGAGTTTGCATTGACTACCTCAAGTTGAATGCTGCCACCAGGAAGGATCACTTCCCACTTCCTTTTATCGATCAGATGCTGGAGCGGTTGGCTAGGCACGAGTACTATTGTTTTCTGGATGGTTATTTTGGGTATAACCAGGTCCCTGTGGACCCCGAAGATGAGGAGAAGACTACTTTCACCTGTCTTTTTGGGACGTTCGCCTACCGTCGCATGCTCTTCGGGTTATGCAATGATCCTGCTACTTTTCAGCGGTGCATGATCAGTATCTTTTCTGACATGGTAGAACGTTTCCTTGAGATTTTCATGGACAACTTCTCAGTCTTCGGTTCATCTTTTGACGAGTGTCTGCACCGTCTCACGCTGGTCTTGGTGAGATGCAAAGAAAAGAACCTTGTGCTCAATTGGGAGAAGTGTCATTTCATGGTAAAGCAAGGTATTGTACTGGGGCACGTCATATCTCATCGGAGAATTGAGGTTGACAAAGCGAAGGTGGATCTGATTTCCAACCTTCCACCCCCACGTACAATAAAGGATGTTCGTTCTTTTCTGGGCCATGCAGGCTTTTATAGGCGATTCATAAAGGACTTCAGCAAGACCGCCAGGCCCATGTGCAAGTTGTTGGTAAAGGAGACCCCGTTTATTTTTTATGAGGAGTGTAAGCAAGCATTCGGGGCTCTGAAAACGATTATGACGTCCACACTAATTATTCAGCCACCCAAGTGGGGTGCACCTTTTGAGATAATGTGTGACGCATCGGATTACGCTGTTGGAGCTGTTTTGGGGCAGCTAGTATTGACAAACTCCCCCATGTCATTTACTATGCAAGTAGAACTCTGAACGACGCGTAACTCAATTATTCCACCACTGAAAAGGAGTTGTTGGCTGTTGTTTTTGCTCTAGACAAGTTTAGATCCTATTTGCTAGGATCTAAAGTCATAATCTACTCGGATCATGCTACATTGAAGTATCTTTTTTCTAAAAAGGATGCTAAATCTCGTCTTATCTGATGGATATTGCTTCTTCAAGAGTTCGACATTGAAATTCGGGATAAAAAGGGTTCCGAAAATGTGGTGGCGGATCATTTGTCAAGATTGACTGTGGGCTATACTGAGGACGCCATCCCCATATCTGAGACTTTCCCTGATGAGCAATTGATGCACATTGCTCAGAATCCCGCACCATGGTTTGCTGACATAGTAAACTACCTTGTCACCGGCCAAATGCCTTTGCATTGGGGGCGACAAGATAAGTTCAAATTTTTGGCCATGGTGAAATATTTTTTCTCGGATGATCCTTACTTGTTTAAGTATTGTCCTGATCAAATCATTAGGAGATGTATACCTGAGCATGACCAAACCTATGTCATCTCCTTCTGTCATGATCATGCCTGTGGTGGCCATTTCAGTGCTAAAAAGATAGCAGGAAAAATTTTGCAGTGTGGATTTTACTGGCCCACCTTGTTTAGAGACGCTCATACTTATTGCACATCTTGTGAGCGTTGTCAGAAGCTAGGGAGTATCTCTAGAAGAAATATGATGCCCCTCAACCCGATTTTGATCGTTGAGATTTTTGATGTGTGGGGCATTGATTTCATAGGACCATTTCCAAACTCCTATGGCAATCTGTACATCTTGGTTGCTGTGGACTATGTGTCCAAGTGGGTGGAGGCCGTTGCTTGCAAGACTAATGACCACAGAGTTGTGGTCCAATTTTTGAGAGACACTATATTTGCTCGGTTTGGTACACCTTGAGCAATCATAAGTGATGGAGGTAAGCATTTCTGCAACCGGATTTTCGAGCAGTTGATGAAGAAGTATTTCATCACCCATAAGGTTGCTACCCCTTATCACCCACAGACAAGTGGACAACTTGAAGTGTCTAATCGTGAGATCAAGCACATTTTGGAAAAGACAGTGAACCCTAATAGAAAAGATTGCTTTTTGCGATTAAGTGACGCACTGTGGGCGTACAGAACAGCATTCAAGACCCCGATTGGGATGTCACCCTATCGGCTTGTGTACAGGAAGGCATGTCATCTTCCCATCAAGTTGGAGCATAGGGCATATTGGGCCATCAAGCAGTTAAACTTCAATCTTTTGAAGGCTGGCTCATAGAGAAAGCTCCAACTCAATGAATTGGAGGAGATAAGGAATGATGCATATGATTGTGCAAGGATGTACAAGGAACAGATGAAGAAGGCTCATGACCAGAGCATTTTGAGGCGATCTTTCTAGCCTGGTCAGAAGGTCCTTCTTTACAATTCAAGATTGCATCTATTTCTAGGCAAGCTAAAATCTCGATGGACCGGCCCTTTCATCATTCGGTCAGTGTTTCCTCATGGGGCCATCGAGATTGAGGATCCCAAGAATGGTAACACTTTTAAGGTCAATGGATAAAGATTAAAACCATTCTTGGAGTTGAGAAGTAGAAAGGTGGAGACGACTCTGTTGGAAGATCCGAATTATTCAGAGTGATTGTCGTCTCTTGTGGAGAGTCTGGCTGAAGACTTTAAACTTAGCGCTTGTGGGAGGCAACCCTCATTATTTTTCTGTGTTATTTGACCTTGTTTGTGCATTTTGTTATGTTTTTATGTGTTTTTCAGGTCGAGTGTCTGCCTTTCAAGTTTGGGGGAGCGTTCTCCTACGTTGTGCCTGACTTGCGCCTTCCCTCTAGTATTGTATTTTTGGTCACATTGGGGACAATGTGACATTTTAGTTTGGGGGTGGGGTAGACATATTTGTCATTTTATTTATTTTGTTTGTTCAAAAAAAAAAAATTTGCTATGTGGTTGATTGATCTTGACCGAACATCATAACTGTGGATTGCATGTCATTGGTATGTTTAACTTGTTTGAACATGGCATATCATTAGAAATCCCAGTGTTTGACTCATATGTTGGATTAAAGAGACCCCATGTGTTGGGTATATTTTTCACATGCACACTAGCAGTAGGGTCCGTGGGGTATGAGATTTGACTTTAGGAGATTGTGTCTCTAGAGATTTGTGGGTTGATGTGGTGAGGAAAACCTTGGCTGGCTTTAAAAAAAAAAAAAATTCATAAGGTTGAGCTTCTCATTGAGTAACCTGATCTCTTGCCTCATCAAGCAGTGAGTGTTCGCGTAAAAAGAGGAGAATGTCCAGCTAAGTGATTGTATGGCTAGTTAGGCTTCGTAGTTCTTTTTGACTTGAGTAATTAAGCCCTTAGGGATGTTTCTACATCTAGTTCCCTAAAGCCATCTGGTTTGGGAGTCACTGGCCCAACACTCGTTACATAAGTCGTTTAGAAACTTAAGGGAGACAAGCATTGCACAGCCTATACAAAAAAAAAAAAAAAATTCAAGTCTTGGTTGTTTTCATCATAGTGCAGTCCTATGAATTTTTGGGTACACATTTTCTTTGAGAATGATTGAAACTGCGTGACCTTGCGTTAGTTCACTTTTCACCTCTTGAAGCATATGTGTCTCAATTTTCTAGCCGTGAGTTGAATGGTGTTTGGATGTTTAGATGATGTGGTTTGTATGTTCGACTTGTTAAACTTGCTAATGATGTATGAATCATGTGTTTAAGTGAAAGGCTTTGTCTGTCAATAACATAGTGTTAATAAAATGTTTGTGGGTGTCATTCTTGAAAAACCCTCACGAGACTTCACTCGTTCTCTAGGGAATTCCTAGGGATTTAAAAGGCTTGTTGCATATGCTAAATGCAACCATTTTTTCCACGACAGTGGACTCATATTTCTTTGTTTTTGTTATGTTCTTCATTTTGTTTTGCTAAGGGACTAGCAAAATGTAAGTTTGGGGGTATTTGATGAGTGCCAAATATTGTATATTTGAGCCCCTTAACTTATATTTGTTAGGCTCTTAGCTGTGTCATTTTCTGATGTTGTTGTTAGTTTTGGTGTCTCAAGTGTGTTGCAGGTCACTGACATAAGAATGCGGTTAAAGGATGGAAATTAAGCACAAGAAAATACAAGAGCTACACTGGTTGTGCGATCGATCGCAAGATTTTGCGTTCGAACGCACCTGCATTCAAGCGCACAGCTGAAACCCTAAAATCATCGTTAAAGGGCCGCACTGCACGGAACTTGAAGCCCCGCATGCATTCGATCGCAGTTACTGCGATCAAACGCAATGCGTTCGAATGCACTTACTGCGGTCGAACGCATTCGTGATGACCTGTCAGCACGTGAGAAAACCTAGTTGTTTAGTATAAATTAGCATCTTTCTTTTGTAAACCCTACGTGGGGAGGCGCCATAGAGAGCAAAAACATGAATTTTGTCATGCCTAGGCTTTTGTGAATGCTTCTTGATTGTAAGTTTAATTTCTCAATGATTTCAATTGATAATTTCTTGTCTGTTGTTGTCATGAGAGGCTAAACCTTCAACTAAGGTTGAAGATGAAGCCTCGTCAATGATAAACAGTTGTATTCTCGTGAAATTATACACACAATTTGATATTTTATTTGTTCAAAATTAATTCTCCTGCTTTATTACTTTAAGTGATTTAGCGTCTTTTGTGATTTCATGCATTGTTTAATATTCGTTGTGTTCTGTCTGGGGATACATCGAGTGATTGAAATTGAGACTAATATCCATCGTGATCTACGAATACGGTGGATGATTTGATCTCAATTAAATACTCGTTGTAATTCTTTAACGGGTGGATTCATCGGATGATTTTAAATGCATGTTTATGATTTTTGAACTCTATTAAAATGAGTTTGATTGTCAATTGTGTGTGTAAATTGCGAGAGTATGTTGTTTGATTTGGTGAGGTGGATTCAGAAACCTTAGTGTTTTACTTTGATTGTTGTTTAAATTATCGTTTAATTTAGTTTTGTTAAAGTTGCACGACCAACTTCGAACTCAAGGAACTAGGTTAAAATAAGGTCAATTTATCTAGAAAAGTTGGCTTTTACACGAACACAATTCCCTGTGGTTCGACCTCGCACTTGTATTCTCACTTTACTGCATACGATTCGTACACTTGCGAGTACTGTATTTTTGGTACACAACCTATGGATTGCATAAATTAGAGTATAGGTCCAAACCATGCATCTTTTTAGGTTACATCCATGCTGGTTACAAGTGTCTGGATCCTGTTACGCATAAAATGCACTTGTCTAAACATGTGATCTTTGATGAAGAGTCCTTCCCTGTGCAAGATCAATCTACCTCACTGCTTCCATCCAAGATTAATGCCCAAGGTGATGCATCTTTATTTATTTTTGTACCTATTCCATTACCCTCTAGTTTATCAACTGCCTCTAACCTTACTGCAACTCTAGCTTCACTTGAACGCTATGCACCATCTCCAACAGAAACCACCTCTCGGCAACAACAGCCATATCTTCACCAACTGTACCCAACTCAACCAATCCAGAAATCCCTGCCCTCGCCCTACTTTAGTTGTCACCCACCCTCTTGCACCACCAATTCCACCACCAACCCATTCCATGACAACTAGGTCCAGAATTGGTTCCCTAAACCAAAAGGTTTTTCTGATTTCCAACTTTACCACACTTCTCTTCCAAAACTTAAACTAGTCTCCTATCGTAAGGCTACTGCTGATCCCAAATGGAGGGCAGCTATGCAGCTAGAATAAGATGCTTTTAATGTCGAATGGTACATGGACATTGTGCCTCATACCTTCTCATCACAATTCATTAGAAATAAGTGGGTGTTCAAGATTAAGAAGAAGGCTAATGGTTCAATAGAGATTTTTAAGGCCAGATTGGTTGCAAAGGGGTTTGATCAACAAAGTGGCATTGATTATACTGAGACATTTAGTCCAGTTATCAAAGCTTCTACAATTCGAGTTATTCTAGCATTCGTAGTTCATTTTGATTGGAAAATTAGGTAGCTTGATGTATCTAATGCCTTTCTGTAGGGTTCTCTATATGAAGAGGTCTATATGGAACAACCTCTAGGATTCATTGTTAATACACAACCTGATTTAGTGTTTAAGCTACACAAGGCCATCTATGGCCTCAAACAAGCCCCTCGAGCCTGGTTCACAAGATTGTCTAATTTCCTCCTTGACATTGGGTTTCAAGCTTCCTTAATGGACACTTCTTTGTTCATATATTTGCAGGGACCTATTCAAATCTATATGTTGGTTTATGTAGATGACATCCTACTCATTGGTACTCATCCATCAGTCATTTTATCTATCATCATCAAGTTGCAATCTGAATTTCCATTGAAGGATTTGGCCCCTTGCACTATTTTTTGGGCATTCAGGTCATTCACACTACTGCTGGCATTCATGTCTGCCAGACCAAGTATATTACTGAACTTCTCTATAAAACTAATATGCATGAAGCCAAGCATTCCAAGTCTCCATGTACATCAGGCTCAATACTCTCTAAATTTGATGGGATAGCTCTTCCTGATCCAACCATTTACAGGCAGGTTATAGGTGCCCTTCAATACTGCACTGTCACACGACCTGAGATTGCTTAAGTAGACAATCAGTTATGTCAGCACATGCATGCTCCCTCATCTACTCATTGGATTTCCGTCAAAAGAGTCTTACGATATCTCGATGGTTCCCTTGATCATGGTCTATACTATACCAAGAGTAATCTCCAATTAAATGCTTTTTGTGATTTTGACTGGGTTGGCTGTCCTAATGATCAAAGATCCACCTCAGGGTTTGCTTTCTTCCTTGGAGATTGTCTCATTGCCTAGAGTGCTAAGAAGCAGGCAGTTGTTTCCCATTCCAGCACAAAAGCTGAGTATCGCTCTCTGTCCATCACCACCGCTGAACTTTTCTGGCTCAGGATGCTCTTTAAAGAACTCAAAATTTTTCTCTCTACTCCTCTTGTTCTCTAGTGTGATAATGTCAGTGCATTGGCTCTTGCTTCAAACCCTGTCTTTCATGCACGTACTAAACATATTGAGGTAGACTATCACTTTGTTTGTGACAAAGTACTTAATCGAGACATCATCATCAAGTTCATCTCCACCCATGATCAAGTCCCAGATATCTTCACCAAGGGGCTTCCTTCTACTAGTTTTTTGGCTCTCAAGATCAAGTTGATAGTTGTTCCTCCCCCCATCAACTTGCGGGGGGGTGTTAAAGGATATAAGGCTCAAATTGAACTAGCCTACGCTCGAGCGTAGGATCAAGCACACCATCGAGTGCTATCACAAAGAACTCACACCAGCCAGCGCTCGAGCACAACAACGAGCGCATCATTGGTTGCTATAATCGAGAGCTCAACCCCCATGTAGGATCGAGCACACATCATAGAGCGCTATCACAAAGAGTTCAACCCCTATGTGCGATCGAGCGCTGTCATAGAGACTGCTTCAATGTCGGTGCTGGTTTACTAAATTAGTATGGAAAGCTACTAACTCAATATGGAAAGCCTCAATTCGTCTCAGAATCTGTCCTACCAATATTTCAAGCCTTGTGGAACACTACTACAGCTGTCAACTGAATTCGTTCTAAAAGATCCAGCCGTTCCTAACTTGCTTAGCAAGAAATCAGATTTCTTTCCATTCATAGTGTTATTGTATTAGGTCAAACTGTGTATATATATGTTATGTTTCTGTATTGTAAAGTTAAGACTTTGAAGCATAATAATACCAAATTTTTCAGGGGAGACAAATACAAAGGAAGTAATCAATGCACAACATTGATTACTTCATAAACACAAAAGTCAGAGAATCTTACGTATAGACTAGAGATGGCCGCAGGGGGTAGGGTTGTTTAGATCGACGATATAATGCTCACTAGCTGCCACTAACAATTGAAGTCTGGTAGGTAGTACATTATTTCCCTACTAACGTCAGTTCGATAGGTAGGCGAAACATAAAACCTGTAGTCAACTTTTGAACGGAACCGAAACAAAAATCTTGAATTATTTCCCTACCTAAAACTCATTTTCTCTCTTGGTCCTTCTTGTGGACATCATGAGTGAGTTAAAACATTTTTATTTTTTTTTAAATAATACATAATTGTTATGTCCTAGCTTTCATTTATAGCCCAAGCTAAAGCTTTCACGTTTATTAATTTAAAGCTCAGCAAACAAGACAAACAACACACTATATATGTGTGCCTAAGGCCTTGTTTGTTAACTTACAACCCATTACAATACATTCCCCCACATTTTACCACACTATTCACTTCATTTTTTTCCAAAAAAAAAAATATCAAATATTTCACTGTTTATATCACGTCATTTACTATTCAAATAAAAAAAATCACTACAAAATAAAATTTTCCACTTTTCAATACCACTTTTTCATTTTCCCATATCAATAATTTATTTATTTATTTTTAATCAATGAATAGTGCAATGGGGGAATGTGTTGTTTGTTAACAAACACCCTCTAAAAAGTGCTGCAAGTACGTTTACATTTTTTTGTTAGAAGAAAAAAAGCATGAAAAGAATTGACTTATTTTATTATTTTTTTAAAACATTGATTGACTAATTGAGCACTGCACTATGAGGCCTGCTATGCGGCTGCCAAAGTGAGGCAGCCATGCGTAGGCCATTTTTGTTTTTGGAAGACTAATGTCAATATATATATATATTCTTTTTTGATTGATTTTTTTTTTTTATGTTTTTTGCATTCTATATATTTGATGAAATGTTTTGAATTGTATTTTGAGATACTTGAGTAATATTAGCTAAATTTTTATGAGCTAATATTTGAGTTGTAATGCTTCAAAACTCATTTCTGGATTCAAAACTAAAACTTAAGGGTGAAAGGTTAACCTTTTAGGGATAGTATAACCCTAAAGGGATTCGGTCATCCTAAATTTGGTGCTAATGCCTCAAAACTCGTTTCTGGATTCAAAACTAAAACCTAGGGGTGAAAAGTTAACCCTTTTGAGATGGTATGACCCTAAAGAGATTTGGTCATCCTAAATTTGGTGCTAATGCCCTAAAACGCTATCTCAGTTTTATATAGTTTTGCTGATACCAATTTCTTATTAGTGATTTATGGAGGCAAGTAAATTTGATATATAATTTAATCAATTTTTGATAAATGATTCTCAATTTCAAATTTGACAGGCACTTCCCCCTTTAACCTCTTTCCTATTCAATTAAAAAAATAAATAAATAAAAAAACCAAAACAAAACAAAACATGGCAGACGCTACGCAGCTGAAAAGCTCTGCCCCTGCACTATATATGTGCCTAAAAAGTTGTTGGAGTTAGTTGTTTATATTAACACCAGTGGAAGGCCAAGTAGACGGGAGCATAGTGAACACTGTGATAGTGACGTTCACGGAGTGGGAGCAATGCCCCCGCGGTACGATATGGGGTATTTTTGGGATTTTTGTACAGGTTCATACAATTCTGTACCGCGTCCATACAAGTAGGGTTTAGGGTTTTTTCCTATATATATATATGTTATTGATGTAACCCTGAATTTATTAAGAGAATAATAACTGCCTCTCTGTGGACGTAGGCAAATTATCGAACCACGTTAAATCTGTGTGTCTTTCTCTCTTGATCTCTCTCTTTTTGATTCTATATACTATTTGTCATTATTGTGCACGGTTACAACAATTGGTATCAGAGCCAGGTTATTCGATGGCTGGGATTGGCACATCTTCTGCGAAGTTCGACGTGATGAAGTTTGATGGATCTGGTAATTTCAGGTTATGGTAGAGACGTGTCAAGGATTTGTTGGTGCAACAAGGGATGTGAAGGCGTTATATGGGATGAAACCAGAAGGGATGACAGACATAGATTGGAAAGAACTAGAGGTGAAAGTGGTGGCTACTATTTGACTTTGTCTGGGAGATGACGTGATGTATGATGTTATGGACGAAGAATCTCCGGTGGCAGTTTGGTTGAAACTGGAAAGTTGGTATATGTCAAAGTCGTTGACTAACAAGCTCTATCTAAAGCAGCGGCTGTACGGCTTGAAGATGGTGAAGGGCTCGGATCTGAGCCAACACATCAATGTGTTCAATCAGATAATCGGCGATTTGAAGAGGGTTTATGTGAAGTTTGAAGACTGATCGTACCAAATTTAGGTACTCGTAAGAGAACGAACCGTTAGGTCGTATAGCGTTGCGCAAGTACCGAGATCGAACCACAGAGAACGGAGTTTTGTAATTAAAACTAATACAACTCTCAAATTAAACGTATCTTAACCTAGTCCCAAAGAGAATTGATTTCGAACAATGAAAAGTGCAGAAATAAAATTAACGTGAAAATGTAGGGATAAAAATAACTAAGGTTAAAGACGAACCTCACCCAATAAAAATAAGCTTAATACATTAAACACTCATTCTCCGTTTTTAAACTTTAAACCCTTCAACACACTCTATTGTGGTAATTGACACAAGTCAAACCGAATAATGTGTTTACCGTTAAGGAGCTACAATGAGTATTGATTATGGATAAAATCATCCACTGTATCCTTGGATCACAGTGGATATTGAATCACAACCAAAAACTCGTTGTGCACCCGGCTTGGAACACATCACAGGATGACTATCAATGTATCAACAACACACAACCATTCAATTATTTGTCACAGAAATTAAATGACGAGTACGGAATTAAATAACGGAAAATAAAGCATAAAATGTAAAAGCAAGAAATATAAACTAAGGGTGAGGCTTCATCTTCAACCTAAGTTGAAGATTTTAGCCACCCATTGAATAACAAAGCATAATTGAATTAAAATAATGCATTAAAAATAACTTTAAAGTAAAAGCTTACAACTAAAAGGGGCGGAGCAATGCAAACAGAAGCAAAATGCTCTCTAAAAACGCCCCAAAGAAATGTGTATTCGACCAAATAGACCTAGGGTCCTATTTATAGACTACAAAATTCTACGAGTGCGTTCGAACGCATGGGGTGCGTTCGAACGTACTGCTGAGTTGTGCGTTCGATCGCACAATGTGCGTTCGACCGCAGAAAATTGTAACGGCGCAGCGGAAGCGATGGACTCCTAGGGCACCCGCGCGAGATGCGGGATGACGGGGACTGCGTTCGACCGTGTCCCTGCATTCGACCGTCAGTGCGTTCGAACGCACCAAGTGTGGTCGAACGCACTTGGCAGGGATCCAATTCTTCACTTAGTGTATTTTTGCTCTCTTGTGGCCAACTTTTGTTTTAAATACCTGCACAACTCAAAACACTAAAAACACCAAAAATAATTAGAAATTAACAATACTAAGAGCCTAACGAATATAAATTAAGGGGTTCAAATAAGCACTTTTAGGCACTCATCAAAGACGAAGACAAGGCATTGATGCTGTTGAATTCACTCCCAACTTCTTCTACATATGAGAATTTGGTTACAACTCTAACATGGGGGCAAGAGACCTTGGAGTTAGAGGACGTTACAGGAACCCTATTGGCTTTTCATCAAAGGAAGAAAAATATTGATAAAAATTCTCAAGGAGAAGGGCTAGTTGTAAAGGGTAGCTATGAGCGTGGAAGAAGCAGTAACAAGAGCGATTCGAAAGGCAAGAATTCTCGGTCAAAGTACAAGAGGAGGAAGGACATCAACTGTTATAAGTGCGGAAAGAAAGGACACATAAAGCGGGATTGTCCAGATTGGAAGAAGAAAAAGGATGATAAGAATGAAGGTTCCTCAAAATCTGCAAACGTAGTGGAAGACAATTTGCATCTAATTCAGAGCATCCTGTGGATTCTTGGATTTTGGACTCAGTATGTTAGTTTCATGTGACTACCAACAGAGATTGGTTTGACACCTACGGGTCAGTTAATTCTGGTATAGTTATTATGGGTAATGGTGTACATTGCAAAATTACTAGCATAGGTAATATTAGAATTAAAATGTTTGATGGTGTGGTTAGAACGTTATGTGATGTTAGACATGTACCAGAACTGGAAAAGAATTTAATTTCATTAGGCACCTTAGATTTAAACGGTTATGGTTATAAGTCTGAAGGTGGAGTAATGAAGGTAACTAAGGGTGCGATGATAGTGATGAAGGGGCAAATAAATTCAAAGAACATCTATAAACTGTTAGGAAGTACAGTTGTAGGTGGAATCGCCTCTGTAGAGTCTGAATCTGATTGTACTGTTTTGTGGCATATGTGGTTGGGTCATATGAGTGAGCAGGGCATGTTAGAGCTTCATAAGAAAAATCAATTGAAGGGTGTCAAAACGTACAAACTTGATTTTTGTAAGTTCTATGTTCTAGGGAAGCAGAATAGGGTACAATTCAAGACAGCCACACACAAGACAGAGGGCATTCTGGACTATGTTCATTCTGATGTATGGGGACCAGTGAGAATAGCGTCACAGGGAGGACATATGTATTTCGTCATCTTTATTGATGACTTTTCCAGAAAGGTTTGGGTGTACTTCATACGGCACAAATCAGAAACGTTTGCCAAGTTCAAATTGTGGAAAGCTGAAGTGGAGAACCAGACTGGGAAGAAGGTTAAGTGCCTCATGACAGATAATGGCACTGAGTACACAAACGACGAGTTCAGGGATTTTTGTGAGCAGCATGGTATAAAGAGACATTTCACAGTATGCAAGACACCACATCAAAATGGTGTGGCAGAAAGGATGAATAGGTCGATTGCAGAGAGAGCACGATGTCTCAGGTTGAATGCTAGACTTGCAAAGATTTTCTGGGTAGACGTAGTGAGTATGGCATGCTACTTGATAAACAGGTCACCGAGGGCAGCACTAGATGGAAAAGTTGCAGAGGAGGTATGAACAGGTAATGAGGTAGATTACTCTGGTTTTGAGAATATTTGGTTGTCCAGCCTATGTGCACATACCTAGTGAAGAACGATCGAAGCTTGATCCAAAGTCTAGACAATGTGTCTTTCTCAGATATGGGAAAGGGGTTAAAGGTTACAAGTTTTGGGATCCGACGGCAAACAAGGCGGTGATCAGTAGAGACATGGTATTTGACGAAAATTTCACGTTGAAGAGTACTCAGGGTAAAGAGCAGCAGGTGCCAGAAAGCAGTAGTAGTGATAAGCAGATGGAATTAGAGACTCCTGTGCAAGAGAACATTTCTCAGGGTACAGAGACTTCTACTTTAGGAATTGAGCAGCATCACAGTATAGGCACATACAGACCTAGACGCACCATCAGGCCACCAATCAGGTACGATTTTGAAGACATGGTTTCTTATGCTCTTGTTATTAGCAGCGGAGATCCTACTACTTTTCAAGAGGCTGTCAATAGCCAAGAGAAGAGCAAATGGATGGGTGCTATGGCAGAAGAAATGGAGTCTTTGCATAAAAACCAGACGTGAAATTTGGTGGAGCTCCTAGAGAGGAAGAGGACGATAGGGTGCAAATGGGTGTTCAAGAAAAAGGAAGCAGTATCAGAAAAATGGGGAGAAAAGTTCAAGGCTCACCTAGTAGCAAAGGGTTATTCACAGCAGAAAGGGGCTGATTATGAGGAAATATTTTCCCCAGCGGTTAGACATACTTCCATCAGAGTAGTGTTGGCGTTGGTAGCCCATTATGACATGGCTTTGGAGCAAATGGATGTGAAGACAACTTTTCTTCATGGTGATTTGGAAGAGCATATTTACATGGAGCAACCAGAAGGGTTCAGTCAACCTGGACAGGAGCACTTGGTCTGTAAATTGAAGAAGTCACTTTATGGGCTGAAGCAGTCTCTAAGGCAGTGGTATAAGTGATTTGACTCCTACATGATCAAAATTGGCTACAGGAGATGTAAGTATGACTGTTGTGTATATGTGAGGAGCCTTGACGATGGCTCATTTATTTTTCTGTTATTGTATGTGGATGATATGCTTGTTGCAACAAAGAGTATAGTGAAGGTCAACAAAGTGAAGGTTTTATTGAGTAGAGAATTTGACATGAAGGATTTGGGCACCACCAAGAAGATTCTTGGGATGGAGATTCGTAGGGACAAAGATGCCAAGAGATTGTGGCTATCTCAGGCCAGTTATGTGAAGAAGGTGTTGGAGAGATTTAGCATGGAGAATGAAAAATCGGTAAGTACACCTTTGGCGAATCACTTCCGCTTGTCTACCTCACAGTGTCCAATGACAGTTGAAGAAACTGAAGACATGTCTAAGGTCCTATATGCCAGTGCAGTGGGGTCTCTGATGTATGCTATGGTGTGTACCAAGCCAGATTTGGCTTATGCAGTGAGTGTGGTGAGCAAATACATGGCAAATCTGGGGAAACAACACTAGGATGCAGTTAAATGGATTTTCAAATACTTGAAAGGTACTACAGACTACGGCATCACTTTTGTTAGACAAAAGAGTAATTTGTCAGTTGTGGGATATGTGGATGTAGATTATGCAGGGGACTTGGATGACAGGAGATCAACCACGAGTTATGTGTTCACTTTTTCAGGAGGACCCATATGTTGGAAGTCTATGATCCAGTCCACGGTTGCGATGTCCACGACTGAGGCAAAGTACATGGCAGCGGCTGAAGCTGCAAAGGAAGCTTTGTGGCTTACAGGTTAGTCAAGGAGCTAGGAGTAAATCCCCGAGAATTAATTAATTGGTAATTAATTCCACAGTTCGTCTCCTAGCCTTGTTCCACTCCAAACAAGACCTCCGAGACCTTTACTCCTCAAAACAGAGGATACTAAGCAGCAAAAGAAATACAGTACTATAATCATTGAATCAGTATAACCCGAGGGTCTAACCAAATATCATCAAAGTAGCGAAAAACATACTATATACATAACATTAATACAAGGGATCTATGCTAAACCTTGATATGCAAGCATGCATCAATTCCTAAGTCTACAACATAACTCAAAAGTACTAGTTACCATGAGTACCCGCTCAAGCTTGCAATAAGTCCTCAAGCATCTCCTGGATCAAATCCTCCACAAGACCGGATGCTTCACAGTATCTACTATCTATAACAGCATAATCGTACATATGGAGAAAAAAGGAAAATAATACAAGGGTAAGTCCGACGACTTAGTGAGTAGAAATTCACATGACGTACTCGTCATTAATTTGTGGATTCTTTTATTTATAAAACACATGCAACATTATGAGATGACAGTTATCATACAGGTGATATATATATAATATATGCTTATAATCATGAGTAACAGTAATAGTTTAACAATATGGTCTACCTGAGATATTACCCCTTCTCAGCAAGGTTGATGCTGTCCCGAGGGACCTGTAATACAATGCCAGTGCCCCAGCCATTGCACGAAACATATTGTACGTAACACTAGCGACACGACCGAGTCCAACCTCGGGTGGCCCACACCTCTAATGACGTCTGTCCTATAGTGACATCCATTGGGAATGGTTGCATCGTTGGTCACGAGTCATTGGATCCAAAGCCCCCCCACACACGAACACATTGACCATAAAGCTAACCCGTATTGTAAGCCCATGGCCATAATACCGCTCATACTGGTGTACAATGTCATACGATGCAATTAGTCTTATCAGTCTTTTACATGCACAGTTTTACAAGTCTCATTATTATCTTGTTAACAAACACATGCTTTCACTAAATAGAGTTACCCGTAGTTCCAAAATGTATTTCATGAGAGTTGCAAAATATGCATATTTGACATCTATATAAAATACGTGCAATGCAGGAAAAGTAACAACAAAGCATCCATGTGAGTTTGTACTCACCCGGGCTGTAAAGCTCCTCCATGTAATTCCCTTGAGGCTCCATAACCTCAAACATTGAGAAAAGACCTATCATTAGTTCTATTTCTACTAAAACAACTCTACAACAAGGAAACAGGAGCTATGGGACGGCTGGTGAAAATATGGTTTCCCTGTCACACACTGACCGTATGTCCGGCTCGAGGCCGTACGTCCGTTGTGACACTTCGGGCCATACGTCCGGTCACGAGACCGTACGTCCACTCCGACGTCTTTCAGGGAGAACCTCATTTTCTCTCCACTGTCAGCCTATTCTTCGACTCCTAAGGCCAACACAGACTTCTTAAGGCCTTCTAACACAGATCGAAACCTCCATGCAAAGACAATAACGCTAAGCTATCAAAATGTTAGCTTAAGCAAGATTAAAGCATAACTAAGCTAACAACTACAACTAGCAACATAGAACTATAATCAAGCAGCATAACGACATATTAAAAAGCTAAGGAAACCGAGCGTTACCTCCCTGAAGCAAAACCTCAAGAGTTCCTCCTCCGGCAACACCGAAACACTCATGAAACCTCACAAACACTCACAAAACGGTCTATTGGAAGCTTAGGGGCGTAGAGAGGGGTTGAGGTGCGGATTTGGTGTGAAATGGGCGAGGGGGTGAGGGGGTACTTATAGGGCCAGAAAGCAGCAGATGTCCAGTCCTAGGTGGCGTACGTCCGGTACTATTCCACAGCGGTCCAAAGGCTGTCTCGAACGTCTAGGTATTACCCGGGGGGTATTTCGAAAAGTAGCGTATGTTTGGTACTTTTGGCGTATATCCGTTGTACTATTCACAGAGTACGACTATACTATTTGCAGAGCGTATGTCCAATGGGGGACCACCGTACGTCCGCGCTAAAGGATAGCAGCATACGTCGGTTGTTTCATCGTACGTTCGCACTAAAAGACAAGAGCGTATGTCCGCCAACCCTAGCGTACGTCCGTACTAAAAGACAAACCAGAAGACAAATTCCCAAAATACCCTTCTAGCTGATCTTAGTGGCCCAAAGTCCAAATTAACCTTCTAACTAAGCCACTTATGCTTAGTTAAATATTTGGGTCACTACATTCTCCCCTCCTTATAAAAATTTCTAACTCGAAATTTTGTAGCCCCAAAACACAAGAAGAAACAGTAACATTACTTCAATATCCGTTGTTTGACAAGGTTCTTGCTTAGCCTCGTCCTTGGAAAAATTTTATAACGACTCCTAAATACACCAACACAAGTCAAGTCCGTGGGTATCTTTGACATGATTCCATACTTCCTAGCCGAAAGCAACTTTCCTTAATCGACTACTCTTAGAGAATCCAAATGTAACGGTTACCCAAAATCATAACAGATAGCCACATAGCCCAAAAGAAATTAACCATACAAATAAAATCCTTGAACCTCAATGTACCAACATCATGCTTAGTGTTTCCTACACTGTACCAGTTCTCAACAATCTCAACACCCAAGTCGAGCAATTCCACATACAGTCTAGGTCAATGGGTATCCAAGCCATCTCCTTATAGATGAAAACAAACTTTTTTATACACGACTATTCCTTCAACCAAAATAAGGATAGGTATACTGTCCAAGTATAATCTTGAGAAAAAAGTTATAAGGTCTGGGGGTAAGGCAACCTTGTATGCCAACCTCCCCTTCCTCTTCAAATTGCATCACTCCCCCCATCGATGATATCTTAAGGAACACACAATCTCCTACTCCTTGGTCCGAAGGTCATCCCTAGTTATCGGCATAACTCTTCTGCCGACCCTAGGATGCACTCATCGTTCATCCGATGGTAAGCACTTGAATCATTTCAGGCCCCAACATTGTTTCCTTCCAACATTGTCCCAATACAAAGGCGACCAACACTTAACTTCATAAAGTGCTTCGTAAGGTGGCTATCCAAAAGTCGCATGTAACGAACTTGACGGAAGGTAGGTACCACTACCTCTAAAGTTCAACACGCAAGCCCGTGACACATTGATGTACAAATTTACTTGTATTGCAATAGTATGAACTGTTGTTCGTATAGCGTTTGCACAAGTACGTGTTCGTATCCGCAGAGAACCATACGTGTTTAAAATTAACTTTAATTTTAGACTAATGTTATCTTAACCTAGTTCCAAGTTGTGTGTTTGTGTTTAACATAAAAGTAAACTAGCTAAAATTGTTGTAGAATAAACAAAGAAGGTAACTAAAGCTAAAGAATCCACCTCACCCACTAAAGTACACACGTTAAAACATTAAATTCACTTTTCGTCTATCGAATTCGCTCACTTCTTACCCTATAGTCGTTAGTGAAGCTAGTCGAACCGTACAATGTGTTTACCGTATAAAGAGTCACGACGGATGTTGGTTTGAGATCGAGTCATCCACTGTATCATTGATCACAGTGGATACCTCGTCTTGACCAACCATCCGACGTACCTTCGGATTGGAACACAAAGACCATTGGATGTCGGCGCATCACAAACGACTATCAATGTAACTTTGTCACTAAATCAAATTGAAACGACTAAGCGGTATGTAAATGATGGAAATTAAAGAACATAATGTAAAACATACATAATTAGAGGGGAGGCTTGATCTTCAACCTTAGTTGAAGATTAGCCTCCCATATTAAAGAGAGACGGAATAGAACAACAACTAAGCATTAATTAAAAAGAAAATGTAAATGGTGACATCTAGAGAGTTTCAGTAGAGCCAAACAGTGGCCTCTACTATGAAAATGTGCTCAGAAAACGTAACACCCAAAAATATTACACAAGGGTCTTATTTATAGACAACTAAGGTGCTGCTAGGTCATAGGGATGCACTCGATCACAGGCATTGCGCTTGAGCGCATAGATGTGTGCGCTAGATCGCAGAAGGTGCGTTCGATTGCTCGTAACTGCTTAAAATTTCCACGGCGCAAGGTGAGAAGCGATGGCGGCTAGGGCAACGCGTGAGACGCGGGCTGACGAGGCATGCGCTCGATCGCGCACCTTGGGCTCGAGTGCACTGGTAGGGAATAGATCTACACTTCTTTTGCCCTCTTTTCACCCTTTGTAACTATGGTTTGGATGCAAGGACCTGCAACACCATAAGACATTAGAAATAAACTAAGCTAAGAGCCTAACAAATATAAATTAAGGGGTTTAAATGTACAACATTATGCACTCATCAAATACCCCCAAACTTATATTTTGCTAGTCCTTTAGCAAAACAAAATGAAAAACATAATTAAAACAAAACAAAACAAACATAAGTTCGCTTTCGTGAGAGAAACGATTGCATTGAGCATATGCAATAAGCCTTTTAAACCCCTAGGAGTTTCCTAGAGGACGAGTCTCGTGACTGTTTTCCAGGAATGATACCCACAAACATTTATTTGGCACTATATTATTGACAGACGAAGCCTTTCACACAAACATATGGTTCATACATCATTAGCAATTTTAACAATTTTGAACATACAAACCACATCATCCAGGCCTCCAAACATCATTCAATTCACGGCTGAAAAATCAAGACAACACATGCTCCAAAAAGTGCAAAGTGAACTAACATATGCTCATGGGGTTTCAATTTTTCAAAAAATATGCATCTCAAAATTCATAGGAATGCAATGTGATAAAAACAACCAAGGCTTGAATTGAAAAGTGCAATTTTTATTTTGTGTATGTTGTGCAATGTTTGACTCCATCAAGCTTCTAAATGACTTATATAACAAGTGTTGGGCCAGTGACTCCCAAACCAGGAGGTTTTAGGGCACTAGATGTAAAGACATCCATTAGGGCTTAATTACTCAAGTCAAAAAGAGCTACGAAGCCTAACAAGCCATACAATCACTTAGCTAGAAATTCTCATCTTTTTACGCGAATACTCATTGCTTAATGAGGCAAGAGTTCCGGTTACTCAATGAAAAGCTCAACTTACGATTTTTTTTTTTTTTTTTGGAATTGCCAAGGTTTATCATCACACATCACAACAACCTACAAATCTTAAGAAAAACGCTTCTCAAATCAAATTTCATACCTCACAGGCCCTATGCTAGTGTGCATGTGAAAAATGGATCAAACACGTGAAGTCTCTTTAATTCAACACATGAATTGAAAACTGAGATTTCTAATGATATGTAGTGTTCAAACAAGTTAAACACACCAATGACATGCAATCCACAGATATGATGTAAGTCATGCTCAATCAATCAACATAGCAAAAATTTTAAAATTTTTACAAAAACAACAAATATGCACAAAGAAAGGCAAAAGTGTCTACCCTACCCCCAAACTAAAATGGCACATTGTCCCCAATGTGTCCAGATATACAATACCAGAGGAATGACGCAAGTTAGGTAAAACGTAAGAGAACGCTCCCAAAAACTTGGATGGCAAACACTTTACCTGAAAAACAAAACAAAAACAAATCAAACAAACAAAATCAAAAGACAAGAAAATTAATGAGGGGTGCCTCCTACAAGCGCTAAGTTTAACGTCTTCAGCCAGACTCGTCATAGGAGACTACAATCACTCTGCATAACTAGGATCCTCCAACAGAGTCTTCTCCACCTCCATACTCCTCAACTCCAAGAATAGTTTTAATTTATGTCCATTTTCCTTAAAGGTGTTACCATTCTTGGGATCCTCAATATCGATGGCCCCATGAAGAAACACTGTCCTAATGATAAATGGGCCTGTCCATCAAGATTTAAGCTTGCCTAGGAACAAATGCAACTGTGAATTGTAAAGAAGGACTTTCTGACCAAGCTTAAAAAATTTCCTCAAAATGCTCTGGTCATGAGCCTTCTTCATCTGTGCTTTATACCTTCTTGCACAATCATAAGCATCATTCCTTAGCTCCTCTAATTCATTGAGTTGGAGCTTCCTTTGTGAGCCAGCCTTCAAAAGATTGAAGTTCAGCTACTTGATGGCCCAGTATGCTCGATGCTCCAACTCGACGGGAAGATGACACGCCTTCTTGTACACAAGCCGATAGGGAGACATCTCAATCGAAGTTTTAAATGTTGTCCTATATGCCCACAGTGCATCATTCAATCACAGAGACCAATCTTTTCTGTTGGGGTTCACCGTCTTTTCCAAAGCATGTTTGATCTCCCGATTTGAAACTTCAACCTAGCCACTTGTCTGTGGGTGATATGGAGTGGGCAACCTTGTGTGTGATGAAGTACTTCTTCATCAACTGCTTAAAAATCCGGGTGCAAAAATGCTTACCTCCATCACTAATGATTGCTCAAGGCGTACCAAACCGAGAAAATATAGTGTCTTTCAAAAATTTGACCACAACTCTATGGTCATTGGTCTTGCATGCAACTGCTTTCACCCACTTGGACACATAGTTCACAGCAACCAAGATGCACAGATAGCCAAAGAAGTTTGGGAAAGGTCCCATGAAATCAATGCCCCACACATCGAAAATATCAACAATCAAAATGGGGTTGGGGGCATCATGTTCCTCTTAGAAATACTTCCTAGCTTTTGACAGCGCTCACAAGATATGCAATAAGCATGAGCGTCTTTAAATATGGTAGGCCAATAAAATCCACACTGCAAAATCTTTGTAGTGGTCTTATTTGCACTAAAGTGGCCTCCACATGCATGATCATGACAAAAGGAGATGGCATTGGATTGGTCAAACTCAGGTATACACCTCTTAATGATCTGGTCGGGACAATACTTGAACAGATAAGGATCATCCCAGAAAAAGGTCTTCACCATGGACAAAAATTTGAGCTTATCTTGTTGCCCCCAATGCAAAGGCATTTGGCTGGTAACAAGATAGTTCACTACTTAAGCAAACCATGGTGCGGGATTGTGAGCAATGTGCATCAATTGCTCATTAGGAAAGGTCTCAGAAATAGGGGTGGTGTCCTCAGTGCAATCCATGGTCAACCTAGACAAATGATTTGCTATCACATTTTCGGAACCCTTCTTATCCCGAATCTCTATGTCAAACTCCTGAAGTAACAAAATCCATCGGATCAGGTGGGATTTAGCATCTTTTTTGGAGAAAAGATACTTCAATGCTGCGTGATCCGAGTAGATGATGATTTTAGATCCTAACAAATAGGATCTAAACTTGTCCAGCGCAAAAACGACTACCAACAACTCCTTTTCTGTAGTAGAGTAATTGAGTTGTACATCGTTCAAAGTCCTGCTCGCATAGTAGATGACATGGGGGAGTTTATTAATATGCTGCCCCAAAATAGCTCCAACCGCATAATCTGATGCGTCACACATAATCTCAAAAGGCACACCCCAATTGGGTGGTCAAATAACTGGTGTGAATGTCAGAATCTTCTTTAGAGCCCCGTATGCTTGCATACATTCTTCATCAAATACAAACGGGGTCTCCTTTACCAACAATTTGCATAAGGGCCTGGCGATCTTGCTAAAGTGCTAGATAAATTGCCTGTAAAAACCTGCATGGCCCAAGAAGGAGCGAATTTCCTTCACAGTACGTGGGGGTGGAAGGTTGGAAATCAAATATACCTTCGCTTTGTCAACCTCAATACCCTGGTGAGATATGACGTGCCCCAGTACAATTCCCTGCTTAACCATAAAATGACATTTCTCCCAGTTAAGCACCAAGTTCTTCTCTTTGCACCTCACTAAAACCAAAGTGAGACAGTGCAGACACTCCTGAAAAGATGAACCGAAGATAGAGAAGTCATCCATGAAGATCTCCACAAATCGCTCTACCATGTCAGAGAATATGCTGATCATGCACCGCTGAAAAGTAGCAGGTGCATTACACAGCCCAAAAGGCATGCGACGGTAGGCAAATGTCCCAAAAGGACAGGTAAATGTTGTCTTCTCTTGATCTTCGAGGTCCACAGGGACCTGGTTATATCCAGAATAACCATCCAAGAAGCAATAATATTCGTGCCTAGCTAAACGCTCCACCATTTGATCAATAAATGGAAGTGGAAAATGATCTTTCCTGGTGGTAGCGTTCAATTTACGGTAGTCTATACAAACTCTCCATCCAGACTGAATACGAGTTGGCACCAACTCGTTGTCCTTGTTCTTCACTACCGTCAATCCTGCTCGCTTGGGCACAACATGTATAGGGCTCACCCACTTGCTATCAAAGATTGGATAGATGATCCCTGCATCTAACAACTTAATCACTTCCGTTCTCACAACCTCCTGCATTGCTGGGTTGAGCCTTCTTTGTGATTCCCTCGAAGGTTTGGAATTCTCTTCAAGATGTATCTTATGCATTACCAACGAGGGGCTGATTCCCTTGATATCTTCAATAGTCCAGCCAATAGCTTCCTTGTTCTCTCTCAAAACATCCAACAATTTCTTCTCTTGATCATCAACCAAGTCTGAAGCTATAATCACAGGCAAGGACTCTGCTGGACCTTGGAACTTATACTTAAGATTTTCTGGTAAAAGCTTAAGTTCCTTCTCGGGCGGATTAGGTACTGCTGCCTCCTCCTTCTCATTGCTCACTAGAGGAGCAGTCTCCAAAAGTGCATCTGCTTGCTCAATTAATTTATCCAAATCTAGATCCTCTCCAAACTGAGAAAAGCATGCCTCTAGGGGGTCCTCTATGCTTGATTCTTCAATAACTTCATCAATAATTTCCTCTTTCAAGCATACTTGGTGCATTTGGTCATAATCCACTGGTTGTTTTCTGATTTGAAAAATATTTAACTCTACCGTCATATTTCCAAAGCTAATTTTCATTACCCCCGACCTACAATTGATTATGGCATTAACCGTAGCTAAAAATGGTCGCCCTAAAATCACAGGTATCTCACTACCTATGATCTCTACTAGTTCAATGTCCAGCACAATAAAATCCACGGGAAAATAAAATTTGTCAACTTTAATCAGTACATCCTCAACTATTCCCCGTGGAATCTTCACAAACCTGTTAGCAAGTTGCAGTGTCATGGATATGGGCTTCAACTCTCCTAGACCTAACTACAAATAGATTGAGTAGGGCAACAAATTCACACTTGCTCCCAAATCTAATAGTGCCCTCTCAATCTGATTGAATCCTATCATGCAAGTAATTGTCGGACATCTAGGGTCCTTGTACTTGAGAGGTAACTTGCATTGTAGGATAGCACTAACTTGCTTGGTCATGAATGCCTTCTTCAGGACATTCGTCTTTCCTCTTCATTGTAATCAAGTCCTTCAAGAACTTGGCATATGAAGGTATTTGCTGGATGGCGTCCAAAAATGGGATATTAATTTGGACTTGTTTGAACACCTTCAGAATGTCCTCTAACTTTCCTCCTTTCTTAGGCGCTGATAATCTTTCAGGATAAGGTGCTTTAGGTACAAACAACCTAGGAGGTTCCTTAACAACTGGGGTGACTGTAGATGGCTCAGCATCTCCTTCCTTCTAGTTGTCACTCTCTTCACCTTTTTGATCTTCTTTCTCAGCATGGTTTGCTTCTGGCTCAGCATGGTCTGCTTCTGGGTCCACCACTAGATTGTTCACTTGTTTCCCAGACCTCAAAGTGACAATTGCCTGCACATGCTCCAGATTTGAAAATTTTCCGATACTGCATGCCTAGGGTTGTTCACTGGTTGGCTGGGAAACTTTCCTTTATCCCTTTCACCAAGGTGATTAGACAACTACCCCAACTGCATTTCCAACTTGGAGATTGCCTGAGTGTTCACTATGGTTGCATTCTTCACCTCTTGTATGGCTTGGCTATTCATCATTGTGGAATTCCTGAGCTCTTGCGCTATCTGACTGATCGTACCAAATTTAGGTACTCGCAAGAGAACGAACCGATAGGTCGTATAGCGTTGCGCAAGTACCGAGATCAAACCACAGAGAACGGAGTTGTGTAATTAAAAATTAACACGACTCTTAAATTAAATGTATCTTAACCTAGTCCTAAAGAGAATTGATGTAGAACATGAAACGTGCAGAAATTAAATTAAAGTGAAAATGTAGGGATAAAAATAACTAAGGTTAAAGATGAACCTCACCCAATAAAGATAAACTTAATACATTAAACACTTATTCTCCGTTTTTAAACTTTAAACCCTTCAACACACTCTTGGACATTGGGAAAAACTTGTTGTAGAATTTACTCAACAAGCTTTCCCAAGATGTAAGAGACCTAGGTGTGTTGGAATCCAACCACTCTGTGGCTCTATCATGAAGGGAGAAAGGAAAAAGTCTAAGGTGGACAGATTCTCGGAGAAATTCTGGAACTTGGTTGTGGCACATATGTTTTTGAATTTCTTCACATGGGCATATGGGTTTTCATGATCTAGGCCATAAAATGATGGTAACATTTGGATGACGTGCGGCTTTAGATCATAATGGGTTGCATTAGTCGGTAGCAACACTATACACGAATGAGAACTAATCGCAACTGGTGCGAACAACTCCTGGAGTGATGTAGTGAAATCCACATCATAAGCTCGTCTTTGCTCCACGTGCCTAGCTCTTGCATCTCGATACTCTTCATGCTCCTCTGGATTTGCATTCCCCGGATTGTCCTCCATCTCAAATGATGTTCTATGGGATCTCCTAATATTTCTCTCTAAGTCGGGCTCTAAAGGTGTTAACTCTAAGTTTAAGGATCACCGACCATGCATACACTAATCAAAAATTTAAACTAAATAACTATAAAAATAGCAAACTAAGTAAGCAAGTATGAATAAAAACAGAAAAACAGGGACCACAAAATAACAAACAAAGAACAAAAAGAATAAACTAAATGAATTTAAAATACTAAATTAAAAATAAACTACTAAACAATAAACTATATAAGCATTAAATGAATAAAAACTAAGCAATTTAAACAAATATTGACAAATGCAGAAAACACATAAACAGAAACAGAAAAATAAAAACAAACTAGCTTAGACAAATAAAAATTAACAAAATATAACAATAAAACAAATAACTATTTAACTAACTAAACTACTAATTAAAAAAATACAAACTAATTAAACAATTAAAAACAAAAATAAACTAATCACAACTAATCAACAGTAGATAACAAATAAAGGCAGGCAGAATATATCAACAATTAAGGAAAAACTAATTATTAAACCAAAAATTTAAAGACTGAACACATACTGCCTTAGGTCTGTTGGTGCAGCCAGCAGAGGTGTGCTCGAGCGCAAATTGATACGATCGATCGCAAGCAACTTAATGTAGCAGTCTCTACAAGTGCGCTCGATTGCAACAGAGGTGCGACCGAGCGTAGCACTGCACTGCTATTTAATCAATAAGGTACGCTCGCGCACAAATGCGTACTAAGCGAGCGCAGATATGCAACAGTGGAAATAGGCTTAAGTGCGCTCGATCGCAACAGAGGTGCAATCGATCGCACTATCACAGACTGATTTTTTAGAAACTAAACCAAAACTAAAAACAGCCTACCACTATTTTATAAACTTAAAATTATGAACAAAACACGAAAATAAACAAATAACATAATTGAAATTGCAGAAATTAAATACTAGTAGAAAAATAAAATCAATTTAAAAATAAAATAAAATAAAACAAAACAACGTTTTCCCGGCAACGGCGCCAAAATTTGATGTACAAATTTTCTTGTACTCGCAATAGTACGAACCGTTGTTCGTATAGCGTTTGTGCAAGTACGTCTTCGTATCCGCAAGGAACTGTGTGTGTTTAAAATTAACTTTAATTTTAGACTAATGTTATCTTAACCTAGTTCCAAGTTGTGTGTTTGTGTTTAACATAAACGTAAACTAGCTAAAATTGCTATAGAATAAACAAAGAAGGTAACTAAAGTTGAAGAATCCACCTCACCCACTAAAGTACACACGTTAAAACATTAAATTCACTTTCCGTCTATCGAATTCGCTCAATGCTTACCCTATAGTTGTTAGTGAAGCTAGTCGAACTGTACAATGTGTCTACTGTATAAAGAGTCACAACGGATGTTGGTTTGAAATCGAGTCATCCACTGTATCATTGATCACAGTGGATACCTCGTCTCGACCAACCATCATGCGTACCTCCGGATTGGAACACAAAGACCATTGGACGTCGCCGCATCACAAACGACTATCAATGTGACTTTGTCACTAAATCAAATTGAAACAACTAAGCGGTATGTAAATGACGAAAATTAAAGAACATAATGTAAACCATGCATAAATTAGAGGGGAGGCTTCATCTTCAACCTTAGTTGAAAATTAGCCTCCCATATTAAAGAGAGACGGAATAGAACAACAACTAAGCATTAATTAAAAAGTAAATGTAAATGGTGACGTCTAGAGAGTTTCAGCAGAGCCAAACAGTGGTCTCTACTTTGAAAATGCTCTCAGAAAACGTAACACCCAAAAATATTACACAAGGGTCTTATTTATAGATAACTAAGGTGCTGCCAGGTCACAGGGATGCGCTCGATAGTAGGCATTGCGTTCGAGCGCATAGATGTGTGCGCTTGATCATAGAAGGTGTGTTCGATCGCTCGTAACTGCTCAAAATTTCCATGGCACAAGGCGAGAAGCGATGGTGGCTAGGGCAACGCGTGAGACGCGGGTTGACGAGGCATGCGCTTGATCGCGCACCTTGGGCTCGAGCATAGTGAGCTCGATCGTACCTAGTGCGCTCAAGCGCATTGGCTGGGAACAGATCTACACTTCTTTTGCCCTTTTTTCACCATTTGTAACCATGGTTTGGATGCAAGGACCTGCAACACCATAAGACACTAAAACAAACTAAAACATTAGAAATAAACTAAGCTAAGTGCCTAGCAAATATAAATTAAGGTGTTTAAATGTACAACATTATGCACTCATCACATATCCTCCAGGATCTGGTTATTCCGCTCTGACTGACCATCCATCTTTTGGCACTAAAATCGAATTTTGCCCTCTTCTCATCCTTGTACATCTTGGTACTTCCAGAATGTACAGTATACAGAGAATGATGAGTGTTGATCAAGATCTCCTTTCGTAGTCCTTTATCCTTTGACACATAATCATTTGAAATGGGTGAGTAACCCATCATCCTTAAGGCAAAACCCTTATGCCTTAACAACTGCCTGATCTTGGTACACTCAGGGCCCTCCAACCGAGTGGCTTTAATCCAAGCAAGTAATCCTGATCCGACCACCAAGTTAGACAAGTGTGCCGACGCACCCTCATCTATCACTTGTACTCCCATCCTAGCGATTTCCATAACCAACTAGGGTTGAAAAATTCCAAGAGCGGTAAGCTCCACCGTCGCCTTTCTACTCAAGGCATCAGTGACTACGCTAGCCTGATCATAACCCTTAGATCAGCTCTAGCCATCCCCTTGTCTCCACAGACAACTGTACCAGAGAACTCCTTAGTCCATCTAGGTATAGAAAGATTCTCTAGAATCTCTTAGCTCTAAAGTATCCCAAAATCATGTAATCTAATACAAGATCAATGGGTACAAGATTCGCTAATTGTTCTATTCCAGAATCCAAGTCCAAGAATATAATACCTTAACATACTTCTAATGTGTAATCAAGAAAATCAGGAATCTTATCATCAATACATCAACAAAGTGTAACAAGCATCATGCATTAAGAAAACTCTTAGTTAATGTTACACTTTTAGGTCCAAAACCCTAAATCAAGTGCAAGTACAAAGCAAAATACAACTGGCTGATGTATGAGCAACATCCAGTAACCCAGCCCTTGACTACAAAATAAGGCGAATCTACATGCCTTAACCCTTGTCCTGCCATCATTTCCTTCCAGGTGGACTAGTACCATTCCTTTTTGCCTTGTTGCAGTTCCGAATGAAGTGTCCCACCTTGCCACATTTGTTACGCAAATTCTCCCTTGATCTGTATTTCCCAAAATGCAGTTTGCCACACCTATGGCACCAATGACACTTTTCCTTCTTGGAATGAAACTCTCGGGGTGTACTCCTCCTTAAGCTCCACGAGTATTCCAGATAAAACTCTTCCTTGAATTGAGTCCACGGAATGGCCTCCTCGCTTCCCAACTCTATCACTAGCGAGTTCCTCTTTGCATACCACCATCGCCTTGCTTCTCCAAAAAACTTGTAGGTTGCATACTTGACTTTTTGCTCCTCAGTGCAGTCCATAACTCATAGCAACTCCTCCAAGCTCGTAAGCCACTCTCTCGCTTCTCCAGAGTTCAGGTTCCCCTTAAACATAGGGAAATGATGCTCATAGAACTCTTTGAAAGAGCAACCTTTTTCTTTAATTGGAGTAGGGACTCCTCGTACGTTGACCAAAGCTTCCACAAGATGACTTGCCACAGCTTCCAATGTTTGGGTAGCATCCAAAACGTTCCTCGTCCTTTCATCGGGTTGGGATGGTCTCCTACCATCGTTGCTCCCAATGACATCGTATCGTGTTGACATCTCTGCAGTCACAACGATCATCAGCCCTTAACTTCAAAGCGCTATGCCGAGCCTCGCTCAAAACGTCAAACCTAATTGCAAACCTATCCGTACTAAGCACCTAAACTACTACTATCTTAGCCAAAGACCTAAGGCAGATCTAAGCTTAAGACCTTATCCAGCTATCTTAGCACAGATCAAACCTAATCTCCAAGGTTGCACCATCAAAGCAGTCATAGTCCAGACTTCAATACCATATCAAATCCCTAAAATCTTCAAGTCCAACATCCTCAAGATCATAGGTATTGAAATTATGTATCCCTTGTATACATATAATCCATCCTATGCTCTGGTAGATCATTTCCCAACACCTTATAGATCATGTCCTATATTCCGCTAAGCAAAAATCTCTAATGAATCAAGACTTAACTCCTAATAGATCCATTCATATGGTCCGAAGAGCAATAGCTTTGATACCAACTGTAACGCCATGAGAATTAATTAACTGGTAATTAATTTCACGGTTCGTCTCCAAGCCTTGTTCTACTCCAAACAAGACTTTTGGGACCTCTACTCCTCAAAACAGAGGATACTAAGCAGCGAAAGAAATAAGGTACTATAATCATTGAATCAGTATAATAAGAGCGTCTAACCAAAGATCATCAAAGCAGCGAAAATCATACTATATACATAACATCAATACAAGGGATTTATGCTAAACCTTGATATGCAAGCAAACATCAAGTCCTAAGCCTACAACATAACTCAAAAGTACTAGTTACCATGAGTACCCGCTCAAACTTGCAATAAGTCCTCAAGTATCTCCTAGATCGAATCCTTCACAAGACTGGATGCTTCACGGTATCTACTATCTATAACAGCATAATCGTACATATGAAGAAAAAATAGAAATAATATAATGGTAAGTCCGATGACTTGGTGAGTAGAAATCTACATGATGTACCCGTCATTAATTCGTGGATTCTTTTATTTATAAAACACATGCAACATTATGAGATGACAGTTATCATGTAGGTGGTATATATATAATATAATATATGCTTATAATCATGAGTAACAGTAATAGTTCAACAATATGGTCTACCCGAGATATTACCCATTCTTAGCAAGGTTGACGCTGTCCCGAGGGACCTGTAGTACAATGCTAGTGCTCCAGTCATTGCACGAAATATTCCGTACATAACACTAGCGACACGACCAAGTCCAAACTAAGGTGGCCCACACCGCTAATGACATCCGTTCTATAGTGACCATCCATTGGGAATGGCTGTATTGTTGGTTACGAGTCATTGGATTTGAAGCCTCCATACATGCACACATTGGTCATAAAGCTAACCCGTATAGTAAGCCCATGACCATTATACCGCACGTACCGGTGTATCATGTCATACGATGCAATTAGTCTTATCAGTCTTTTATATGTACAGTTTTACAAGTCTTATTATCGTGTTAACAGACACATGTTTTCACAAAAGAGAGTTACCCATAGTTCCAAAATGTATTTCATGAGAGTTACAAAATATGCATATTTGACATCTATATAAAATACGTGCAATGCAAGAAAAGTGACAACAAAGCATCCATGTGAATTTGTACTCACTCGGGCTGTAAAGCTCCTCCATATAATTTTCTTGAGGCTCTATAACCTCGAATACTAAGAAAATACCTATCATTAGTTCTATTTTTACTAAAACAACTCTACAACAAGGAAACAGGAGCTATGAGACGGCTGGTGAAAATAGAGTTTCCCTATCACACACTGACCATACGTCCGGCTTGAGGCCGTACGTCCGCTGTGACACTTTGGGTCGTACGTCCGGTCACGAGACCGTACGTCCACTCTGACATCTTTCAGGGAGAACCTCGTTTTCTCTCCACTGTCCGCCTATTCTCCGACTCCTAAGGCCAACACAGACTTTCTAAGGCCTCCTAACACAGATCGAAACCTCCATGCAAAGATAACAACGCTAAGCTATCAAAATGCTAGCCTAAGCAAGATAAAAGCAGAACTAAGCTAACAACTACAACTAGCAACATTGAACTATAATCGAGTAGCATAACGACGTATTAAAAAGCTAAGGAAACCAAGCGTTACCTCTTTGAAGCAAAACCTAAAGAATTTCTTCTCCGGTAACATCGAAAACACTCACGAAACCTCATAAACACTCAGAAAACGGTCTATTGGCAGCCTAGGGGTGTAGAGAGGGGTTGAGGGGTGGATTTGGTATGAAATGGGCTAGGGGGTGAGGGGGTATTTATAGGGCCAAAAAGCTGCGGACGTTCAGCCCTAAGTGGCTTACGTCTGGTACTATTCCACAGAGGTCCAAGGGTTGTCTCGTACGTCTAGGTATTACTCAGGGGGTATTCCAAAAAGTAGCGTACGTCCGGTACTTTTGGCGTATGTCCGTTGTACTATTCACAGAGTACGACTGTACTATTTGTAGGGCGTACGTCCGATGGGAGACCACAGTACATCCGCGCTAAAGGACAGCAGCATATGTCGGGCATTTCATCGTACGTCTGCACTAAAAGATAAACCAGAAGACAAATTTCCAAAATGCCCTTCTAGCTGATCCTAGTGACCCAAAGTCCAAATAAACCTTCTAACTAAGCCACTTATGCTTAGTTAAATATTTGGGTCACTACACTAGGTATTCAGCAAGGTGGAGTTTCACTACATTGTGATAGCCAGAGTGTAATTTATTTGGCAAAGAACCATGTGTATTATGCGAGAACCAAGCACATTGATGTGAGGTTTCACAAGATCAGGGAATTGGTTGCTACAAGTGAATTGTTACTTGAGAAGATTCATACTTCTGAAAATGCAGCGGACATGTTGACAAAGCTTGTTATTGCGGATAAGTTTAAGCATTGCTTAGACTTTATAAATGTCTCTAGGTGCTAGAGAGGAGAAGAGAGAGGCGGCATCCCCAAACCTATCAATCCCAAGTGAATCCAAATGATTATCTTCGAAGAGGTGAATACTCGCCAAGGTGGAGATTGTTGGAGTTAGTGACTTATATTAACACTAGTGGAAGGTCAAGTAGACGGGAGCGTGGTGAACGTCGCGATAGTGACATTCACGGAGTGGGAGCAACTCCCCCGCGGTACGGTACGGGGTATTTTAGGGATTTTCATACAAGTCCGTACAATCCCCGTACCGCGTTTGTACAAGTCAGTACAAGTAGGGTTTAGGGTTTTTTCCTATATATATATGTTACTGATGTAACCCTGAATTTATTAAGAGAATAATAGTTGCCTCTTTGTGGACATAGGCAAATTGCTGAACCACGTTAAATCTGTGTGTCTCTCTCTCTCTTGATCTCTCTCTTTTTAATTCTATATACTGTTCATCATTATTGTACTCGGTTACAACAAAAATGGTCCCAAAATGGCTTAGAAAACAAAAGGTGGTCCTAAAAGATTAACAGTCTATTATTATTATTATTATTATTTTGGAGTTGTCATATTTTACTACAACAACAGAACAAGCACTCTCGGCTACGAATATTGTCAGAATAACTGGGATTCTCAATAAAATTAAATATGAATTTTTGACTAATTCTTAGATGCATGTTGTACATTGAAAGCTAGTGAATTGCTATAAAATTTATTACTGAATCAATCATAAATGATTTTTGAAATATAAAGAATGCTGAGTTCTATTTTGATACGTGCACGAGTGAATTGAAAATTAAAATATGTTATCATATAGTGTCTTTTGTTTTGCCTATATTTTCCATTTTGTATACATTGGTTTAATGTTTAATATTAATATATTTATTATTCATGCTTTGGCCCTTATTCATGTTTTAGCCCTATCGATAAGAATTATTGGTTCCGTCCTTATCACCGACTGAAAAGTAAAGCAATATAATTTCACTAGATAATAGAAGGAAAAAAAAAAAATCTTATGACATGAAAGGAACTTGGTCCATATTGAAGACCACACATTTGATCCTCAAAAGCATGCACGTTCCTTTCAATTTTCAGCACATGTTCTAATTAATTGTGGTTATTGTTTTTCTGCACACTACACTGACCGCTTGCGTCCTATACGTTAAACTCGACAATATATAAATCCACCCAAGACAGCTTGCAAATTTAAGGATTCGCAACCACAAATTTGAAAAACAAAAATAAAAACAAAACAAAAGAGAGAACATATCTAATAGAAGTTCTCTCTTTTGTCCCCACAAATCCCAGATCGAAAAAAGAGGAATCTAACTAAATAGAAAGAGAATCCTTAATTATAGGATGAATACGAGTTGGGAATGTCATGGATTTTGGTTAAATATTAATCCTTAATCCTTAATATTAGTTTACTAACTAAGGTTAACCATTTTTTTTTTTTTTGGTTAAACATTACACTAACGTTTGTTTTTTCCGTTAGTTCTAACCTCCCCTTTTTTTTTTGGTTTTTAATCAAATATGATGTTAGTTCTTCACTTTTTAAGGTTAGTTTTAATCTTGGTGAAAAAATAAAACGTTAGTCTAATGTTTAACAAAAAAAAAAAAAAAAAGAGATTAATCTTAGTTAGTAAACTGTTATTAATGACTTTTAATATTTAATGTGTATATTAAATGTTTAAACGCTTGGCACCCTTCTATGTGAGTTGGACA
Source organism: Carpinus fangiana (assembly GCA_006937295.1). NCBI lineage: Eukaryota > Viridiplantae > Streptophyta > Magnoliopsida > Fagales > Betulaceae > Carpinus > Carpinus fangiana. Next base: position 24,519,274 of record CM017322.1, read on the forward strand.
AAATTTCATCCAAACCGATTTGAAAAAAATTTCTGTCCAGTTGAGAATGTCGTGCACTTCATTGTCTTCATTGTTCTTCTTCTTTACTGTCGCTGTGCTTCTGAAAACTAGGGTTTGGTTTGAGATTCTTGGCTATATTTGGAAAAGTGCCGCTCTTTTTCTTGTTTTATGCAAAAGTACCCATCTTTCCTCCATCTTTCCTCATTAATTTTTCATTTATAGACTGCGGCTTGTTGTATGCCAGTTATGAACCTTGCTGATATTTTGGGTACGGGTTTTTTTCTACGACAAAAAATGTCAACATCTCTAAGATAATGACTTTTAGGAAAAGTTCACATCTTCAGCATTTTGACACGTATCTCTCACTTTCTTTCGTATTTTGTCTTTTTTCTAAAAAAAAGAAGAAAAAAAAAAAAAATTTGGTCCTTTTTTTGGTCTTAAAAATGGTAGTTTATCAACTGTTAAATTCCAACTCGGGCCTGCAGGAGAAGCAGAGTAGCCGATTTGTTTTGTTTCTGGAAGAATGACGAGGAGGAAAATAGAGACGAAAAAGATCGAGAACACGACGGCAAGGCAGGTGACTTTCTCTAAGAGGAGGAGGGGGCTGTTTAAGAAGGCTCTAGAGCTCTCAACTCTCTGCGACGCTCAACTTGCTCTCGTTGTCTTTTCTGCCACAGGAAAGCTCTTTGACTTCTCCAGCCCAAGGTTTCTCTCTCTCTCTCTCTACTTATAGAAACATTGGTTTTCAACTTTCATGCAAGAGAAAATGAGAGACGTCAATAAGCCGGTTACAGTGTCTTGTGATTTCATTCCTAACGATCTTTGCGTTTTTGGGGTTTATTCTCTTCCTTCCTTCTAATGTTGACAACATTTCTACAAAGGATGTCTCTTGTGATTTCATACCCAAATGAATGATACGGCGGTGGACTAATTTTGGAACATATTTTGGGGTTAAAACAGTTGATGTACAAGCGCAAAGCATTTAGGAACGTACTTTAGGATTATAACATTTGATTTAGAAACATAATTATATTGTCATCATAAATTAAAGCCACAAAATTGTGTTTGTCTTGTTAATATCCTCAGTGTACTTTGTAATTACCTTCTTGACTAAGGAGACTCACTCACCTTCTTCTTGAGACCTTCAAAACCTTCTTGGATTCACTTGAAAACTCTTCCTTTCCAGCGACAAAGTTATAGGTGCAATAATAGTGCTGCAGTTAACGTTAAAATCGATATTGAATTTCCAAGTCAAGTCACTTTTGTGTGGGCCCATATGTCTTTGTTTGTCCAAATTGGTGTTGGAGTTAACGTTTCAGCCAACAGGACATGTGCTTCATGTTATATTTGGATTCCTTTCTTGGCCAACGCTCTGTGTTCTTCTTGGTTCTGGTTTTGGAGTTGTTGCCATAACAGACTTTGAGCTTCTATAGAATGAAGACTTTTCAACGGGGGCAAGTTGGAGAAACATATAGGAACGGCAGCTTTCTCACTTTGTGTAAGTACGGAGTAAGATTTGGGTGTATTAGGGTTTTGAGTTTTGAGTGATTTTCTTCATGTTACTCTTTGTACTCCTCTTTTGATAGTGAATGCAATGTTATGTATCTCTCATAGGTGGTTGTCGGGGTATATATAGTATTTCATCCTGTAAAGCATCTAAAAATTCACGGAGTAATGTATCCATGATAAGAGGCAACTCGCTTTTGTCCTCATTGTCCTCTAGAGAAATTATTTCCCTCCCCTTTAGGAGGCTGGGGACAACTCTCTATTTTATTAGGCCCTAAAACCACCTTCTCTCTTTATCTTTAACAAAAGAATAAGTACTTTTAAACCCATCATGAATAACCTTTCTATCATACTGCTGTGGTTGACCAAGTAACAAATTCCATGTGTTCAGAAGAATAACATCATACAACACTTACATCTGCATATTTCTTTCCAACAGAAAACTGAACCAAGCAATACTTGTCTACCTTCTGCTTGTACCTCATTCCCCTTGCGAAGTCAAGAAATCTTGTATGGTTGAGGATTATCTTCCTTTTTGTGCTTCAATTTTTTCACTATATTACTCACCACAACATTCTTACAACTTTCACCACATACCTTGCCATGATATGTAACCCGGCAATGAAAAATATTGTTTTGAAGGCAATCATCTTCTTCCAAATGCCCTGCTCTCAAGCTCCTACAAACCATTAGAGATTCCCATTGATTGGCATAAATGACTTCTCTTTCTTTGTCTACCTCAGCAAATATTGGCTCACCTTTGTCATTCTCTTCATCTACATTTTCCTCCACAAGAGCAATAATAATAATAATAAACTAATACATGTCTTAAGATATGGGATGTTGCATGAAATACAATCTTAGACATGCATAATAACCTCTAAGATAGGTCACAAACACCAGTAGCTTTCCTACGATCTTTAAATTGAAGACTATGGTTGGTAAATAGGTCAACTAATTGATGTTCAGTAGAAACAAAGTCTAAGACAACTATTTTAGACTCAATCAAGTCATGGATAAAGCGATACCTGAAATCAATGTGCTTGGCTCAAGAGTGATGCATGGGATTATTGGAGATGCTGATCGCACTTGTGTCGTCGTGATAGATCGATCATCATGGTGCCTTGATCAGTAGTCACTTCATCCAAATCAATTGAGTGCAACAGCTACCAACAACAATATATCATGCTTTCGCAGTTGATAGAGAATATAATTTTGCTTCTTGCTCATCCAAGCCACCAGAATTGTGAACACATAAAAAAAGGCCGTTTGAGGTGCCAATTATGTTAACAACATTGCTTGCCCATCCAGCATGTGAATATCAAGGAATATTTAAAATTCATATCGATACACCATGATGTACAGACCCATTACCAAATCTGATAATCCTCTTCAAGCTCCCAATCAAACTGCGATATATAAAGTGTTTGGTTAACACTCTTACTGGCCAAATCAGCTTCAAATTTGACACTTCTGCTCGTAGGAGTATGTGTATGACTCTTCCCATCCAATCCAAACCTTTTGACTAGGTCCTTAGCATACTTGGATTGTGGTATAAATATTCCTTCCTCAGATTGCTGGACTTGTAGGCCCAAGAAATAGGTCATCTCTTCAAATTTGACACTTCTGCTCGTAGGAGTATGTGCATGACTCTTCCCATCCAATCCAAACCTTTTGACTAGGTCCTTAGCATACTTGGATTGTGATATAAATATTCCTTCCTCAGATTGCTGGACTTGTAGACCCAAGAAATAGGTCATCTCCCACCAATCATACTCATCTCAAATTCTTTCTTCATTTTAAAAGCAAGAATCATGAGCATAACACTGTGGCACTAAAGACTATCATCCACATAAATTCTTCCCGCTTCTTCAAATGAACAAAGTATGATAAGCATGTCCTCTTGTAACGCCATGGTTCAAGAGATAAGCAGTGAGTCACTTACCATGCTCTTGGTGCTTGCTTTAACTCATAGATGACTTTCTTGAACTTGTACATATTATCTAGATGGAGGAGATCTGTAAAACCCTTAGGTTGCTCCACATAAATCTCTCCTTGTAGAATTCAAGAAAGTGCTCTTTACATCCATCTACTAGGGCTTGAACCCCAAATTGAATGCAATAGCTAATAGGATCTAGATAGACTCAAATCGAGCAACTAGAGAAAAAGTCTCATCAAATTTGACACCTTCAACTTGAGTGTTGTTTTGAGCAACCAGCCTAGTCTTGTTTATTACCATTGTACCATTCTCATCACATTTTGTTATTGAAGATCCATTTGGTACCAATGACATTGTGCTCTGTTTAAAAATTGGATTCCAAACATCATTACAAGTGAACTAATGAAGTTCCTCATGCATTGCATTCACCCTGCTCTAATCATGCAAGGCTTCTAACACATTTTTTAGCTTCATTTGGAAAGGTAGCAAAAGTAGCAAACTTGATTTACTACTTTGTTTCATAGTCGCTTATCCTTATCCAAGACACCCAATAAGTGTTCCTTGGGGTGATTCAACCGTACTTGAGAAAGGGTTGTTTAGAGATCATCTGGGGTCTTGGAGGAGATGACTCTTCTTTTTATGATCATGATATAGACTAGAAAGCTAGGGATTTCATAAAGAGGGATGGGACACACCCAGGAAGTCACCATAGTAATTCCCAAGACAAGAAGCTGACTTCCCAAGAGATCATTTGCAACTTTGTGTGTAGCCATCTCCAACCTTGTTTGCAGCCATCTGGACGAGATGACTGAACTGACTTTCTGAGAGCTTCATCTGCAACTTGGTCTGCAGCTGTGTACAACCTCGTCTACAGCCGTCCAGACTAGATTAGTCATACAAGTCTAAACTAACTTATTTTCTATTTACTATTAGAGTTAGAAATTTAGGGATATAAATACATGCTTTTGACTCCAAGAACGTAGCTCTTGGTTATATTTGAGTTTTTATCAATAAGAAGTCTCAGAGTTGAGTTTCTTCATTATTTTTCCTCAAACACTATATAAACTCTAGCGTTTTGAGAATATTTCTTAGATCTTTGATAGAATCAAGATCTAAGTTATATTTATCCCTTCTTCCGATTCTACTCAGCATCCCACAACGTCACGCTGCATCAGTTGGTATCAGAGCCCAAGTTACTTTCCATGAGTAGAGAAAGGCAACCATTGTGTTGACAATAGCGAAGTGTACGTGTGCTCAAAGGCAGCACGTAAGGATCAACCGGCGATTCATTTGTGGCACATGGATGAGAGGTTTGGTGACATAACCGTGTAGAAGAGGAAGCGGTTGCACACCCAACACGGAGTCCCTACTGATCACTTTGCCGACATGGGTGGTCCGAACGGGGTGGAATGCACCCCTTCCTAGCGTTATGAGGAAGGTCATTGCTCGAGTTTCATTCACTAGGAGCTCGTATGATTAGGGTGTGAATTCAAGGGCAAATTCTCTCCAACCTAGGGAGGATGATCTAGACCATAAAGCTCGGGATTTCATAAAGATAGATGGGACAATCCCAAGAAGTCCCCATAGTAATTCCTGAGACATGAAGCTGACTTCCCGAGAGCTTCGTCTCTAGCCGTCTGCAACCTCGTCTGCAACCTTCCGGACGAGATGACTGAAGTGACTTCTCGAGAGCTTTGTCTGCAACCTCGTCAATGAATTCCCTCAAAAAAGAAGAGAATGATGTAGGGTGGAATGCACCCCCTATAAGCGTTACGAGGAAGGTGATTGCTCAAGTTTCATTCACTAGCAGCTCATATGATCAGGGTGTGAATTCTCTCCAACCAAGGGAGGATGATGTAGACCAAAAAGCTAGGGGTTTCATAAAGAGGGACGGGGCACTCCCAATAAGTCACCATAGTAAGTCCCGAGACATGAAGCTGACTTCCCGAGAGCTTCATCTGCAACTTCATCTTTAGCAGTCTACAACCTCGTCTACAGCCATGCGGACGAGATGATTGAAGTGACTTCCCAAGAGCTTCATCTGCAACCTCATCAACGAATTCTCTCCAACAAGGGGAGAATGATGTAGGGTGAAACACACACCCTACAAGCCTTACGAGGAAGGTCATTACTAGAGTTTCATTCAGTAGTAGATCGTATGATGAGGGTATGAATTTGAGGGTGAATTTTCTCCAACCTTGGGAGGATGATGTAGACTATAAAGGTAGGGATTTCATAAAGAGGGATGGGACACTCCCAGGAAGTCACCATAGCAATTCCCGAGACATCAAGCTGACTTTCCAAGAGCTTCGTCTGCAGCCGTCTGCAATATCTTCTACAACCTCGTCTGCAGTCATCCGAACAAGATTAGTCATAGTCTAATTGACTTATTTTTTATTTACTAGTAGGGTTAGGAGTTTAGGAACCCCAAGAACATAGCTTTTGATTATATTTGAATTTTTATCAATAAGAAATTTTAGAGTTGAGTTTTTTCATTATTTTCCTTCAAACCCTTGATAGACTCTAGCATTTTGAGAAGATTTATTAGATCTTTGATAGACTCAAGATTTAAGTTATATTTATACATTCTTCTCCTTGTTCTACTTTGCATCCCACGACGTCACATTTGTTGTTACCGCGCACAATAATGATGAACAATATATATGATAGAAAAGAGAGAGAAATTAAGAGAGATAGAGTCGAGACATAGATTTAACATGGCTCGGCAATATGCCTACGTCCATTGAGAAGCGGCTGTATTTTTCGTTTAATGATTCATGGTTACATTATATATATATAAGAAACCCTAAACCCTACTTGTACAGACGTATTAAGGAAATCTCCAAAATTGAGTAGACTGGAGCGGAGTGACTCCACTGGTGTTAGTATAAGCCACTAACTCTAACAACGCTATATCAGAACAGGTAGCCAAGTTTCACCCATGTCTTTTATGGCCTGATTTCTCTCACATAGTGCACAAAGGACTCATCATCAACTACTACATTTATGGACTCAATCACAGTTTCAATCTTCGTGTTGTCCACCCTATAAGCCTTACTAGATGTGGAATAAACAAGGAATATCCCTTTATCTCTTTCTATCGAACTTGGCAAGATTCTCCCGATCTCAGTAAATGTAACATTTGCTCCCGAAAACATGGAAATACTTGACAATGGGCTTCTTCTCTTTCCATAACTCATAAGGGGTCTTCTCTGTTTCAGGACTTAGACAAACTCTATATATGATGTGGCAAACAATGTTTACAACTTCTCCTTAAAAGTATGTGGCAAGATTCTTGTAGTGGATCATCGCACGAGCCATATCTTGAATCACTTAATTCTTCCTCTCAACCACTCCATTTTTGCTGTGAAGTGATTGGTGCTGAAAACTCTTTCTTAATGTTATACCCTTCATATAAGTTTTCAAAGCTGGAATTTTTTAATTCTTTCCATGGTTACTACAAATTATTTTAATGAAGCATCCCTTCTCATTTTGCAGCTTCCTAAAAAAGGGCTTTCGCTTGATCAAAGGCCTCAAACTTCTCTTGGAATTGAATAACCCATCTATTGCTGAAATAATCATAAAAATAACAACCATAGTATACTTGTTCCCTCTAATGCTTTCAATTCTTGATGGTCTCATTAAGTCAATACAAAGAAGCTCCAGAGTTCTCAAACTATGGATGGAATTTGTCTTCCTGTGTTGAGACTTAATCTACTTCCCATGTGACATGGCCCACAAATTGTCTTCTCAATCTTTTCCAACTTGGGCTGCCCATGAATGAGTTCCTTCACGTCAACCTTGGAGAGATCCTTGAAGTTCAGGTCCTAACTATTGATGCCAACGTTCTACTTCATCCAACTTGACTATGTTGCAGATCAATGTGACACTTGATTCAACCCCATAGCAATTGATAGTCGTTCTAAGTCCTCCAATGATCCATTCTCCATTACTATTCAATACATTACTTTCCTTCTTGGATAATTGAACCATGAGTTCATCATCACACATATGCCTCATATTCAACAAGTTGGCTTTAAGACCTTCAACATGCAGCATGTCATAAAGGATTGGTAACCTCAAATCTCTATTGTGCCTATGCTCATGACATCACTGGCTATCTCTCTAACATCTTGCTCGGGCAACCATTGAGGAATAGTTGAGTGAAACTTTTATCACAATTTTGCTCAAGTGACCATCAACAGGAGTAAAATAAAATCTCAGATATTTGTAGCCTCTTAGATAAACCTCCTAAAGTATTCTTCCTCTGCTCAAATAGTCACACATTGAGGAATAGAAAAGCAAAAGTTTGTATTAGCCTTGCTAAGATGGAAAAGTTTCTTATGTTTAGGAATATACAAATCTTTTATCGTCATAATAACAATCGTGATAATAACACTATGAATTTTGGCCATATCAATCACCACAACTGTCTTGTCCATGCGAAGCGGATGGGGAGTCGGTTGATCATTTTCTTCTCCATTGTGGGGTAGCGAGAGCTTTGTGGAATGCCTTCTTCGACCAATTTGGTCTTTGTTGGGTTATGCCTAGTTCGGTCAAGGAGTTATTGGCTAGTTGGTAGTCGAGTGGTCGCTCCAGAAGCGCTGTTGTGTGGAAAATGGTCTCTCTTTGTATTATGTGGTGTATTTGGAGTAAACGAAACAATAGATGTTTCTAGGACTCCTCGAGGTCTATTGGGGATCTTCTCCACTTTTTTCTTTTTACTCTTTTCTCCTGGACAGCGGGTTATTTGGCCCCGCGGGTGATTAGTTTTTTCTGATTTTCTCTCCCTTTTCTCCTCCTCTCCCTAGTCTCCCTTTGTATACTCCCTGTATACTAAGGGTTGCGCCCCTTTGCGCTTTTAATATATTCTTCTGACTTATTAAAAAAATAATAATAATAATAATTGCATGTGTTGTTTATAATAGTTGTGCTAATGAAACTTCTAAACTATTCATTAATTGTAGTTGTAAAGCATGATTTTAGAATTTTTAGAGGGACTATCAATTTTGGTAATTATAAAAATTTCACCTATATTAATCATAGACCCAGCACACATACATGGGGATGCCGATAAATTTGAAGGCTTTCATGATGAACTGTCATGAAAAACTATTACCCCATGTTGCTTTTGTTGTATGTTCTATAGCTTGTAAGTAACATTTTAAGTCATTAGCACCAAATCTAAAGTCAAAGTCATGTTAAGTGACGTTTAGAAATTGTAGGTTTAAGAAATATCCAAGTTAGAAGTCAACCAATCGTCTATATCAAAAAATATAAATAGTTTGAGGGTGCATAGATGTGCTATAGAAACTCAATTGCCCATATGCTTTGCATTGTAATTTAATACACAATTGGTCAGGAGACAACAACATATATGTCAATATGAGATATACATCTTCAATACTCTCCAACCCAAAATTTCTTTGCTTGGATCTTTTTGAATATATATTCATCTATCTTAAATTTTAAGAAAAAACTAATATATTTAGAATTTTTTAACATTCATTTTATTATAAGGAAACAAAGGAGGAAGGATCTAAATAGCTATTCATTTGTTGTTTGAAGTATGCAGCAGGTAATTGGAAGACGACAAAATCTGCATTCAAAGAATCTCAACAAAATGGACCAACCATCTCTGGAGGCACAGGTTAGATATATACTTTATAATTGGTGATGATGTCCCTTTTGATGTTAGCTAGAATGTAATGGCCATGCTTATTAGAAAACATATTTGTAACTTTTGATGGATTTACCATGAAAGATCCTAAGTTTCTGTAATTTGATCGCTGGTTCAATTATAAGCCTACACACTTACCCCCAATGGTACAAATAGATTGGAAGATAATATTGCGACACTAGTCATCCTCCTTACACTTACAACTAACAAAGGACTCTCTTTTCCTTGGACAATCTCCTTTCTCACAATCTTCCCCAACATCATTAGTAGGTTGCTGTGGGGTATCAACCAAATTATCATCAACAGTCTCTTTTAATCCAATAAATAATCCCTTACAAATAGCAGACACATTTCCTACAATCAGTCATCCTATGTCCAAGCTCACTAAATTTGAAACAACGTTATGGTGCATTATTTGAAGCTGTCCTATTAGGTTACACATTCACTTGCCCCTTATTCTGTGCAAGTGCTGGAACAATATTATGATTATATAGTAGGTGTAGGGTTTGTTCAACTTCTGCCTCTGTTAATTGTTCCCTCTTACTACACTAGATGGTCTTCTAGACGAAAGTTTCTCCAAATACAAGACACTTTAATGGGCTTAAGATACATTAACAGGATCAACAGAGTTCAAACAATCTTAAAATTGCTTCCACATGCCCCCAATGTACCTTGGTACCAATTGATCGTCCAATGTACCAACAAAGCACCTTCCCTGCATCATATTATGAAGCTCTTGGTACATCGTTCTCCAATAATTATGGGGTAAAAACATTGTTCTTATATGCTTTAAAAATTTCTCCCAACTATTTATCTTTGACTTTTTCTGGCAGACTCTACTTTGCTTCAGCTACTGCCACCCCATAGTAGCTCTCAGAATTTAATGGCTATGATAGGAACTCACCTATCATAATGGACCTCATTGAAATCTAAAATATCCTTCAAAATGGCTTCCCAATCCATGAAATCTTTTGGCTACAAACAACCTTGGAACTTTGGTATGTCAAGTGTACACTTTGCCTCTTATTTTCTAGTGATGTTGGACACCATTGGACGCTTCCTCCTTGCTCCATGCCCCACAATTGGATTACTAGGAACTTCCTTGACACTCTTGTCATCATCGTCCTCTGTGAAACATGAATTTGATTGGCGGTGACACCCGTTAGCAACAACAAAGGTGGGGAGTTGATCAACCAGTACATCAAATTGATCAAACCGCTCTTACATTCGCCGCAAATGTGCTTCTAGTTGCTAATTACTTGTCACCTCATTGCTTTCATACACATCGCTAATGGCTACACGGAAAGTAGTTGGGTTTTAACTACAATTGATGCAGCGTGGCATAGTGCGAAGCTGAATATTGAAACGCAAAACTAACAACCCTTCTATACATCATAGAAAATGCTGATAAATATAGGAAAAATGACAAAAAACTTTTCATAAAGTACTCTTATTGATAAAATGATAGAAAAAGACAACTTGTCTGCCTCAATTTTCTTATGAACTAAGCTTCTCAACTTCAACAGCCTTCCCTACACAAGTACAATGTCACAGGTGCCTCGTCTCTCAAATGGTGTTGTATCTAATGAGGACGGTTGATGTAGCGTGGTGTAGTGATTCACAAATTAAAGAAGCACACAAGTCACAAACCCATCCATGATATGAAGAAAGTTTAAGGTTTTGAGGGAAAATAGAAGCAAATTCACCCTTTGTAAGTTTCTTATTGAAAATTGAGAATAAACAACATAGCATGAGGCAAAATAGGAGAAAACTCCAACCTTTGAATAATTCTTTATGAAAACTAATGAAAACTACACATAATCTACAACCTAAGCCATCCTAAGTGAGTTTATATAGAAAAACAAGTCTAAACCCTACTAGGAAGGCAAAATAAAATGGAACTTCTTACTCGCATTCGAAGGACAAAATTCTTGTTTGAACGGACCCATGAGATAAAAGTTTGCAATCAAACGAACTTCGACCAACTATCGACGTAATGTGTTGGGGTTTGTAATTTGCAGCAATTGGTCAAACGGGAATCAACCATCCATTGACCAAGCTTCTGAGGAAGTCACCTCAGTCGAACAGGTATTGACTAGCCATTGACCAAGACTCCCTAGAATTCTGTCCTAAACTCATCCAGTGGGCTCGTTTGAATGGGATTGGGCTCTCGTTCGAACACACATGTCTTCTCCTATTTTCTTCATGAATTCAAATGTTGTCTCATCTACATCATCCTCCCTAGGTTAGAAAGAATTCGACCTCAAATTTGCATTCTCATCATATGAGTCTCCCTTGTATGGGACATGATGTTGGACATTGAACAAATCAAATGTCTTGATATGGCTTGTATGTTTCAACCAGTATGCATTTGAATTGATCATCTTAATGTTCTCCAACTATTCAATCTTTCGAGCAAGAAGCTTGTTATACTCCCCAACCATAAATTTGTCTTTGGTCAAGACAATCCACACAAGATCACCTTCCTTAAATTCAGTCGCACATATCTTATTAGTAATTGCTTTGTACTTGGTGACAAAATCTTGCAAGTTGCAACATTTGAACCATATATAGCATTGTGAACTTCCTGAATTTAAGTAATAAGATCTTCAGCTTTAACATTCACCTGCTTCAAATCATTAATAGGTGCTAAATCCAACGGTCCACGAGGATTAGTCACATAGACAATATAGAAAGAATTAATATTGATGCTTCTATTTATAAACGTAAGCAAACTTTACTTGAAATCATTTCTGATTGTAAGTCTATACACCTCCCGAAAATACAGTTGAGCTACATTCATGGCATTGGAAATTTTTTTGCATTCAATAAAGTGAGTCATCAAAGAAATCATGCCGACAACAAGATAAACTAATAAAAAATATAAGTATCAAAAATTGAAATCACGAAAAACCATCGGAACCATTGCCAACAACAAGATAAACGAGACATTTTTTTCTTTTACATTGGAGATGTCATTTTGGTCACTATGAACAGCTCTTTTAGAGCTTTAATTACCAAGGCACTACTTGTGTGGGCTTAGCCCACACGGGCAGTGCTGCCACTGGGACTATAAACACCAAGACGAAGATATCAAATGTCAACCAAAACGAAGAGAAACCAAGGCTACCAACAAGGGTTTAGACAAAGGATCGTAAATGCTAAACCTATTATGATATCATGTTGTAGTTTGCATGAAAAGTTTAAAGAGAAGTTGGAGGCTCGTTACTCCTCATGTAGCGTCACATACTTTATTATTTTGGTTGAAAAATATTACAATGACAAAAATACCTACTCTGATATCATGTTATAGTTTGCATGAAAAGTTTAGAGAGAAGCTGAGGGCTGGTTTGTGACGACCCGCATGGGCAAATCAATTATCTAGTAATTGATCCCATGGTTCGCCTCCTAGCCCTGTTTCTCGCAGAACAAGACTCAGAGATTACACATTTCTCGTTGTAACGAGAAAGCAGCAGCGAAAGACTTTACTAAGACTATGGGAATAAGAGATAATAATAAACATCACACAACATACATCAGAGAAAAACATATAACATCAACGGCATCGCATAGATAATCACCAATGTACTAGTCATCAGACCATCATCAAGTAGTAGTGCAGACCCAAATAAAACATAACATCATTGTTCTCAAAAGATCAACAGATCATAGCCTAGACTTAAGCTTAGGAAGAACTAATGAAATCAAAATCTCTATCATATCATCATGAGCAGTGCCTCCATCCTCCCACATAGTTCTAAGCCAAACGGGATCCATATCTTCAAAGATCACCCGTATCAGATTCTGAGCGATCACCCAAGTTAGCTCCGATGGCATCTTCGTCTAGTGCAGCTAAATCGCGCAATTATTTGTAATGATGGGGAAAAAAACATAAATAAAAGGGTAAGTTTAAGACTTAGTGATTTTTAACATAGATAATGTCCATGCTAGTTTAGTAATGAACTCAGATGTTTTTATAAAGAAAATGACAGTTCCATCATGACAGTTTATGTTATGAGTGATACATATATACATTGTATATAGTAGATGCATATGATATAAACAACAGTCATAGTTCAGCAGTATGGTCTACCCGAAATATTACCCATTCTCAGCAGGGTTGGCGCTGTCCCGAGAGACCTATAGTACAATGTCGGGGTCCCAGCTATTGCACAACATACCGTATGTAACACTAGCGACACGACCGAGTTCGACATCGGGTGGCCCACACCACTAATGACGTCCTTCCTATAGTGACTAGGCCATTGGGAATGGCTACATCGTGGTCACGAAACCATTGGATCCAAAGCCCTCATAACACACATTTGATCATAAAGCCAGTATGTATAGTAAGCCCATGGCCAATACTACCGCACGTATCAGTGTACCATGTCATACGATGCAGTTTATCTTGTCTGTATTTTACATGCATGTCTCTTTTACAAGTCTCACTTTATTAACATTTTAGCACAACATTTTCTCAAATGTCAGAGCTCATATGCAACAAATATAACAGTGAGAATTATAAAATATGCATGTTTTCTTGGTACACAAAATAGATGTGCAGTGCATGAAAAAAGTAACATCAAGCATTATGTTAGTTAAAACTCAACTGGGTCAAAAAGTATATATCTCCCAGTACTCCGACCGATCCGGGTTCCCTAAATCTATGAAAAACCTTCTATTAGTTATACTTCTATCAAAATAACTCTAAAGCAAGGAAAACAAGGGCTATGGGATGGCTAGTGAAAATAGGATTTCCCTGTCACACTCTGGCCGTATGTCCGGGCTCGGGGCCGTACGTCCATTGCGTCATGAGGGGTCGTACGTCCTGTCACGAGACCGTACGTCCGCTCTGACATCTTTCAGGGAGAATCTTATTTTCACTCCACTGTTCGCCTATTCTCCTACTCCTAAGACCATCACAAACTCCCTAAGGCCTAACTCAGGCTGAAACCTCCATGCAAAGGAACAATGCTAAGCTTATCAAAGTGCTATCCTAAGCAAGATTTAAGACACAACTAAGCTAACACTTCAACTAACTATAACAAAACAGCAATCGAATAGCATAACGATGTATTAAAAAGCTAAGGAGCCGAATGTTACCTCTTTGAAGCAAAACTGCAAGAGATTCTCCTCATGAAAGCTCCAAAACACACAAAGTCCTCACAAACACTCACAAAACACACACTGGCAGCCTGGGGGCATATGAAGAGTGTGAGAAATGAAGGGGGGTATGGGGCTATTTATAGGAGAGGGCTGCCACCAACTCCCTGAAAAGCAGCGGACATCCACCCAACCCTAGCGTAAGTCCAGTGGTTCTTGACCAGTGGTCCAAAGGCTACATCGTACGTCTAAGTATTAATAGAGGCTATTTCAAAAAGTAGCGTACGTCTGGTGGTCTCACGTACGTCCACTGTATGGTTTGCAGAGCGTACGTCCGTTGTATGGTTTGCAGAGCGTACGTCCGGTGGTCCCCCACCATATGTTTGCACTAAAAACAGCAGCGTATGTCCGCTTGACCTAGCGTACGTTCGCATTACAGTTCAAATCGCCCCTTAAGTGGTTTTAGTGATCCAAAACCCAAATTCATCCTTGATCAGCTTCACCGTTGATTTCCTGCTCAATGCGTCTTTTACTATGTTAGCCTTGCTAGGATGAAAATTGATCTTGCAATCATAATCCTTAATCAGCTCCAACCACCTCCTTTGTCTCATGTTAAGCTCCTTTTGAGTAAAGAAGTACTTCAAGCTCTGATGGTCTGTATAGATCTCGCACTTCTCGCCATACAAGTAGTGCCTCCAGATTTTAAGAGCAAACATGATTGTCGCCAACTCTAAGTCATGTGTGGGATAATTCTGCTCGTACGGCTTCAGCTGGCATGAAGCATAGGCAATAACATTGTCATTTTGCATCAGCACTCACCCTAAACCCTTCTTAGAGGCGTCGTTGTATACCACGAAATTACCAGATTCCGTAGGTAATGCCAACGCTAGAGCACCAATCGCTTCTTCAGCTCTTGTAAACTATGCTCACACTCGTCCGTCCAAATGAACTGAGCGTTCTTCCTGGTCAAAGCAGTGAGTGGTCCCGAAAGGTTCGAGAAACCTTTAATGAAGTGTCGTCGATAATGACCAACAAGTCCTAAGAAACTCCGAATCTCGAACATGCTAGTTGGCCTAGTCCACTCCACTACTGCCTTCACCTTCTCAAGATCAACCGCTACTTCGTCACCAGAAATTACGTGCTCGAGGAAAGACACGCTATCCAACCAAAACTCGCACTTCTCGAGTTTTGCATAGAGTTGCTCCCTCTGGAGCCTCTCCAATGCCTTCTGTAGATGCCCCCTGTGCGCTTACGATGTCTTAGAGTAGATCAGGATATCGTCAATAAAGACAACAGTGAACTGATCCAAATAGTCATGAAAGACTCTATTCATCGTGTCCACAAAGACGGTTGGTCCGTTATTTAGTTTGAAAGACATAACTAAGAACTCGTAGTGTCCATAACGAGTCCTAAAGGCTGTTTTAGGAATGTTCTCTTCCTTCACCCTCACTTGGTGATAGCCTGAACGTAGATCGATCTTAGAAAACTCGCGCGCCCCTTGCAGCTGATCTAAGAAATCGTCAATCCTTGGCAAATGATATCGATTCTTGATCGTCACCTTATTCAACTCGCGATAGTCAATGTACATCCTCATTGACCCGTTCTTCTTCCTTACGAACAACCCCAGTGCTCCCCACGATGATGTACTAGGACAAATAAAACCCTTATCCAAAAGCTCCTAGAGTTGTTCCTTCAGATCCTTCAAACTTCGAAGGCGCCATCATATACGATGCCTTAAAGATAGGATTAGTCCCTGGCACACACTCGATCCCAAACTCTACCTCTCTCTGTGGTGGTAATCCAAAGTAGTCTGTCGAAAAGACATCAAGATACTCTCACACCACAGGAATGTCTATCAGATCCTTCTTCGCTTGCTTCGTTGGAGCGACAATGAATGCCAAAAATGCTTGACCTCCCCCGATGATAAGCTTTCTAGCCCGAATGGCCGAAATCATTGGAGGTAAAGACCTCGCTTGCGAACCAACGTACGTCACTTTTCCTTCTCCCCATGGCATAAGCGTCACTTGCTTTCAAGCGTAGTCAATAACCGCCGTATGCCTAGCCAACCAATCCATTCCGAGAACATAGGGAGAACAACTAAGTTTGCGAAAAGTACTCTTCCACAAATACCAACAGGGCATTCACAAACTACACGCTTACAGACCACAGTTTTTCCTGCGGGTGTAGTTACAGCTAGATTAGGTTCCAAAGTTCGTACTACGAGTCTAGACAATCTTATGAACATAATAGATACGAAAGAGTGAGTAGCCCCTGAATCAAACAAAACTGAAGCTTCAAATCCAAGTATATGGGCAGTACATGTCACTACTTCCGATCCTCTTTTCGGCTCTCCTGGAACAAGCGCGTAGACCTGAGCTAGTGCCAAGGGTTTCTGAGCAACTCCCTTGCCCACGCAATCCTTACTGAAGTGTCCAAACTGGCCGCACCGATAGCAAGTTTCGGTTGCCATCTTGCAGGGTCCCCAGTGTACACAGTTACACTTTTTGCACAGCTCCAACTTCTGATTCCTCAGTGGCAGAATTGGAGGATTGCTAGAGGTACGTCCTTGTGACCTTTGAGGTGGAAAACTCCCCACCGCCATCCTCTTAGTTGGCCCAGCCCCTCCGGCCAAGGTATCAGGTCCTTGAGCCCTCCTCTTCTAATCCACGTACTCCGCCGCATTCTCCTTCAGACTCTCCTCATAGATCGATGCCCGATCAACCAACTGGGAGAAATCTGGAATGTTGAAACATCTCATCATGATCCAAATGCAAGAGTTTAGACCCCTTTCAAACTTCGCATTCTTTTCCTCATTTAGAATGAGGTGCATGCAGAAACGCGATAGCTGCAGAAACTTCATGGCATACTCAATCACCGACATCTCTCCCTGGACCAAATCCAAAAATTCCCATGCCTTTGCCTCCTGCATGACTCGAGGAAAGAAGTGCCGATTGAACTCGTGTTTGAAGACTTTCCAAGAAATGGCAGTCTCCGAACCCAAGTCTGTGACAAGCACGACTTTCTTATCTTGCCATTTGCGCTTAGCTTCTCCCGTCAACTTATAAGCAGCATATGCCACCTTTTGCTCATTCGTACATCTAAGAGTGGCTAACAACTCTTTCACATCGTTCATCCAGTTCTCCGCGCAAATATGATCACCTCTTTCATCAAAACTCTCTGAGTGATGACTACAAAAATCCTTCAGAGAACACCCAGTCCCTTCAACTAGCTATCTCGCAACCCTATCGCAATCCAAGGCCGACACCAACTGGCCAATCGCATCCATCACTTGACTTCCCGAGGGTGCTGTCGCATACATAGGGATATCCACTAGCTCAGGGTGAACATTGCCTTTAGGGCTTCCGATCTCCAGCGCGTTAGGTCTAGTTGCAGGGTTCCTTCAGGGCGTCATACTTTGCAATGAAGAGCAGAGTTAGAACCGACTCCACTAAAACCAAGCGACCAAATCTATAGGCTAAGTCCTAATCGCTATCTAGCCCAATCTCTAGTGTGATCATAGCCTAAATTCTCTTTTCCCTTTACCCTATAGTCTTTCAAAGCACTAGGCTCTGATATTAACTGTGACGACCTGCATAGGCAAATCAATTATCTAGTAATTGATCCCATGGTTCGCCTCCCAGCCTTGTCTCTCGTGGAACAAGACTCAGGGATTACACCTTTCTCGTCGTAACAAGAAAGCAGCAGCGGAATACTTTACTAAGACTATGGGAACAAGAGATAGTAATAAAACATCACACAACATACACCAGAGAAAAACATAATAACATCAACGGCATCACATAGATAATCACCAAAGTACAGGTCATCAGACCATCATCAAGTAGTACATACCCAAATAAAACATAACATCATTGTTTTCAAAAGATCAACAGATTACAGCTTAGACTTAAGCTTAAGAAGAACTAATGAAATCAAAATCAAAATCTTTATCATATTATCACAAGCAGTGCCTCCATCCTCCCACATAGTCCTAAGCCAAACGGGATCCATATCCTCAAAGATCACCCGTATTAGATCTTGAGCGATCACCTAAATAAGTTCTGATGACATCTTTGTCTAGTGCAGCTAAACCATGTAATTATTCATAATGATGGGGGAAAAACATAAAAATAAAAAATAAAAAAAAGGGCAAGTCTAGGACTTAGTGTTTTTTAACACAGATAATGCCTATGCTAGTTTAGTAATGAACTTAGATGTTTTTATAAAGCAAATGACAGTTTCATCATGACAGTTTATATTATGAGTGATCCATATATACATGGTATATAGTAGATGCATATGATGTAAACAACAATTATAGTTCAGTAGTATGATTTACCCGAGATATTATCCCATCTCAACAGGGTTGGCACTGTCACGAGGAACCTATAGTACAATGCCGATGCCCCAGCCATTACACAACATACTATACGTAACACTAGCGGCACGATCGAGTTCGACCTTGGGTAGCTCACACCGCTAATGACATCCGTCCTATAGTGATCAGACCATTGGAAATAGCTGCACCGTGGTCACAAAAACATTGGATCCAAAGCCCTCATAACGCACACATTTCACCATAAAGCTAACATGTATAGTAAGCCCATGGCCATTACTATCGCAAGTACCGGTGTACCTTGTCATATGATGCAAATTATCTTGTCTGTATTTTAGATGCATGTCTCTTTTACAAGTCCCACTTTATTAGCATTTTAGCATAACGTTTTCTCAAATGTAAGAGTTCATGTGAAACAAATATAACAATGAGAGTTGTAAAATATGCATGTCTTTTTGGTACACAAAAAAGATGTGCAGTGCATGGAAAAGGTAACATCAAGCATTATAAGAGTTAAAATCTCAAAGTACTCCGACAGATCTGGGTTCCCCAAATCTGAAGAAAACCTTTTATTAGTCCTATTTCTATCAAAACAACTCTAAAGCAAGGAAAACAGGAGTTATGAAACAGCTGGTGAAAATAGGATTTCTCTGTCACACTCTAGCCGTACGTTCGGGCTCGAGGACGTACGTCCATTATGTCACGACCGGCCATGCGTTCGGTCACGAGATCATACGTCCGCTCCGACGTCTTTCATGGAGAATCTCATTTTCTCACCACTGTCCGCCTATTCTTTGACTCCTAAGGCCATCACAGACTCCCTAAGGCCTCCTAACTCAGGTTGAAACCTCCATGCAAATGAACAATACTAAGCTTATCAAAACGCTTTCCTAAGCAAGATTTAAGACGCAACTAAGCTAACACTACAACTAACTATAACGAAATAGTAATCGAACAACATAACAAGGCATTAAAAAGCTAAGGAGCCAAACGTTACCTTCTTGAAGCAAAACTGCAAGAGTTTTCCCTCACGAAAGCTCCAAAACACACAAGGACCTCACAAACACTCGCAAAACACACACTGACAGCCTGAGGGTGTATGAAGAGTGTTAGAAATGAAGGGGGGTATGGGGCTATTTATAGGAGAGGGCTGCCACCAATTTCCTGAAAAGCAGTGGACGTTCGCCCAATTGTAGCGTATGTTCGGTGGTTCTTGCCCAGCAGTCCAAAGGCTGCCTCGTACGTCTAGGTATTAACCAAGAAGTATTTCAAAAAGTAACGTACGTCTGCTGTATGGTTTGCAGAGCATACGTCTGGTGGTCCTCCATCGTACGTCCGCATTAAAAATAGTAATGTACGTCTGCTTGACCTAGCATACGTCCGCACTACAGTCCAAATTGACCCTTAAGTGGTTTTAGTGGCCCAAAACCCAAATTCATCCCTAACTAAATTACTTATGTCTAGTTAATTGTTTGAGTTACTACACTTGGGCACAGCCAAGAAGATTCTTGGGATGGAGATTCACAGGGACAGAGATGCTAAGAGATGTGGCTATCTCAAGCTGGCTATGTGAAGAAGATGCTTGAGAGGTTTAGCATGGAGAATACGAAACCAGTTAGTACACCTTTAGCGAATCATTTCCGTTTGTTTACCTCACAGTGTCTAAAAACAGTTGAAGAAACTGAAGACATGTCAAAGGTCCCATATGTTAATGCAGTGGGGTGTCTGATGTATGCTATGGTATGTACCAGGCCAGATTTGGCTTTTGTAGTGAGTGTCGTGAAAGTACATGGCAAATCCGGGGAGAAAGCATTGGGATGCAATTAAATGAATTGTTAGATACTTGAAAGATACTACAAACTATGACATCACTTTTGTCAAGCAGAAGAGTGATTTGTCAATTGTGGGTTATGTGAATGCAGATTATGCAGAGGACTTGGATGAAAGGAGATCGACCACGGGTTATGTGTTCACTCTTGCAAGAGGTCCCATATGTTGGAAGTCTATGATCCAGTCTATGGTTGCGATGTCCACGACTGAGGCAAAGTACATGACGGCGGCTAAAGTTGCAAAGGAAGCTTTGTGGCTTGCAGGGTTAGTCAAGGAGCTGGGTATTCAGCAAGGTGGAGTTTCATTACATTGTGACAGCCAAAGTACCATTTATTTGGCAAAGAACCAGATGTATAATGCAAGAACCAAGCACATTGATGTGAGGTTTCATAAGATTAGAGAATTGGTTGCTATAGGTGAATTGTTACTTGAAAAGATTTATACTTTTAAAAATGCAGCGAACATGTTGACAAATGATTATCTTCGAAGAGGTGAATATTCGCTAAGGTGGAGATTGTTGTAGTTAGTGGCTTATATTAATACCAAAATAGAAGCAAGTTCACCCTTTGTAAGTTTCTTATTGAAAATTGAGAATAAACAACGTAGCATGAGGCAAAATAGGAGAAAACTCAACCTTTGAATAATTCTTTATGAAAACTAATGAAAAATACACATAATCTACAACCTAAGCCATCCTAAGTGAGTTTATATAGAAAAATAAGTCTAAACACTACTAGGAAGGCAAAATAAAATGGAACTTCTTACTCGCATTCGAATGACAAAATTCTTGTTTGAACGAACCCTTGAGATCAAAGTTTTCAATCAAACGAACTTTGACCAGCTATCGACTTAATGTGTTGGGTTTTGTAATTTGCAGCAATTGGTCAAACGGGCATCAACCATCCATTGACCGAGCTTCTGGGGAAGTCACCTCTGTCGAATAGGTATTGACTAGCCATCAATCAAGACTCCCCTGAATCCTGTCCTAAACTCATCCAACGGGCTCATTTGAATGGGATTGGGCTCTCGTTCGAACACACACGTCTTCTCCTATTTTCTTCATGAATTCAAACGTTGTCTCATCAACATCATCCTCCCTAAGTTAGAAAGAATTTGATCTCAAATTTGCATTCTCATCATATGAGTCTCCCTTGTATGGGACATGATGTTGGACATTGAACCCATCAAATGTCTTGATATGGCTTGGATGTTTCAACCAATATGCATTTAAATTGATCTTCTTAATGTTCTCCAACTGTTCAATCTTTCGAGCAAGAAGCCTGTTACGCTCCCCAACCATAAATCTGTCTTTGGTCAAGACAATCCACACAAGATCACCTTCCTTAAATTCAGTCGCACTTATCTTCTTATTAGTAATTCCTTTGTCCTTGGTGACAAAATCTTGCAAGTTGCAACGTTTGAACTATATATAGCTTTGTGAACTTCCTGA
Organism: Carpinus fangiana; assembly: GCA_006937295.1. Classification (NCBI taxonomy): domain Eukaryota; kingdom Viridiplantae; phylum Streptophyta; class Magnoliopsida; order Fagales; family Betulaceae; genus Carpinus; species Carpinus fangiana. Next base: position 24,541,121 of record CM017322.1, read on the forward strand.
ATCTGAGTAATAAGATCTTCAGCTTTAGTATTCACCTGCTTCAAATCATTAATAGGTGCTAAATCCAACATTCCACGAGGATTAGTCACATGGACAATATAGAAAGAATTAATATTGACACTTCTATTTATAAACGTAAGCAAACAACTCTGAGAACAAACGAGCTACTTGTAGCAATTTCAAAATGATGAGCCCTTAAATATTTCTTAACGGAAGGCAGGAAATGCCTACATAATTTCGCAACTTTTGCTATATTATAGTGCTTGCAGGCATATCATATACTAAAATTAATCTTCATGAATATTGGCTACTCTTTGTGCCCTTTTTAGATTGACAACAGTACTAAAACCATGTCGAGCAATGAAACCCTGGAGAGGACTCATGGAATGAGGTATTGTAACGACATTGCTACTCTTTGTGCCCGTTGTGAAACTAAATTAATGGTAGAATGATTACACCTAACAGGCAGATGATAGGAGAAGTGCTCCAACAATTGAATGTAGAAGAACTACAGAAACTAGAGGAACTTCTCGAAGTAGGCTTGACCAGTGTTTTAAAGACGAAGGTTTGTCTCTCTATGTCGTCTCCGTTTGCTGGCATTATAATAGAGCGATGAAATTTCTATTAATGTGGAAAGCTTTTACGTGTTTCAGGAAGAAGGATTTCTAGGAGAGATCGGTGCCCTTAAACGGAAGGTCATGTCCTAAACTTTAAATTGTTTAAGACATTTCATGCAATTATTATAATTTCAAAAAATATAGAATTTAAAACATCTTCATGCTTTCTAATTAGGTGATGATTACTTAATTTTAGAGCAAAGTATTTGATTATAACTAGTATATGTTGATGCAACTTGCAAGTCCACAAAAACCATAGAGACAATTTGTTTTTGTTTTTTCAAGGTCTTTTCTCGGTGTGTGTTCTCTATATGTTTTTGGGTTTCTATTTTGTTGGTTTTGCTCTCTTGTGATGTGTTGTAAGTTCCCTTTAAATGCAGGAAGCCCAGCTGATTGAGGATAACCAGCGCCTAAAACGGGTATCAGGTGTTGAATTTCTGTGTTCTCTTTGTTTCCCTACTTTCTCAATTGATGGGAAATGTCTCTTTCAGCAGATGGAGAAGCAGTTTAAAATTAAAATACATGCAATTGAACAAGGTCTGTCATCTGAGTCAATCACCAATATTTGCAGCTCATCTTATCCTCCTCAACAACAAGATAACGACGACACTTGTCTCAAGTTGGGGTAAGTTTGCAACATTACACAACACTCATATTTACCTAACATTATTCATTCCATTTATATTATAAATAACATTATCAACCATATATATATATATATATGGGGAAATTGACTTTTTTGCTACGTACCTATAATATTATGGCATTTGGTAATCATTGACTGCTACATCGATCGATCGGTGACTTTACCCTAGCTAGCTTCTTGATCCTACCTAGCTAGCTGCATAACATTAATTAACTTCTAGATATATATATATATATATATATATAAAGAAAAAAAAAGGAAAATATATGAATGAACAAATTATATATGTGGAGGATTTAATCAAATGGGTGATAGTGAGAGAGAGAGAGAGAGATGAGAGCAACAAATTAACTTGCTGAATATATAATATTGCCCACTTGGATGTTGTAAATATGTAGTAATTATTCATATGTACTGATCATCACGTGGATGTTGTACATATGTAGTAATTATTCATGGTAAAATCATGCAAATAAAGAATTGAAAGCCAGGATTAATTAGCTAGCTAGCTAGGTTCCTTTCTTTCTTTCTTTCTTTCTGAAAGTGAAGTACTAAAGGGCTAACGAGGCGTCGATCCGTTTGACAACACTTTGGGAAGCTTTGAAGGAGAACGATAGGCAGCCCGTACTCCTAGTGATTCGCAAATCAATAGGCTTTTGTCTTGGTAGGAAGCAAAAACACTTGGTATGTTGAATTATTGTTTTTTCGGACCAAACATTCATAAAATATTAATATTCGTCGTGTTCGTGTCTTCCATTTCTGCCAACCATATTAAGAGCTAGCTAGCTAGGTTTTGGAGGTTGTGAACTTGTGATGGGTCTTTTTACAAGGGCTCGTCCGTCCGCCTCATATATATACACAGGATCATCAACTGGTTTGGTAGTAGTACAACGCTGCCTCGGAAACAAGTTGGCCCAGGCCTTCACGTAGGCCCTTCGATCCCTTCTAGAATTGATGGTGTGCAATATCGGTTAGCCATAGACCCACAGTTACCGGATCTAATCCTTCACGAAAAGTAAGAAATTCCGCATATTTTGACCAATTCAAGGTGAAAAATGGGGTTGCTCCCTCAGCAAAACTGGGATAAAGTTGAGCCAAAAGATCCCGATTCAAGATAAATTCATGAGGAAGTGGGATCTCTTTAGGATCTACTCCAGCATTTAGAAATTGGTTAATAGGTAAAGATACATGTACTTGATGCCCCGCCCAAGAAAGAGACCCAAGCCCTAGTAGCCCTGCTAAATGGTGAATTCGTACACGACCATATTAATTATATGCATATATAATATATATGCAGTACATAATTACTACATTATGGTTGAGCAAGTACATCCACGTCTCTTTGACGCAAATTAGATGCATGGTTTCTTTCCAACTTTTGCTTCTAAACACAACCAAATTTAATGCGTACCGTACGTGTCTATACATATGATATTTGGCTACAACGCGATTTCCAATTTTCCAAGACTTCCTTTTTCCGCTACAATATCTATTATAAATAGCATTATTTCATTTGTTGTAACTATTATAAATAACTAAATTAAATTTTCGATTCCTTGCAGGTTACCTTTTCCCTAAAGATGGTCAAGCGTACAATTGATTAATTGGTTTACACATTGTCTCAGTTGAAAAACAACATTAGATGTCTAATTGATTAATTGATTAATTGATTAATTGATTTTGTTATGGAGACATAGGCAGAGCCAAGGGTGGGCGAGAGGGAGCAAATCAATCCTCCCCTAGCTAGCCCACCTTAAAATATTGAAAAAATAAATGGAATTCTATAAATTACTCATAGGATCTTATTGACTTTCTAAAGCATTAGAAAAACAATGAGATTCTACAAAAGGAAGGACAATAAATAGGCTCGTTTGTTCCCAAATGGCCTTTTCTTATTATTGATTGTATCAATTAATTATCAGTTAATGTTAATTGTCCAATTAATGTCTTACACAGTTGATTTTAGTTAATACATGGATTCTATTTGGTTCCCTTAATTTCCAATAACATGAAAGATGAGAACAATAAAGAAAAATTATATTACTTGATTTTTCTCAAACTGATCTCTCTTTTTACTTTCCGAATTTCTTTTGAGAATGGAAAAATTATACATGAGAATCTTCATGTTATAACTTTTTTTTTTTTTGACATGTCCACACAAGAGGGGGAGCAGGGATTCGAATCCCTATGTTATAACTTATTAGCGTTTAAGGATGGGTGAAAATGTACTTTAAATATGCAAGCAAGATAAAATATGATAATATAGTAAGAAAAATTATAATTAACAAGAATATATTTAAAAATTATAAAATATAAAATGTTTATTTGTTTTGTTAGTTTTATTCTTTTATTTTCTTTTCAACTCTATCTTTTAATCTTCCTTGCTGTGAGTCAAACTTCTAGTTTTCCCACTGGATGAATGTGTGTATATATATATATATATATATAGGAATTACTAACTAACTCTGCAATTCTAATATATATATTTGAAACTGATTTTGTTTTTTTTTGTTTTTTTGTTTTTATTTTTGAAAGGGGAAACATACTATACTCATTTGAGTAATGCTACAAGTTCATCTTGTGTCAATCTTAAGTTCATCCAAGAATAATGTGGCTATTAAAATCATAATTGGGCTTGTGATTGATTATTATTAAATTTTCATCAAATGATAATTTTAATAGCCACATCATTCTTGGATGGACTTAAGATGGACACAAGAGGGACTTCTAGAATTATTCACTCGTTCATTGATAAAAATGAAATGCTAGGTGTTCTTCTAATGTTCTCTCAACTGTGATGTTGCTTTTAAAATCACCATTGAATTTGAAATTATCATTATTGACTTTTAATCCATTGGTGATTTTAAAAGACACATCATAATTGAAAAAATACCAGGAGAACACTAGAAGAAAAACTAACATTTCCCTTAATAAAATGTCGCGAGCAAGAGTTCTTACAAACAGAGCAAAAAAACTTTGAAAGCAAATCATAGCTGAAGCTAAAGTTACAGACGTCAACATCAAACCAATCAACCATAACCAAAAGCATCCGCTAACCTATGACTATACATCAAGTTTAATATCAGATCTGCACCAAACAGATACCATCCAATGCATAGGTAGCACTTACTCTTCGACCTTGAGAGCAAAATTCTCATACTGAAACTTATCCTCCTCAACCCAAAAGTTAGGAAATCGTTCACATCCACAACTCAAGGTCTGGACCAAAGCAGAAATGGGCAGATCAAAGAGAAATGATAGAGCCTTATTACAAGCATAAATAGGAATGAAAACGTACAAAGAAATAAAGGGATAAAACGAAAAATCAAGCAACAACAATGAAAAAATAGAAATACAAGAAAGGAAACCAACAATACAGGAAAAAAGAAGAAAGAAAAAACACACTATGTGGATAATGACAGTTGGAAGGAAGCCGATCCCATGCAGGCCGGAAATCGACGCTGAAGGTGGCGTTAGAAGCTCATCGCGGTGGGGACGCGAGAAAAGACCTGGAAGCGGATGGTGGGCGGTAGTGTGGACGCAGAGGAGATCGGCGGCGCATACAAAACAATCTAAAGGGGGAGAGTTTGAGTGAATCCACCAAGAGCAACACCCACAAAGTATGCCAAACAAGTAGAAGCAACAGAAAAAATAACACATCAATATAAACGGGAAAAAAGACAGGAGGCAACAGGGCTAGGGGCATCAAGTAAACTACTAGCACTCGGTGCAAAGATGGCAAGGGGAGGAGGGAAGTAGCCAATGACCTTCCCTCCTCCCTCAACCTAAAGTTATCTTACCTATGCAGCTATGACGCTGTGAGAGAAAGAAACCCTAAGTTGATAAAAACCCCATTCTAAAACTGATTTTGTTTCAATAGAAAATAAAGTCAGGATGAAGCTGTCATGTCTGACTTATTTATGGGAAACATATATTAGAATTGCATAGTACTATTTTATATATATATATATTTTTTTTTCTAATCAAAACAGGAGAGGGGGAAAAGGGGAAGTAGGGAAGTGAATATATATATTTCTTTTCCTGCTTTGATTAGAAAAAAAAAATAAAAAAAAAGAAATATATATATTTATATATATATATATATATATTTCTAATCAAAGCGGGAGAGGGGGAAAAGGGGAAATAGGGAAGTGATGATTCAAGATTAAAAGCTAATTTAGTATCCCCTTTCCCCCTTAATTAGCTTTTAATCTTGAATCATCACTTCCCTACTTCCCCTTTCCCCCCTCTCCCGCTTTGATTATAAAATATATATATATATATATATTTTCTAATCGAAGCGGGAAAGGGGAAGTAGGGATGTGATGATTCAAGATTAAAAGCTAATTAAGTATGCCCTTTCCCCCTTCCACTCCTTTGAATAGAATATATATATTAGAAGCTTAGCAAGTCTTGCTTTAATCATCAAAATCACGTGTCGCCGGTGATGGGTGATAAGTTTGACATCCTTCGTGTGATGACTTTTTATTTTTTATTTTTTATTTTTTTATTTTATTCAATGCGTGGAAGGGAAATAGAGAATTACAAAAAAATAAAGGCAATCAAGCTTTTGTGAGAACAATTGGAAATTGATCAAATAAATGACCAAGCATTTCAAAGTAACTGATACCACCAACAAAGGTGGTAAGTAAAAAAAGTTTCGTAAACGGAACAAAACTCCGAAGGGTTAACAACTACTTTCAGTAGTTGGCTGAGTCAACCACACACGACTATCAGTGGTCGATAAAGAGAGTGAAAACTCTATCAAAAAAAGAAATGAAAGCTAGCACAATAAACTAGCCAAAAAAAAGAAATACAGAGAATAGAAAAATATACGAAAAATAAAATTGCTGAACAATGACATCGATGAATGGTATGGCAAAGGCAGGCGACATGCAAGGAGGTAACCATATTTTTTTATCGAAAGGAGCCAAAGTATGAACAAAAGCCAAAAAAAAGGAAATACAAATAATAAAAAAAAAACATAAGAAAATAATAATAATAATAATAATAATAATAATAATAATAAATAAAATCACTGAACAATGACATCGGCATCAACTGATGGTATGGGTGAAGAATGCGACATGGCTATATACGAGTAATATTGTGGATGGTTTTTTATTTCTCTTAAAATTGATGTGATTTTTTTATTCTATCAAATTTTAGTTATTATTAAATTTTAGTCTAATGATAATTTTAAAATTTATATCAATTATAAATAATAATATTAAAATAATAATAATAATAATAATAATAATAATAAAATTCTATAACATTACTAATTTACAATATCCTAACTGGAGTTCTAGGGACAGAAGTGTAAGAGGGCACAAACATGTCCAAAGATCCGGAAAGCAAACCCAGATAGCCGATAAAAAACAATTTCACTTTATTATCTCATCGTCTAGGAAAATGTAAAAAGCAATATCATTTAATTATTCCTTATACTTTTTATTGCCAAAGCTCCAAATTTTAGACAACCCCTCTGTTATGCATTAGATGTCAACACCAACCTAGGAAGATGTAAAGGGTTGGACCGATTATCAGGGAGGAAAACATACGAGGAAAACATGTTGCATTAATGCGTCTAATAAGATCCAAATAGTGTTTACTAGCTAGGATTCATATAATAAAGAAGGCTAGTCCAAATTAAGATCATTGAAAAAGATTAATAAAGAAGGGCAGTCCAAATTAAGATCATATAAAAAAGATTAGGTTTTTCTTTTTTTCTTTTTTTTTTGTGTGTGTAATTTCAAACAACCATTTTCCAATGTCCTCCCTATAATTAAACTCTACTGGACGCTATTGTCCTACAACATTTTCTTCATGAAATTAAATGCCAACTGGTCTAGAGCATCATTCCTCCTCTTGTTGAAGATAATTCACTCTCGAATTCACATTCTCATCATATCAATCTCTCGTGTTGAAGATAATGTTAACGGTACAAGATGCTTGACGTTGAATACATTGGATGTCTTGATATGGCTTGAAAGTTTCAACCAATGCACATTGAAATTGATCTTTATAATTATCTCCAAATACTCCCCGACATGCTTTGAAAGAAGATAATGTAGAATGGCTTACGAAAACAAACACAAGTGGGGAGTCATTAGAACCCGAAGACACATAAGTGGGGAGTCATATAAACTTGCCACGAAAAGATGGATGAATGTGAAGTTGTTTCGATAGTAACCTGATTTAAAATACCATGCACTATGGAACTGATTTAAAAGTGTCGTGAGTCAACACGTCGCGTGTAACTACCATTAGTTAAACGCCGGCCTACAATATTACCAGACTAAAAAAGGCCCAATTCAGGAAGTGTTTGAGCTCATCTTAGCAACTCTCGACAAATAAGAGTCGATGGTGAACTGAAAGCCTATTTCAAACCATTAACTAAAGTGACATGAAAACCTATTTCAAACTTTGATAAAACCTAAGACTTTATTCTTCAAATTAGAAATCTAGGGATTCAATCAAAATCAAATGAAAACTTATGGGCTATATATGATTTTTCCTTTTTTTCTTTTTTCCTCTTTCTACATTTTCCATTTACAGAAATGCTTTATCGCAAAAGATCTTTCTACATTTTTCCTTCTTTTTATTGGGAGCAAGTGCAGTCTGATTCTTTAATTTTTACAAGATATTTTATTTCAATCTTTTCCTTTTGTCTATAATTGACAAACTCTTGTAGAATTGAGTAAAATTTTTTCCTAGGTTTTCTCTCTAGGTTTTCTTTGTTTTAGCAGCCCCTTTCAGATTGCCGTCACTCCTGGAGAGGAGGGATGGCCTCGCCATCCCTCCTCCCCACGTCCTTTTCGTACCGAGCTCTAGTTATTTACTTGATGTCCTAGTCCTGGTGCCCCTCCCTTTCTTTTTCCTTTTTCCCAGCCTTCTCCTTGTACGGCGGTCTTTCCATCCCTAGGGTCTAGCGATTTACCTAATGATCTAGCCCCGACCGGGTTCCCCTTCGCCACTTTCTTTGGTTTTTTTGTTTTCTTGGGCTTTCCTTTCTTTTTCCAATTGTTTTTAGGGGTCTTTGACCCTTGTTTGGGTCTTCCGACTTTCGGCGTTTCGCAGCCCTCCGCCTGAGGTAGGTCCTCTACACGCCCCCACCGCGTCATTCTCCCATTGTCACCTTCTTCAGCGGTGTTCCGGCCAGATTGCGCCCGAGCCTTCTCCGGTTGATCGTTCTGCTTTTTGTTTTATATTTTATTTGGTTTCCCTGTATTTTTTTTCCTTTGTTTTATTTTGTTTTGATTTTCCTTTTTATTTTGTTTTTGTTGGGTTTCCCAGTATTTGCTTTAGTATTTCCCTGTATTGCTTCTCTCTATTTGTTTCGTGTGTTTTTTAGTTTTTAAAGTTCTGCCGATCTTCTCCGTGCCTGTTTCGCCACTCTCCGTCCACTGTCGGGCCTTTTTCCGCGCCCCCACCGCGTCGAGCTTCCAACGGGTCCTTCAGTGTATGAGATTTGCTTGCATGCGATCGGTGTCAAGGAATAAATGTTGGCCTGAGGTTCTCAGCCCTCAGTGTCAAGGAATAAAGTGTTGGCCTGAGGTTCTCAGTCCTCAGTGTCAAGGAATAAGTGTTGGCCTGGGGTTCTCAGCCCCAGTGTCAAGGAATAATTGCTACCTATGCATTAATTGGTTATGTCTGGTACATATCTGTATTTCATTAGTTAATTAGTCATAGGTTAGCGGATCTATTTTAAGAGTCTGAATTATAATACGTCTTGTTTGACGTTGGTATCTTTGTAGTTTTGCTACGGATACTTCAGGGCATGCCTTGTATTGTAAGAGCTTTGCTCTTGATTCATGAATGAGATTAAGATGAATTTTTCAAAAAAATAATTGACAAACTCTTTCTCCATGTGAACAAATAAATTCCTCTAAACTTTTATTCATTTTGACATTATTCCCTACAGTTTAAAAACTCTAATATGGCCAACCCTAGCGGTGGTTTTTGAACCAGTCCATTATTCATTTTTGGTGATAGTTTTTTTTTTCATTTCTAATTTTACTTTTTACAATTTCTTTAAAATATAGAAACATATTTTCAAATATTTGTTTCCTCAATATTCACCATTTTAAAACAATAAAAAAAATACAAAAAAAAAATAAAACTACACACTTAATTAACAAGCCTAAAGTTCTAAACAAAACTCGTTGAGAGCATCTTTAGTATGTCTTTTAAACTAACTTTTAAGTTAAATTTAGCAATTTTTGTGTTTAAGCAACCCTTTTAAATTAAATAGCAATTTTTCTAAAATTTGTTACAGTAAAATTTTATATTTAGAGTTTATTGTAGCACATTCTAAACATTTTTTTTAAAATTATTTTCTATGATCTTTCTCTCTCCTCTCTCTCTCTCTCTTGCCCTTCACTGAACCAGCGTTGACAGCTCCCTTGTTGATGTCTTGAGCTACTACATCCTCCAGCGATACCTCTCCTGGTCTGAGCTCCACCAGATCACCATCTTCACCGTCAATTCCTTCCTCGTTCCTTACAACTTCGATCTCATGGTCTCCGAGACTCGCCCACCTCTAGGCCACAACTTCCATGTCGCCGCCTCCATGTTGGCAGCACCGCAGCAATGGTCTCTGTTTCAAGTTATTGTTCTCATTGTGAGAGAGAAAGGTGAGAAAATAAAATAAAAACATATTAAAAAATATTATTTAAAGGGAATAACTTGCTAAACCGCTGGAAGAATGAGTAGCTAAAATAAAAGGGAGGAATTTTTTAGTAACTAAACTAACTTTAGTGCTGAAAAATGCAATAAAAAATACAATAAAAAAATACAAGACCGTGTACTTGTTTTCTATTTTCCTAAAAGGCAGTACTATAGTCTGTCTCCTTATTTATTTTTTTATATTCGATAAACATATTTCGCATTTTTTTTAAATGTATAAAATAATTGTTTACACAAAAAAGTAAATCTAATCAAAAAGATTTGGGGTGATAAAATAAAAATAAAAAAATAAAATACGTAAAAACCTCTTTAAAAAAAAACGTAATAACCCACTTAATCGCAGATTATTATTTAATTAATTAATTAATTAATTAATCAATTTCCTTTTACTTTCCGACACCGAACTTGTTTTCTCTTACATCTGTGCGCTCTGTTTTGTACATTCTCTTTCTTCCCTTTTAAGAAAACACCAATTGGTGGCTTTGTGCCTGGTTCTGTACTGTGAGATGTCAACATCACTCCAAACCACGACAACCTTGAAAGAGAGAAAAGTAAACAAATTATTCTTCTTCTTCTTCACCTCCACAGTGCTTGTGCAAAGTAGGGTTTGTTTCAGATTCTTGGCTAAATTTGGCAAAATGCGGTTCTTTAAGTATACATAATCTTTTATAGCAAAACCCATGTTTCTATTTCCTTTTTCCATTTACAGAAATGCTTTATGATCTGCAGAACACTTGCAGAAGATCTGCAGAATCGAAAATTTTTTGTGTCTGAAGAGGTAGATAGAATTTTTCCTTCTTTTTTTGGGAGCAAGTGCGTGTGAATCGTAAATTTTACAACATCTTTTCTCTCTCTCTCTCTCTCACTCTGTTTTTTTTTTTTTTTTGGTTTTTTTTGTGGGAACAACCGTGGACTGATAAATTGGCTTGTTTGATGTAAACGATCGGACAAATTTTCCCAGAAAATGATGAGAAAGAAAATTCCTGATCAAGAAGATCTACAGGACAAGGGCTGAGCTCTAATGGCTCTGTGTCTTTTCTCAAGGTTTCTCTCTCTCTCTCATGCTTCTTTCTACTTATAGAAACAGGTTTTATACTTCTAACAAAATATGTCATTGTGTATACATTTAGATCGTTTTATTCAGATTTTGCTATATACCATTTTGTGTGAGAGAGAGAGATGGTACAACCAGCTGCTCAAAATAAAGAACCGTTAAGCAACAAGACTGAACATACTAGACTGATTGAAACCAACGTACTATTCCGCTTCAAAATTAGAAGAAAAAGTACGAAAAAAAAAAAAAAAAACTGTTAACAATTAATCTAGGAAAACTCTAATTACATTTCCCCTTTGTAGACAGCATTGCTATAAGGATGTTTTCAAACGAATGATGTGATGCAATAAGTTAGGAACATATTCTGGGAGTAAAACATTTGATTTAGAAGTTAAAAAAACGTAATTTAGAAGACAAATCCTTATCTTGAACCCACCGAACTGTGCCGTCTTATTGATATCCTCAATTTATACTAATCGCATTATATTGTATTTAGCTTCTTGGTTAGGTTTGGTTTTGTAAATTCATTCTCCTTAATTACACGGTAAAATTAATCAACATGGTTGTACTGTTATTTGACTAACAAATAACACCTTTAGGCTTTAGACTTGTAATGTCAATGTGTGGAGAAAATTCAAAGTGCGTACAATCTATGAAGTAGTTGAGATTATCAATATTATTTTTGTTTGACAAGAAAGAACAAAATGATTCTACTTTACATGATAAACCAGTAAGAACAGAAGTAAAACAACCACATTGAGAATTAGTCACATGATAAATGCAAAATAGAGAGAATCAGTAAGTTGGTTGTTTATAAATTTATTGTCTTGTTTGGGAGAGAATTTGTTTAATAGGCCTGAATATTTCATTGTTCGTAATGAAACAAACCAACCCGCAAGAAAACTCACCCAATAAAGAAACAATCACTCAAGCAACTGCTATCACCAGCAAAGGAGATTCAAATCACCCAAACGGCTAGCATCAACAAGGCAACAAATCAATTACTTTTGTACAGCATGGTATCCACATACACTTCCATATTCGATCCTCCCGATTAGATTCATGGACATTTTGTTTACCATTGTCTGGTATGTAGCCCCTACATTTTTTAGCCCGAATGACATGACTTTGTAGCAATACATTCCCTGATCAGTTATAAATGTGGTCTTTTCCACGATCAACCTCATACATATAGATATGATTATATATACCCCGAGAATGTGTTCGTAAAACTGAGGAGATCATGCCTTGCTGACAGCTGTTGAATCAACCAAAAAATCAATTCGAGAAAGCGAGAAACTGTCTTTCGGACATGCCTTGTTCAAATCCATAAAATCCACCCACATCCTCTATTGGCCATTGGTCTTCTTTACCAGCACTATATTGGCAAGCCATACTGGATACTGAGCTTCCTCAATAAATCCTGCTTGGAGCAACTCCTCCACTATTGCTTGATTTCGTTTGGGAGCGAAACTTCTTCTTTTCTACTTCACAAGTCTTACTATTGGGTCAACATTCAGCTAGTGAATAATTACCAAGGGATCTATTCTTGACACATCCTCGTGAGACCATGCAAACACATCTTTATTAGTCTGGAGGAAGCTGATCAACTCCTCTTGAACTTCAGTGGTTAATTGAGAGCCTATTTTGCCTTTTTTTGTCCTATTTTCCAATCTGGACTTCTTTTAGTTCTTCAACTAGTTCCCTATTCTGCAATTTTTATTTTTTTTATTTTTTTGTTGCAGCTAATCCTCACGGATAAATTATCCTTCCTGGTTGGCTCTTTCATAGTTTTGTTATAACATCTTCAGGCTATCACTTGATCACCTTTCACTTCGCCAACTACATTGTTGACCGGGAACTTCATCTCTAGGTGATAAGTTGAGGTTAATGCTTGCAACTTGTTTAAGGAAGGTGACGCCGGGAAGTACTAAGATTTTTCTGAAAGCATATAAAAACAGCAGAAACTATGAATTGAAGATAGAAAAAGGAATTCAAGAAGAGAGAAAATAACAAATAGGGAAAAGAAAGTCTCTAATTGGGGCCTTAATTGTCCCAAATAAGCAAACAGACAAATAACTCTGAACGACTTAAATTTAATTGATAATATAAATTGAATTTTAAATATAACAAAAACTAGATGCCTTTATATAAGCTAGGCACCTCCTAAATTAACAAGGAAAAGGAAAAGCAAACTTAATTGGAAAAGGAAAAGCAAACTTAATTAAAAAAGGAAAACAAATCCTAATATGAAAAGGAAAATAAATCCTAATAGGAAAGGAAAAAACCCAATCCTTATTGAAAAAGGAAAACTAAAACACACATGCATAATTAAAATAACAATTTTCTCAAATTTTTCCCCCTCGAGTTCAAATCATCTTTTCCTCGATCTTTTGGATGTCCAATTAATCCATTCCATCATGTACTTCTTAACATTAATGCAACTTGATACCGGAAGAGAAACAATTTACAACCCATCACAACATGATTGCAAATAGTAGTTTGAAAACTCTTCATTTCATATTGAGAGACTTCAATCTTCACACGGTATTCATTTATCTTCTCCTATTCGTGCGGCATATAAATCTCCCAAGAAGGATCAACTATTTCTTCCTCTTTGAAAATGAAAGTTCCCTCCACCGCTATAAGATCTTCATTGTCGATATATGTATCATAAGTTGGTGGAGAATTACAATCCACGAAACATTGAGAAGAATTTTCAACATCTTCTTCATGTTGAAACTCTTCATCAACAAACTTAACTCTAACGTCTAAGTCTCCATGTACTCGTCCCAAACACGCTGTTCCCGAAATAGAATAGGCTTGAGATTACCAACTTTGCTATAGTGATGGCAAGTAAGAATAAACTTTTGAGAAACTTGTCTCCTATGAGGAGGGACATACCTGGACTTAGAATTGGTCACACACGGGTCAATACCAATCCTCTTACCCTTATTCACAACAAGAGGGCAAATATCATCAACACATGGAGGAGGGGAAAAAATCATTTTTCCTTTGTAGACAAGTGTGGTTTTCGGAGCGAAATCAAGAAATTTAACCTTATCCAAATGCATTGAATTATCATACTTTAAAGCATCAACCAAAGCATGTGAATCAGAAAATTTAACAAGCAAAGCTTCATTTTCATTCCCAGTTCCTTAAACATTTTATTAGACAAAACATTCATCTTTTGTAATTTCGTGCAAAAATAAAGAAAGGTTAATGTAGTCTGCTCGAAAGTTCCTCTTATCTTCAGAGTCATCATGAGATGACTCATTATGGTCAAGTGTGTTATCCACACTAGACTCTTTATCACTCCTCAAATTATCCTCATTTTTCTTGATCTTATTGTTTCTCTTACACAAAAGAACGCACATGAGATCGAGAAGAACACATAACAAAAGAGGGTTAAGGAAGACACTCAGGCTGTTAGTCCAAACATGAGTGAACCCGCTCTGATACTAATTGATAGAATAGGAGCATCGTGTTCTGCCCCCAAAACAAATGCATAAGCAATTTAAATAACCAAATTAAAAGGATATGCTCAGTATTAAATCAATCACATATATATAAACATCCACACAACCATAACACAAAGATTTGTTTACAAAGTGTAAAACCCTTTAAACACATCAAAGGTAAAAACCACTCCTGGGAAGCCAACCTTTGAAAATCATTAAATGAAGATTCAAAGTTACAGAATAGACAATACTCACAACCTTAAGGACCTTTAGACTTGGTAAGAATAATAAGATTTCCAGCTTGTCTCCATCCTAACCATCTTCACGGAGTGCATTTCCTCACCAACCATTTCGGTAGATTTCTTCCTTCATGTAACCAAACCCATAATCTTGTGTAGATGAACAACCAAGGCAACACGCAAAATAATAATAAACAACTCTCAAGACACAACGCCCGAAGAGAAACCTTGAGATTGCACGGAGAAAAATCCTCCCCAAAAAGTCGAATGTGAATAGTAGCAGGTAAATCCTTATATAGGGAAAATATTTTATTCTTCACATCCTAAACTCATTTCTCGTTAAGATGGGATAAACAAAATAATAGATCTGAAAATCCACGTCCTAACGGGAAAGTAGTTCCGTTATGACGGGAAGAACAAATAATACATCCCCATCATATGTCCTGACGCAACTATTGACGAGGAAACAATAGTTTCAGCTTCAATCCCGTTACATGTCCCATCCTGGTGCCACTTCTGATGAGAAAACAGGGAGTGACAACAAAAAACCAGTTAGGGTATTTTGGCCATAACTTTTTCCCGGACACAAATGACACAAAATTAACGGCTCTAGAAAGCTTTTTCCCTGATCTACAACTTTGTTTTTAGTGGGCTTCTTCAAAATAAGATGTTTTTCTAGGTTAAAAAGGGCTTCCAACTTTCTGCAGGTTCCAGCCATGTCCTAATGGATTTCAGTTCCATTATGACGGGATTTGGGCATTAACTTACTGTTTTCTCATCACGTGTCCTGTTATGACGCCCAAGTGACAGGAATTTTATTCCCAAGTGACCCAATCACTTCCAAGTGATGCCCAAAAGATGTCTGGGTGATGTCCAGGTGTAAGAACATTGTAAAACACTTCTGTAAACACATTCAATGCTTTTCCAAGAGCAATGGGAAGATGAAAATGGTTACAAGCAAAGTTTTGCACATCAAATGAGGCCAATTTCTAAAACCTAACAATACTTTAGACAAAAGAGCTTGTCAGGTGTGCCGGTGAGGGATACCTCTAACGCCTAAATTAGTAGGTGTGGCAACCCACATCGCCTGGGTATGGGGATGGAGGTATGCTTATATGTATACTCGTACCATTTCTTACAACAACACATTTTAAAGTTTTTTTTTTTTTTTTTTTTTTTGAGAAAAGATAAAGCACTTCTTATTAATCAAATCAGAAAAGGAGGGGCAAACCCCATCCATTACAGTTCACTCACTTAACCACTCGTACAGGAGCCATACCTTCCTGCAGCTGCTGATCATCCTCTCCCTGATGGTTGGATTTGGGTAGCAGTTAGCGCCACCATACGGCTACACCCACCACTACCCCCACCAGGTTTTGTGAGGACGCCATTAGCTGTAGGGGAATTATTCCTTGCCTCAATAAAATCCTTCATCGAGTCCGTCGCCTGTTGGAGCAGCACTGTTGGGTGCAAGAAACACCCTCCATGAATCACCTCGTTCCTCCTGAACCAGATGCGGCGTGCAGTACCAACGAACAAGCTAATCTCCATCTCATCACAGGTCTGAAACATTTCCTCAGCAACATGTCTGAAAGTCGGGCCAATAGATGAGCTTTTCTGGAATTTCTTCACACTACCACTCCACACGTCCCTAGCTGAAGGGCAATCCCACAAGATATGGAAGCATGTCTCCTCAGCTAAATTACATATGGGGCACATAGTCTCCTCAACCACCTTTCTCTTGTGCAGGCTTACCTTGGTAGGAAGGATCTCATGACAGGCTCTCCATAGAAAATTTTTTTCTGCATTGGGTATGGGAAGTCTCCATAAAGCACTCCACATCTCCGGTTTTTCCTCCGTGTTAGAGGTCCCTGGAAGCTGCTGTTCCTCCTTCATTTTGGCCAAGTGATACGCACTCCGGACTGTGAATAAGCCATTTTTCGTTCCCTTCCAAAGCCTAGTATCCTCCCGGTTTGGGTTGATGGGAATAGACAAAATTGCTAGCGCCTCTTCTGGTGAGAATAAAGTTTCAACCAATCCCCTCTTCCATTCATGAAGATCCTCATCCATTAGCTCCACCACTCTTGCATCATGAGACAACCCCCGTGGTGGAGAATAAATTTCAAAGGTGTTCGGAATTGGGACCCATTTATCCCCCCAAATTTTGACCGAATTCCCATTCCCTATCCTCCACCATAAGCCATCCTTAAATAGATCACGGGACCCCAAAATACTCCTCCAAGCGTAAGAAGGGCTACTGCCCAACTTAGCCTCAAGGATGGATCCATTAGCATAATACTTCCCCTTGATAATTTGGGAGGCTAGGTTGTCTGGAAATTGCCATAGACGCCAAGATTGCTTTGCGAGAAGGGCTTTATTGAAGCATAGGAAATCTCGAAATCCCATACCCCCACGTGATTTTGAAATTCCCATTTTGCTCCATTTCATCCAATGTATACCTGGGGTACCCCACCAAAATTTTTGCATCAGTGTGTTGATTTGTTGGCACAAGGTCTTAGGGAGCAAGAAGACACTCATGCAATAAGTAGGGATTGCCTGTACTACCGCCTTGAGCAAAATTTCCCTTCCTGCCTGAGAGAGAAGTTTGAGTTTCCAATCTTGTAGCCTATTCCAAACTTTATCAATAATGCATTTAAATTCTTTAGTACGAGATTTCCCAACCAGAGCCGGCAAGCCCAAATATTTGTCATATCGCTGTGAACTCGGGATGCCAGACGTATCTAAAATCATTTGTTTCACCTCGACTGTTGTATTTCGACTGAAATAAATGGCTGTCTTGGTTGAATTCAATCGTTGTCCCGAAGCTCTCTCGTACATATGGAGTATATTGGATAAATTATTCCAATGACTGCCATCCGCTCTACAAAACAGTAAGCTATCATCAGCGAAAAATAGGTGGTTGATACGGGGGCCCCTCCTAGATGTAGGGACACCCTCCAAGACCCCCATCCTGTCAGCTCGAGATAGCATAGCACTCAATACTTCTGCACATATCAGAAATAAGTATGGTGATATGGGATCACCCTGGCGTATACCCCTAGAAGGGATTATTTTACCAGTAGGAATACCATTCACCAAGACCTCATAATGCACTGAAGATACACACATCATCACCAATTTAATCCAATGTTGAGCAAACCCCAATCTCCTCATCGCCGCTTCCAGGAAGCTCCATTCGACTCTATCATAAGCCTTGCTCATGTCTACTTTAACTGCCATATACCCCTTCTTACCCCTCAGACGAGTTTGCATCGTGTGGAGTGTCTCATACGCAGCCAGAATGTTGTCAGAAATCAGGCGTCCTGGTATGAATGCACTCTGAAAAGGGGATATAATTTGAGGTAAAATTATCTTTAGGCGGTTAGCTAACACCTTGGAGATAATTTTATATATGACATTACACAGGCTTATTGGCCTAAAATCCGTGACAGACGTTGGATTTTTGACCTTTGGTATAAGGGCAATAAAAGTGGAATTCAGATCATTACTAATAATGACATTGTTAAGGGAGAAAAGAACAGCTTTGCAAACCTCAGGGCCTATGACATCCCAATTTTTTTGGAAAAAACCCGCATTGAAACCATCCGGACCCGGTGCTTTCATTGGTGCCATTTGAAATAGAGCTACCCGAACTTCCTCCTCCACAAAGGGTCTCACAAGTGACTCATTCATAGCCTCTGAAATCCTTCCCTCAACAGCCCCCAGACAGTCCTCGAACTCCACCATTCCGCCACTAGAAAATAAATCCTTAAAATAGTTTTCAAAAGCACCCCCAATTTCCACTTGAGTTTCCCAAGTACTCCCACCTTCATCTCTAATTTTTCTAATTGTGTTTGCTTTTCGGCGTTGATTTGCACAGGCATGGAAATACTTCGAATTTCTATCCCTATTAACAAGCCAATTAATTTTTGCCCGTTGCCTCCACCTCAACTCCTCTTGTTCCAGTTGGCCTTGTAAGTCACGCTGAAGTTCAGAAGCTTGTCTGACATCCGGATTATGTTCATCCCCTTGTATCGAAGCTAACTTTTTGCATTTTGCCTCAAATTCACGTTTTGGACGACCCATATCCTTCCTCTGCCAGCCCAATAGATTATTTTTGCATCCCTCCATGTGGTTAAACAAAGACCTCCATGGATTCTCGTAACAACTAGGGTCCTTCCAAACCTCTTCAATAATTTTTCGACATTTTTTGTGTGTCTCCCATTCAGCTTCAAATCTGAAAATACGAGGCCGACGACTTAGTCCCCTATGCCCTTCCGGAAACACCCAAATAGGGGAATGATCAGAACAAATGGCAGGCCCAACCACCACCTCCACATCCGGATGTACTTCACACCACTCCTTGTTAGCCACCACACGGTCAAGTCGTTCTTTTATAAAATCAGCCCCTTCTTGTCCATTGTTCCATGTGAATTTGGGCCCCATATACCCCAACTCCGACAAACCGCTTTCCTCCAAGGCCATCTGAAAATTTTCCATCAATCCCCTTTGGCGCCCACTTCAACCAAATTTTTCATCAAGGCTTAATATCTCGTTAAAATCACCTAGACAAATCCAAGGAGATGGATCCATCCGGGCAATGAAGCGTAATAATTGCCAAGCTTCTATTCGTTTACTGGCTTCTGGGTGTCCATAGAACCCGGTGAATTTCCACACAACATTTGAATGAGTCGAACAAACTTTGGCATTAATGTGTCGGTAGCTATAATTTTGGATTTCCACTTCGACCTCCGTTGACCATAATAAGGCCAAACCGCCACTCCTACCCACACCATCAACTATCAACCACCAAACCGCCACTCCTACCCACACATTTTAAAGTTATAATGGTCATGAACCCATCAGAGCTTTATAGTTAAGCGTGCATCTACGAGACTAGCAGCAGGATGGGTGTGCTCTTGGGAAGTCCAATTCAAGGAAGCCAAAAGCAGACAATACAATATCATTGGGGGTGGGTCGTGGCAACTCTTATGATGGTTCCCAAGATTACTGCTAAGATCGGGGTGATGGAGATAGTGGTAAATGATCTTAGAATTCTTGGTGATGCTATGTTTCTGGGAGGAGGGCCCCTACTATCAAGGTGGGCTGTAATACCCATTTTACAGCATCCAATAAAATATTGACACATTATCTAAACCCATATAATAAAATATACATAAAAGCACTGAATTTTATTCTTAGAAAAAAAAAAAAAAAAAAAAATTCCCTTGCAAGAGGCCCACTGATCTATCCCTAAAAAAACCCAACACCTCATCACCCCAACACTGTCGAGGGAGGAGCACCGGTGCCGATGGAGTTTTTCACCGTGAGAGAGAACTCTTTCATCCCTTTTTATCCACCCAAATGACACCCATATCTTTTTCTCTCTTTCTCGGTGGTTTTGGAGAAGGACCCAGCAGTGGAAAGTAGGTCAAAACCTCCAAGAAAGAGATAACCCATGCGTCAACAACAACAATAGCAATGGCCTCCAAAATCCCCACAAACCCATCCCTAGATCTACTGATTCCAACCCCTACCCGACAACCTTTATCCAAGCATACACCTCCACCTCAAGATATGAGAGAGTTCCAAATCTGAGAGAGAGCACTGATACCAGCGAGTTTCACTGCCTGAGAGAGAGAGAATGAGAGTGGGTTGAGAGAGAGATCCTCCGACGTTGAACGTGACTTTTTCATTTGAGTAGCGCACAAGAAATTAGGTTCGAGTGTTTTCATCCTTATTTGCTTTTGATGTTTTTAACCTACTTGTCAAATTTATTTTTAAATGATGTAAAAGTTGGTTTTTACACCACATCTTGATAAAAGGTATTCTCATGCAGATCATGGGTACATTCACCATGGGTACATTCACTGGGGACCAGGATCCTCTCCATTTCAAGGGAAGTGAAGAGGAGCCGGTTAGTGATTTCATAAGGGTAGTATAGTAATTCTACATTAACATTTAAATCAAAATTACTATAGTACCCCTAAAAATACGCTAACCGGCTCCTCTCCATTTCAAGGGAAATGGAGAGGATCCTTCTGCATTCACTGGACTCCGTTGACGGGCCTTTCTCTGCCCCATATAGAACATGTTTGGTTTCTGTTTGGCCCAACACCCAACACAGTGCACTCCAATTGATGGGAAGGTTCGAAACTTGGAGTAATCCCTGAGGTGTTACTATCATGGCTAGACGTAACGCATGGCTTACTCTAATGGTTAAGCGGTACTCCTGACTTATGAGGCATTACGCTTGGCATAAAGGGGCACACCCACAACATGCACCCCCTCCATTTAATATTTGATATTTTCTAAATTAATGGTATAAAGCAAGAACTTAATTATGAATGCTTGTACTTTTTCTTTTGATAACAATCTTAAATAAAAGAACAGAAATTGAAAATTTGACTCAATGTAGCTATCTTTTATATTAAAGTGGTTTAAAGGGAAAATACAGAGAAGTTATATTTCAAATAGCTTATTTTTTTCATTAATGTTTGTTTTGTGACGAACTCATACGACAAAGGGAAAAAATAAAATGAGTTGTGTACATATAAAATAACTTTTGAGATGATTTACAAACTTGACACGAACCTAGCATGAAATTAACGAATTAGAGTTGATAGGTTGACTCATTTAATTGAGTAGAGTTTTCTTGACCTATACACATTTCTTGACATGGCATGAAACTAGCACGCAATAAATGAGCTTACAATTTTTGACACGACCCACAAACTTAACACAAAATTAACAAATTGTAATTTAAAAATCTAACCAGCCTGTTTAATTGGATAATCAGCGACCAACACAGGTACAATGTACGTGTAATTGAATTTCCTTTTTTCTTTGCTTCCCATCTTTTGATCAACTGGTGGACAATGTCTCTTTCAGCAGATTGAGAATCAACTTAACATTATAACACATGTAATTGAACAAGGCCGGTCATCTTAGTCAATGACCAATAATACTTGCAGCTCAGCCGATCCTCCTGATCAACACCAAGATATCCACAATTCTCTCAAGTTGGGGGTAAGTTTGCAACATTACAACGTACATTAAATTTCTTTCTCTGGTTTTCTGCTTATAATATGTAGTTAAATTAAGAGTTCAATATATCCTGGGATACCTTCAGTTCAAATTTATATATAATCTCCTTACACTTGGGCATATATTATCTATAAATATAAGAATAATATGAAATTAGTTAGTGGTTGCACTGGCTGAGTGGTGACCAAATGCCAAAGACATAATTAATGTGCTGCTACTGGAGAGATAGTATTTAGTTACCTTGGTATATCTTGCAGGTTACCTTTCCCGAACTGATTTTGAAAGATAAAGAACGTCAACAGTACATGGAGACCCTTAATTTTCTCAATTGAAAAACAAGCATGTCTAAGTAAAACCCAGCTAACTGTGATCAAAATAAATTTTAGTTTATGGAAGTTGATCAAAATAAAGTCCCACATATGTATATGGTGATCAGCTATGGATGCTTAACTATGTTATGCATGAATAATCAAAGGCCAGCTTGTTTCAATGGACTATAAGTTAAGAAGACAGGAACACACACAACAACAAAAAAGGGGGATTAGTAACGTTTCAGTTTTACCACGTTACCCCTTTGGTAACGTTCCACTTTTTTGCCACCTTACTAAATTTTTTGGGTCCATTTGGTAACGTGTTAAGAATGCAACGTTACCAAAGGGTAATGTTTAAAAATACCACGTTATCCTTTGGTAACGTGTGAAAAATGCCACGTTACCATTTGGTAACGTGGCATTTTTCACATGTTACCAAAATTGTTACCTATTAAAAAATTATTTTTATAATAATAATATATTAAATAAATCCATAATAATAATAACTTATTAAAATAATAATAATCTATTAAAAATACAATCGTATTTTTTTCCTAATGATGCATGATCAGTAACGTGCACATTCATTTTATATAATTATAAATGACATGCCAGGGTTACAATATATTTTAATGTAGTTACTATATATATAGATATAGGAAAGTTGTATATAAATGACATGCTAGCTAGGGTTACTATATATATTAATGTAGTTTTAGGGTTATGCGGTTAGCGATGATTAATAACCGTTTTGCTAGCTAGCTTGTACACGCCACCGTTGCCAATATAAATTTCCTGGTCTTCCTTGAAGCTGATTATAGTGATTTAAAATTAAATGTATGTTATTAATTAATTAAACAACTTGGACAGCAAGGACCGGAGCCTTCGGGAACGGCCGGGTTTACATAATAGCTAGAATATCATGCTATGACATACGTACTAATTAAGGGCCGGGATATATATATATATATATATATAGGGAGAGAGAGAGAAAGAGGCCCTCTCCCAAAATAAAATATTGTCAAAGTTTAATGAGTATAATTTCATACTATATATACGTATATATTAATGCTAGGGTTACTATATATATAGTAACCCTATATATATTAATGCTAGCTAGGGTTAATTAATTAATTACTATATATATTAATGCTAGGGTTACTATATATATATTAATGCTATAATATTTTATTTTATTTTGGTGAGGGCCTCTCTCTCTCTCTCTCTATATATATATATATATATCCCGGCCCTTAATTGGTACGTATGTCATAGCATGATATTCTAGCTATTATGTAAACCCGGCCTTTCCCGGAGGCTCCGGTGCTTGCTGTCCAAGTGGTTTAATTAATTAATAACATACATTTAATTTTAAATCACTATAATCAGCTTTGAGGAAGACCAGAAAATATATATTGGCAACGGTGGCGTGTACAAGCTAGCTAGCAAAACGGTTATTAATCATCGCTAACCGCATAATCACTATATATATACGTACCTTAGTGTATATAGTAACCCTATCATGTAATTTATATATAACTTACTATATATATATGTATATATATATACACACACATTAAAATTTAGACGATTGACGGGCAAGACTATTAGGAGCGGCGCGTTTGTCAGGATATCAGACAGTTGAAAACAGGTGCCACAACAAACGAATGAGGATATATGGAGCTCATTGATGGTATGTGTAAATTAGATGTTAGGAATTGCTAATATATAACATCTATAATTTATTTTGTGTAACGATTATCTGATGGTGAAAATATAGGGTTATTAATTTCTCAATTTCTACATAATGCAGATGTACTTCTACGTCATACCTGACTCAAATATGAAGGAAATTAAGAAGAACGCGTTAAGAGACATGGCCGAGAAGCTGCAGTTGTGGAGACACAAACTAAAAAGGAAACTCCACATTCAAAGGGACGATACACCTGATACCGTGAGGGCCAGAGTGTGAATGATCCTTCAACAGTATGACCCCGAGGACGTACGTAAATTGTTGGATTTATGGTGTGATGTCGATAATCAGGTACGTCAAAATATTAATTGTAACCATGTATTATTAGTAATTGTAATTGTTTGATGGCTCACATACTAATAACGTACAGTTTATGTGGGTAGGAAAAAGCTCAGCGTATGAAAGAGATACGAGCATGTTATACAACACTACATTGCACTGGATCGAAGATCTTGGCAAACGTGTCATATAACGAGGTAGGTTTTTCATTTACCATACATATATAGATCTAGATGTCATCAGGATTATAATTTATAAATTCATCATATTTTAATGTTATGAAATTTTGTAGGTACTTCGTGGAGGCACACCCCCTACGAGAACGAAGGTTTACATCGATACCCACACACAGCCAGGCGGCCGCTACCCAAATGATGAGGTCAGGGAGAGAGTGGTATGGTTCTTACACCTTATCTTGAAACATATTTGTGTATTAGCTAACTTATTTAGGATTAACACTTATCTAGTTTCATTGGCTTGACTTACATTATTTAGTATTGGTGTACTATTTCTTACATATCGTGTGTTTGTGACATAAATGAATTGATGAAGAGCCTACAGGAGACTGACTTTGTAGCCCTGGTAGATGGGCCCCAGGGGTCGATCCCGTGGGCACCAGACGACGCGTACGCACAAGCTCACGCCAATAAGCCTGAATATGCGGGGCGCATACGAGGTGTAAGTAAAAATATTCGACCTGGACGGGGCAACAGTCATTCCTATTATACACCATCCCAAGCAAGGGCCTAGAACCCCAGAAGCTCGGTGGCCATGTCAGAAATGATCAAAAGAGCACTTGAGGCGGAAAGGGAGCAACACAGGGCACAGATCACCAGGGTGAGCAAGGAGATTACCGCACAGGTGGCTCAGCAGGTGTCTGAGCAGATGTCTGCGCAGATGCAAGCGTATGAGGTCAAAATTCATCGGCTTGTTGAGGGATCTAGAGTAGTCACCTCCGAACCGGAGGTGACTAATGTTATGGCTCTAACACGTATCATTTATAGATCCTTTGTAGATAGCAAATCAGGTAACAATATATTACTTTTGTTTCTTATTTGGTAACAAGATTATCTAGGGTAACTGAGTATCATGTTAACTGTTACTAATTTTGTTCAATAATCAACTATTATGCGTGTAGCTGATGATGTAAATGTAGAACCAAACGAAGATCACAATGAAGACCAAGCGTGGATCTTGGTTGGACATAAGTCGCCGTTATCAAATTGACTTTGTGACCATACATGGTTCTATGTATATCATGGTACGTATATGTGCACCACTTAAATATATATTTCGGTTTTTGTACTTGGGCCATCATTGGAAATTGGTTGTTATTGGTTGGATATTTGCATTTATTTGCTTAGAGCCAAGTGCCAGATTGAACGTATATAAATATAAAGATTACATGCATTGTTAATCCTCGCAGAATTACACCCCTCGACTCTACAGTCCTTTCCTTTTAATAACATAAGTATTTCTAGCCGATCTAACCTTTGGATGCCAAAATCAGATTGCTAACTGTGAGTATTCATGACTGCATGCTTATGCGATTTGTGTTCATAAAGATTGTAGGTCACGGTCTTGCTTAGCTTTTATTTTTTAAGTTTAATTGTGATGCATTTGTGATCAGCTTCTTTCCTTCATTTCCCGTCGATATTGGATTGTTCAACTTGGAGATTACGTCGTGTTTTTTCCTTTCGAATATTTATTTATTTATTTTCTTTATGTACGTGGGCCATATTTATTTCCACTAGTTTAAAGCCCTATGATATTGCTAATTCAAATGTCCTCTTATTTGAAGGAATATTAGTATTGTGTGGGACAGAGAGAGGAGGATAGATGGAGCCACTTCATGAAGAAATGGTTATGTTGTTTTTTGTGTTTTGATTATGTACGTATAGTTTATTTATTTATTAACAGTTTATATAAACAGTTTTAGTTGTTGAAATTTGTGATAGTTGGATCTTGATGGATATATAGTTTATGGATTAATTGTTTAGTTTTATAGTTTTATGGATATATAATTAGTTTGATGGATCTTGATGCTTAATTGATGGATATATTCGAATGGATCTTGATGCTTAATTGAACTTGATGTTTTATCAGGTATAAAACTACTATCGGGTATAAAACGCTCGAAAAACAAACAGGATATTGATTTTTTTTTTTTTGAATCATTTAGTAACGTGGCATAAAAATGCCACGTTACCCCGTTGGTAACGTCTTAAAAAAAAGCCACGTTACGCAATTGGTAACGTTTTAAAAAATGCAACGTTTCTAATGGGGTAACATTTCAAAAAATGCCACGTTACCCCATTACTAACGTGGCATTTTTTAAAACGTTACCAACGGGGTAACGTGGCACAAAATTAAAACGTTACTAGATTTAGTAACATGGCATTATCTGAACGTTACTATTTAGTAACGTGTCACTATTGAAACGTTATTAAATTTCCATTAGCAACTTGCTGTTTAGTAAGGTGTCAAAAACGTTACCATTGGCACGGTACTAAAATTTAGTAATGTGGCAATGCTCCTAAAATGTTAATAACGGAGGGTTACTAAAAAATTGTTTTTTTGAAGTGACTGAGAGAGAGGACAGGGCCGGGGTGGTGGCGGTCAGTTTATAAGTGCGAAGAAAGCCTTACCTCTTGATCTAGTTTTAGGGGTTGAGAGAGGCCTAAGATCACTTAACATTGGTATTAAAGTCCAGGTTCAACAAACAAGTCTTGGCTCAATAGTGAAAGGGGTTGTGTTTGCTTCGGCCTAGAGCACGATGTGTGAGGGAAAGATTATTGGGGTTATCCTACATCAATTGTGGAATGGGCTGGTGGTCAATTTATTTATTATTTTTTGAAACAAAATAATAAATGGGCTGGTGGTCAAATCATACAAGGGAAGAGAGATGGAAATGATGAAAAACATCATCCCTTGAGCTAACTTTTGGGGTTGAGAAAGGCTCAAGACCACCCAACAAACTATGTTATGTTCTGCCTATTATTCCATTTTTGAACTAACTTCAGCATAATTCAACCCAAATAAAATCAAATGGGCTTATAAGGAAAATGTTTCCTCCGGCAATAATAGATATACCTATTCTTGTTTTTTTCAAGTTAGTGCATTTTTGAATTTTTTTATATATAAAAAAAAAAATAGAACTTGGACCAAGTCCATATCCAAACAAAAAATACCTATTGTACTGAGCCTCACATAATGAGATTAATTTGTTGAATTGTGGTCCTTCCTCTCTCTCTACTCTCTAGTACGTAGAGTTGTTGTAAGAGCATTCTTACCCAGTAAAGAAAAATAAATATCATTGTACAACATGTTTTACTCTTCTCGACAAAACCAAAGTAGAGTTGGATTGCTTTTACACCAATGAGAAGAAATCTGGAAAAGGATCCTACTGTACTTAGTGGAACGAATCCTCTCCATTATTGTCATTTTCCGACAAATTTACTCTTTAAATGTAAATGTAAGGAACTGATTCCTCTCCATTATTGTCATTTTCGGACAAATTTACTCTTTAAATGCAAGGAACCAACTCCTCTCCAACGTTGTCTGCTAAAGGGTGCTTTTTTTGCTTTTTGTTTTAATTGATTAGGGAATAGAATGGGATCCTTACCATTCTTAATCATGAAGGAAAAGAGAATGGAGAAACCTAAGAAAAAACTAAACAAAAATTGAAAAAATTGGTGCAAAAATAAAATAAAATAAAAGCCAGTAGGAAATTTGACAAACAAATGTATCACTCTTCTCAAATAAGCCAGTAACAGAAGCAATGGATTATGCATGTACTGTTCAGTTTGCATTTATTTTTTGTTGCTGTCCCTTCTTAAATTCGCCTCTTGCAGGCCGGAAGAGATTCAATGTATTTTCACCAAGCTTGAATGACCATTTATAGTAGTATAACGGAGCTCAAAATTGACTATTAATGGTGTTCCAATTATGTGCAAATCACAAGCAAGTGCCCCCATCTAGTTAGTGAACTATGTACATATATATTAGGAAAAAAAACCTATACATATATAGTATTCTAATTTTTTTGGGAAAAAAGGAGTCCCAAATCCTAGAAAAAAATGAATCTGACTAAGGGTGCATTTGACATTTCGATTTCATAGGTAAAAAGTGCGATTTTAAACAAAACTGCAGAACATAGATAGTTTGAGATTGCGTTTT
The DNA here is from genome assembly GCA_006937295.1 of Carpinus fangiana. Lineage (NCBI taxonomy): Eukaryota > Viridiplantae > Streptophyta > Magnoliopsida > Fagales > Betulaceae > Carpinus > Carpinus fangiana. Next base: position 24,569,398 of record CM017322.1, read on the forward strand.
TAAAAAATTGCAATTTGAAAACATAGAAAATGTGCGTTTTCAAATCACACGTAATTAGGAGGTGCTTTTTGAAAACGCACAATTTTAAATGTTAAACTGCGATTTTAAAGGTCAAACTACGATTTTTCCTGCGTTTTTAAAATCACGTTTTAGAATCTTTATTTTTAAATCACAGTTTTTGAACTTGAAAACCTAAACAAAGCCTAAATAGAAAGGGAAAATCAGTGTTATTAGTTCTTCTAATAGATCCTTTACGAAGAATATATATGATTCTAGAGAACGTCATGCATGTAACTAAACCTAATGATTGACGGGTTCTTTTATTTTTATTTTTTTATTTTTTGGAGTAAATGATGTAAAATAAGAACTAATTGATGTTTATATATAGTAGTTTTTCTTTTGATTATATATAATTTCGAACACAAATATATACGAGAATGTTAAATATTTTCATTCGACCTGGTTTGATAGAAATGAAAAATAAAGAAAGGCGAAAGATCTAAAAGCTTTGTTTTCTAATTTCTCCTTTGGTGGGACTTGAAAAATAAAATAAAATAAGAAAAGTAACGAAGATTATAGGCCATATTGCCATAAGAAGGCCTAAAACATGGCCGCTAACAATCTCACTATGTAGGATCGGAGTTACACAATGACTCATCCAAGGGTTTATTGAAATTGCTATGTCAATATTATTATTATTATTATTATGAGAAACTTTACTTACCCCCTATGAACTTACGCACATTTTGCAAACACTCATCAAATATTCAAAATCTCTCACTTTGGTGTATCGAACTTTCTTTTCGTTCCAAATACCCATCTACCGTTAAATATTGCAGTTAAATTAAACGAAAAAATAAGAAAAATGACTAAGGGTATTTTAGTAATTTCACACCTCTCCGTTAGGATTTAATAGAAGATCCTAACGGAAGAGGGAAAGTGGAAGGAAATCAAAGTTTGATATACCAAAGTGAGAGTTTTTGAATATTGGGGGGGTATTTGCAAAAGATACGTAAGTCCATAGGGGGTATACACTACAAGAAATTTGGTCTTCAGGGCGACTTTATTTGGACGCTAAAAGTATTCAAAGTGGACGCTAATGGACAGCGTTGATCATTAGCGTCGACTGTTGGATGCTAATCGTTCGACACTAATGATTACCTTTTAGCGTCCACTATGTCAACGCTAAAAGTCTTGAATTTTGGTCGCTAATGCTGGAGTGGATTGAAGCAAGTAGATGCTAGTGCTCCACTATTAGCGTCTACTCAAAGTGGACGCTAATGGTGAACCATTAGTGTCCACTAAGTGGATGCTAATAGTTAACCATTAGCGTCCACTGAACCTAAAAACTTAAAAAAAAAAAAGAAGAAGCAACTATCAGCGTCCAAAGGAAAATGGACGTTGATGGGTGCACTATTAGATCCCAAAAAAATAAAAAATAAAGCAACCATCAACGTCCAAACTAAAGTGGACGCTGATGGTTGCACTATTAGAGTCCAATAAAATGGACGCTAATGATCCCAAAAAATTAAAAAAAGAAGAAGAAGCAACCATCAGCATCCAAACTTACGTATTATTATTATTATTATTTTAATTGATATTCCATTATCAAAGCACTAAAGGCTCAAAGAATCTGAAGCTACAATATTTTGAATGCACTCAGGAACTTCCCTCCACCAACACTGATCCTCACTTCCCGTAAGCCCATATTTTGCTAATGTATGGGCAGCCACATTTGCCATTCTTTTTAAGTGGCCTATTTGCCAGTCCTAGATACTAGCTAGGAGAGTCTTGGAGTCGTCGATCACTGCCCCATACCTGCTCCAGCAATTAAGTTGCTTCCATCTTCATAGTGGTAACTATCTCCAAAGAGTCTCCTTCTAGTATGACTTTGAAGAACCCCATTATAAAGCAAACTTCCACCATCTCCCAGGCTGCAATGTCCTCTGCCGTGGTAGGGTCACTTACATGTGGTATTGAGCCTGCCATGGCCACCATAACTGCACCTTCATGATCATGTGCAACAAACCCAATTCCCATCTTTCTCCCCTCAACTTCAATGGATGCGTCCCAGTTTATTTTGAGATATCCTGCCATGGGCTTACACTACTTTGGATAAGCTAGTTTTGCCCTTGTACCACTGGTAGTCCTCCTCCCTTGTTCCGCTTTGTGAAAGTTTTTGATCTAGGATATAGCCGAGTTCTTAATGTTGGATAACAATGAGAAGTCTCCCCCAGAAACCACACTATTTCGGCACAGCCAAATCAGTCTAGCCACAATAACTGCCCTTTCCAGTTCCTTATTCTCCAATTTTTCTGCCAGACTTAAGAAGATATTTACGAATCCCACCTCCATGCTAGGACACTTTTGGGTTTTGTTACTGCACTCGACCCACACATCTTAGGTAGCTTCGCAATTCCACAGAACTTGCTCCACTAATTCCTCCCCCATATGCTAGATAGGACATAAGAAGTCCTCTGTGACTCCTTTCTTATAGAGATTAAGCTTTTTGGGCAAGATGTTGTTACAAGCCTTCCAAAGAAACATATTTTTTATGGCAGGGACCTTCGTGTTCCACACTATCTTCCATAGGTTGGTGCAAACGTCGAGGTTGGAGCTACTACCTTTGATGTCTTCTATTTTGTTTCTGGCAACATGGTATGCACTCCTTACCATATATCTCATAATTGGTGGTAGAACTTACCCTAGCTATAGACAAGATATGCTGTTTTGTCTCCCCCTTGATGTTCTGAATAAAAAATATAGAGGTCTTCTCACGGTTTATTTTTTGCCCTGATGCAAGCTCATTGACTTTTAAGATCCCCTGAATGTTGACCCATTCCAAAATGTTGGCCTTACAAAAGAGGAGACTATCATCCGCAAAGAAAAGATGATTTAGTCTCATTCCTCCTCGTACAATAGGGAGCCCCAAAAACCTCCCATCACGTTCCGCCTTTCGAAGTAGAGAGCTGAGCCCCTTAGCACACAGTATAAAAAAATAGGGTGATAATAGATCCCTTTGTCTTATTCCTTTGGTAGGAGTGATGGTGCCATAAGGTTGCCCATTGATGAGGACTGAATAGGACACTGTGTAGATACAAGTGATAAGCAAAGAAATCCCATTCAATCCTATCGTAGGCTTCACTCATGTCTCATTCAATCCTATCGTAGGACTGAATAGGACACTGTGTAGATACAAGTGATAAGCAAAGAAATCCAACTGCCATCAAACCAATCATTTTCATTGCCACCTCCAAGAAATTCCATTCAATCCTATCGTAGGCTTCACTCATGTCCAACTTCAACGCCATAAACCTTTCCCTACCCTTTGTCTGCCCATTCATAGTGTGCAACGCTTCAAAGGCCACTAAAATGTTATCAGTAATTAATCTCCTAGGAATGGAAGCACTCTGGTTGGGGGAAATCATGTGAGATAGTAACTTCTTCATTCTATTCACTAACACTTTACCACTCAACTTATAAAGCGCATTACATAGGCTGATGGGTTGATAATCAGTTACACGATAGAGTTTTTTTTTATTTTTGGAATAAGAGCTATGTAAGTAGAATTAACTATAGGATTGAAATTACCATGGTTAAAAAATCAAGGACATTCTTACATACCTCTTTCTTCACTGTTTCCCAGGATCTTTGATAGAAACAAGCTGCAAAACCATTCGGCCTGGGGACTTGAGGGGATGCATCTATCCAAGAGTTGCTTCAACCTCTTCCACCAAAAAAGGCTTCAAAGGATCAACATTCATAGCCTCTGTTACTCTTCCCTCCATATCTTCCAAACATGCCTTCACTCCATATGTATCCCCTGCAGTGAAAGGCCCTTGGTAAAAATTCAACAAAGGCTTTGCTTATCTCCTTTATATGCATCCATTCATTTCTTGCTTCATCTTTAATCTTCTGGATTTGGTTTATTCTCCATTTTGGTACCAGTTCTGCTTTGCTCTTTGCTTCCATCTGATGTTGTCTTGTTCTAGAATGGATTTAATCTCCCCTTGTAGCCTTTGAATTTCTTCCCAATTGTGAATCGCCTCATTCCGTTGGAGCTCCTCAAGCTGTTTTGTTTTCCTTTTAAGTTCCTTTTTTGCATTTCCAAATTTTTTGGCTCTCTAATTTGTAAGCTTCGTTTGACACCCTACCAACTTTTGCATTATGCGCCCCTCACAGGGATTAGCTCCCTCCATATCCATCCATGCTTCTTTGAAAATATCATCATATTCCTCATTATGCATCCAACTAGCCTCCGCCTTAAATCCTTTCTTAAAAACTACCCAAGGATGATCCCTGTCATGAACTTGAAGAAGTAATGGCTTATGATTAGACATGCATTCTGCTAAGACCTTTATTTCTACTGTTTTATGGATGTCGCACCAAGCTTTATTGGCGACGCCATGATCCAGTCTCTCATTGATGAAGCTTCCATCATGCCGACAATTGGTCCAAGTAAATTTAGACCCCTTGTACCCCAAGCCACGCAAACCACATTCTTCAAGCACCTCCTTAAATTGCACCATTTGCCCTTCCCTCCACAACACTCCACCCCTTTTCTTCATTTGGTCCACCACCTCATTGACATCCCCAATGCAAAGCCGAGGCACCAGGCTAAACTGCTTCAGGTGATTGAGAAGTGTCCAAGATTCACGTCACTTTGTCCAGTCACGGTGACCATAGAAACCCGTGAGTCTCCATGGAGTAGTGTTGTCTGTGATTTTAACTACACTTCTTCGAATTGGGTCAACCACAAAAAACCCTTCAAAACCTTGCTTCACTTGTATAGATCCCATCTTATGTTTCGTACTCTTTGTTTCCATGAGAAACAAAAAGGTGGGTCTCTTCTTTCTCACCATGCCGCAAAGGTCATGAATTGCTCAGGGGTTCCCAAGCCCCCGGCAATTCTAGCTTAGGAGAATCATGGCGAAAGGCAGCGCTGTAATTCAGCCTCTGCCATAATTTTGTCACTATTTTCTTACTTCTTAATATTTCTTCTGCGTTCCCCCCGCCCCATCCTGCTTGTGCCCCCTCTTATAACCTTCCCTTTCTCTTCCCGAGATGATGTTTTGCTTAAATACCATGTGAGACTTCACTATTTTTATTTCTTGCTTCCCTCTTCCACTTTTTCAGGTTTGTCCCTTCCTTATTTCCCTGAGATAGGACTCCCTAGTTCGGCCTTAGCACATATTCCATGCGTGTAACTCCTTCCTCCAACAGTTTCGAGTCCACCACATCCTACATGACATTGTCGTAATTCTGCATAACTATTGGCCTCAATATAAGGTTTTCAACTTCCAGCTCATCATGTATTTTATTTCTGCCGCGTGACCCACCAAAATTAGATTATGATGTGGCAGTGTCTCCTCTTTTGTTTCATCCCTAATTATTCTTCTCACACCACCCATTCCCCTCAACCTTTCCTTTCTTGGGCATTATTTCTTTAGTAGCCGTGATCTTAGCCTATGATTCACTGCCCCATTTTGTTCTAGATTTGTCACCCGTTTCTCCCAGATTTCTGCTAGAGACACATTTCCCATCCCAACGTCCACCAAGTAATTATTTCCCCACCTAGGGTTAGCATGATTTATGGGACTTACCATATCAGGTTGTTCACCAAAACTGTGATCATCAGTGGATTGCTGCTCCTCTAGTACGTGGGTTCTTCCATTCGCTTCACCTCCATTCGCCAGATTTCTCCTCTTCGGCACCTCCACTTAGAGCCATACTCCCCATTGTTTCTCCGTATTTTATGAATTAAGGTGCATATGTGGTCTTTCAAGGCATCCTTGTCTACCATGCACGATACATCCATAGTAGAAGCAAAACATTGGTTGTTTCTCATATTTAAAACTGACCCAATGCGATTTGCCCCCTATATTTAGAGCCCTTCCACGTTCCAGGGATTTAGTAAATCTATCGAGACTTGAATCCGCAGGCATCGCCCCCATCCCACTCCATCTCCAGCAATGTACACTTCATGAAGTTCCCCTAGTGATGTGTGTCCCAATTTTGGTCCCCACCACTTTGGTCATATAGATGAGTGGCATATCATGCTCCAATATCAAAATTGGTGATTGACTGAAATCCATCTGAGAGGGAGGGACATGCCCAACAAACTCATTCAGGACAAGAATTTGATGATCAAAGGTCCATCGTCGCCCTGCCATCACTCTTCTTTTATCTTCTTCTTTAGTAAATTTGAACAGCCACATGTTTTCCTAAGCTTCTTTAAAAAATGAATACCTCCTTTTTAACCCCTTTCTCCATCCATATTTTCCCAATCAAGCATCGATCACCCTGTGCTTTGATGTTGGCCACCTTATCTTCTGTGATGGAAATACTGATCTTCTCTCCCACCATCGAAGATATTTTTCCACATAGTTGGTCCAATTCTGTTGCCATCCTAGTCACTACCTCCACCTCATCTTCAAGCAGACTATGCCTTCTACTCTTCATCAACCCTCACAGTAACCCCACAGAGAAACCCTAGAGATCAAACCTAGAGAGAGGTGATAAGCGCCGAATGTTGCACATTCAAGCCCCTTAACTCGCATATGTTAATTCCTTAGCGTTGCTATTCGCTTGATTTTGTTTTGTTTTGTGTTTCAGGTCAAATACATGAGCTCCGTTGAAAATTGGACTAAAAGGGACGAGTGAGAGCTTTTCTGTGCTGGCGAACGATCGCAACACACCTGTGATCATGCGCTAGGCGATCGATCGCCCATCCGTGCGATCGTGCGCATTCGGGGTTCACTTAACCCGGCAGGTGCGTTGGACAGCTTAAAAGCGAATTCAAGTCTCCTAATTGAAATGGGAAACTAACCTACGGCTGTAATTAGGGTTTTAGGGTTTCTAAGGTTTTCTAGTCCCTATAAATAGGCTCTTAAACATTGTAAAAGAGGGCCGTTTTCCGAGAGTGAAATTCAGAACTTGTCTGTGGAGCTTAGAAGATCATGAGCGGTTAAAACCCCTTAGTGGGGTACCGATGTAACCATTTCCAAGCACAATGGTGATTGTATTTGATTTGATTTAATTCAATTTATGTATGTTGATTGCATAATTATGAGGATTATAACTCTAGATTTCTGTTCTTAATATTCAATGCAATTGTTATTAGAAATGATTTTGCCTATATTGAACTCAAATCAACCTTATTTTCTGTGATTACACAATTGATGGTTATGCAATCGGTTTTAATAGACATATGATTAATAGGATTAAGATAGGCCATGCCTAGGGAAGACGGGTTGTACTACACCCTAATTTAGTGTAATTTAGGTAGACGATCCGTGCCAACCGAAGATGGGTTATGTTATTCCATTGATTGTATGAAACATATTAAGGGATTTTATAGTTTATGCCTAAGGAAGACGGATCGTGCCGCATCTTAGTGGTAGGTGGATGATTCGTGCCAACCGAATATAGATTATCCTTATCCCTTGATATTGTATTTTCTTGTTCTTTTATAACATGCATATTCTAAGTTTCTGGAATTAAATATGGTTACCATTGTTGTGCGGATTGTGGTGAAGTCGGTTCCTTACTTTTCTCTCTCATATATTTACTCTTAATCTTACGTTTACTTTTATGCACTTTAAATTCACAAACAATCAACTCTCTTTTGTTAGTTAGGTTAAAATTAGTCTTTTGAATTTAGTAGCGAAACCCCTACAGTCCTTGAGGTTCGACACCCTCAATATAGCCCTATCCTATGGGATTCGTTCTATTGCGAGTGGTATTTGTATTATTGATAATTTTGGTCGTAAAATAACCACATCAAGAGGACTTAGCTATATGTGTTAATACGCTATGTCAGTATTAAATTAAGATAATTATAGGATAAAATTATAATTTCTATGATTACTTTTTTCTTAAGGAAAAACATTGTGTACCACATTTTTATCCCACAATGTTTCAAAATATATGTTTTTTACAATGACTGACCCAAGGTTTGATTGGGACTGCCATGTCAGAATTATAAGATAATTTTGGGATAAAAATATAATTTCTAGCATTACTCTTTTCTTAAGAAGAAATACATATACCACATTTTTATTCTACAATGTAAATGTAAAGTCCCAACCAACAATTGTAAATTTTTCTCTTTTTACAAATGACTGATCAAAATGTTGATTAAGACTGCCATATCAGTATTGTAGGATAATTCCTTAAGAGGTAGTTCAATCAGCTGGGACTACGCCTAATGAAGCGGAGGTCACTAGTTCGAATCCCCTTTCCCCCTCTTGTGTAGACATGTCAAAAAAAAAAAGTATTGTGGGATAATTATGAAATAAAAAAGGGAAAATATATAATAACACCTTGGGTTTACCTTCCAAAATTTTAAAATGCTTAGGTTTTTTTTTTCAAAAATTTACTCCCTGGGTGTAAGGAAACTACAAAAAAATCTTTGCCGTCACACTTTTCATAACTGCCGTTAACGGACCCAAAATGCACCGTTTTGGTTGATTAAAATAATAATTTTTGAAATTTTAATTTTAAAATTTTAAATCTAAAAATTATAAAAATTATAAAAAAAAAAAGAGAAAGAAACAAGGAGAACAACAGGGGGTGGCCGATCCACCTACAGTGGTGGCTGGCCACCCGTAAGGTGGCCTGAGGGCCACCCTCTAAAAAAAAAAAAAAAAAAATGTTAAAGAAGAAGAAGAAGAGTGGGCGGCCAACCACCCACAAGGGGGTGGCCGAGCCACCCCCGTGGCCTAAGGGCCACCCCCTGTAAAAAAAATAAAATAAAAAAAAAACGTGAAAGAAGAAGAAGAAGAGTGGGTGGCCAATCCACCCATAGGGGGTGGCTGGCCACCACTTAGGCCATGGGGGTGGATCGACCACCCACTCTTCTTCTTCTTCTTCTTCTTTCACCTTTTTTTTTTTTATTATTATTTTTTACAGGGGGTGGCCCTTAGGCCACGGGGGTGGCTTGGCCACCACCAGACGCCAGCCACCACTGTGGGTGGATCGGCCACCCCCTGTTCTTCTCCTTCTTTCTTTTTTTTTTTTTTCTTTTTAGTTTTTTTAATTTTTAGATTAAAAATTTTAAAATTAAAATTTCAAAAATTATTATTTTAATCAACCAAAACGGTGCGTTTTGGGTCCGTTAACGGCCGTTACGAAATGTGTGACGACGGGAATTTTATTGTAGTTTCCTTACACCCAGGGAGTAAATTTTTTTAAAGAAAAACCTAAGCATTTTAAAATTCTGGAAGGTAAACCCAAGTTATTATATATTTTCCCAATAAAAAATGTAGTTTGTAGCATTACTTTTAAGCAAAATGAATGGTTTCATTTTTGTACACTTCTAATTGTTGGCCAACACAAGCTATTCCTCTAACTCGTTCCCACGAGGATGTCATCAGTTCAAATTTTGAAATCAACTTATGCATAACTCCACTTTGCTTGGTAAGTGTGGGGCGGATAGATTCTAAGATGTAATAAACCCACTAATATGCCCAATGTCTCTGCTGCAATATGATGATAGGCTATTCTTCCTGAATTAACAAATTGATCAAAACTTTCCACACCCATGCTAGATTTACAAATTGTATGTACCCTTCCTATTAGTCTATAAGGATCGGAAAATAATATTTCAAGACCATACAAACCCGTTACATGAAATTTCATGCACCAAACCCAAAACAAGCCAACCCTAAAAGATATGGAGCTCAACAGGTCTTCAATGCGGGTTGGTTATTCGTTAGCACAAGTTTAGCTTATGGTGTATTTGGAAGCTCTCTTCCAAACAATTATTGTACATAGAGTCAATGGATTTTGTATTAGTAAACCTTGCATTTAAGCACATTTCCAACAATAAAGACCTCTAGGGTTTCGTCTCGTCAAGAGACTAAACCAGAGAACTCTTTTCTGGAGAAGGAAAGAACTCACCCCTGCTAAACCTTTTCCTTCTTCTCTTCTTCCTTCTCTTATGGCTCTACCTTCAGGTTCCTACCAGCTAGATTTTCTTCTATCTCCTTCTGCTTCATTTGAGGCCTTATCCATTGCCTTGTACGATGTGATCAGTGTCAATTATTGTATATTTGACCCCCTTAACTTATGTTTGTTAAGCTCTTAGCATTGTTAATAACTAATGTTTTTGTGTTGTTTTAGTGTGCTGTAGGTCCTTGCTTTAAAATGTGGTTTAAAGAGGTGGAATTGAGCAAAGAAGGAATCATGGCCCCTACTAGTGCGCTCGAGTGCACTTGGTGCGATCGAGCACAATGCTTGCGATCGAGTGCACCCCTAACCTGGCAGCACATTAATTTTTGTCTATAAATAGAAACTCGTTGTTTATTTGTAAATTTAAGTTTTGGAGGCGCCCTCAGTGGCCTAAAACCTCTCTATTATTCACTGTAAAAACTTCTAAACGTCATTTAATTATTTATTGCTTTTATTTCTTTGTTGGATATTCATAGTGTTTAGTCCAATGGATACATTTCATCTTTTGATTTACGTTTATTTATCCATTGTCTTTTGTGTTAACCACATTCACATTGGATCATTTGAACTAAGTTGGATATGTTTTGTCTTTTGTCAAATGGACGGATGCTTTGATTATTTCAATACGCACGATAGGACATGCATAGGGCGTAAGGATATATGAACTAGCATGACACTAGAACATGCATCGCTTTTAATCAATAGACGGATGTATAAATTAATTATGTATTTTAATTGTGGTGAGGTGGATTCTAGACCTTAGGCTTTTTATTTATTTGATTTTAAGCATTTGGATTAGTTTACTTTTTATGCACGCCACCCGTTTGATATTTGGAACTAGATTAAGATAGGGTTAGTTTAGGCTTTTTAAATTAGTTTTTCACAAAAGTCGATTCTCTGTGAGTTCGACCTCACACTTGCACACCTGCTACACTGCAAAACGATTCGTGCTATTGCAAGTACTATTTTTGGTACGACCAAATTTTGGCGCCGTTACCGGGGAATCGTTTGTTTTGTATAAATTAATTTTTCTTGTCTAGCTTAATGTTATTTTTCTACTAGTTATTTTATTTCGACAATTTATTTGTTTCTGTGTTTTTGTATAGAATTTTTTTTAAAAATTTTTTTTTAAAAAAATTAGATTAGTGTTTGTTTGGCTATTTTTAGTTTATTTTAAGTTTATGAAAAATCAGTCTGTGATAGTGCGATCGATCGCACCTCTGTTGCGATCGAGCTCACTTGAGCTTATTCCAACACTGTCGCGTGCCTGCGCTCGCTTAGTACGCAGTTACGTGCGAGCGTGCCCTTACTGATAGTACTGCAGTGCACTGTACGCTCGATCGCACCTCTGTTGTGATCGAGCACACTTGCAGACTGCTACATTTTTGCGTATTTACGATCGATCGCATTGCCCCACGCTCGAGCGCACCTCAGCTGGTTGCACTAACAGACCCGAGGCAGTGTATGTGTCCAGTTTTTATTTTTTTGTTTAATTATTAGTTTATTTTATCTGCCTGTTTTTATTTGTTTATTTGCTGCTGTTAGTTTTGGTTAGTTTATTTTTATTTTTAATTGTTTAATTAGTTTATTTTTGTTTTAGTTAATTAAATATTTGTTTGTTTAGTTGTTTTATTTCTTTAAATTTAGTTTTGTTTAGTTAGATTATTTTTGGTATTTTAGTTTGTTTTATTTTCTGAAAAGAATGGTTATTGTTTCATGTGTGAATTTGCATATTAAACTATTTGGGTGAAGCATGAGTCTTCTGTTCGATAATTTTGATGTTTTCCCTAGTTGTAGAATGCTAAATCCTACCAATTTTCACCCACATGAACCAGTTCACACTGCTCCAGCCCTTACCATAGTTTAGGTGATTGTCCACATTAGGGACAATTTTTCAATTTTTCTCATGAGCAGATGAACACCAATTTCTCCAGCCCTGGATTTGAATCAAATTCAAATTTATATAACCCAGACTGGAGCAACCATTCTAATTTCTCGTGGCATGCTCATGCTAAAGAAAATTTTGCTCTCCAATCTTATGGACTGCACCATCATGAATATCCATAGTCAGATAATCCATTTTCCATTCCTTCATCATACGACTATCCTTCTAAACAATCTTCATTGGAAGAAACTCTCAAGGAATTCATGGAACTAGTTGGCCAACCCACCATTCCTGCGTCACAAGAACCATCATTGGAAGACACACTCGAGGCGTTCAGGCAAATAGTCAACCAACATTTTCAAGAAATCACAGATGCCACTGTGGCAAACACTGAAACAGTTGCAAGGTTGGAAGGACAGTTCGGTCATCTAGTTGCTGAATTCAACATAATCAAGGAAGAGGAGTTTCAAAGTCAAGAGATGGCGAGGAGTGAGGAAGTTGTCAAGGAGACTGCTAATGAGCCAAGTCTAAAGTATCCTACTCTTGAGGTGCAAATGGAGAAGGGGGAAACCACTGAGATATCATTCCCT
>CM017322.1:24583257-24665323 GCA_006937295.1 Carpinus fangiana
ATTTTCAATTTATGTATGTTGATTATATAACTGTGAGAATTGCTACAATTGAATTATGTTCTTAATTATTAAATGCAATTGTTCTTAAATTCCAAAATCAATATTTGTGAAATTCTTATCTTGTCTTAGAAAGTATTTTACTTTTATTGATCTCAAATCATTCTTATTTTCTGTGATTATGGGGATGATGGTTATATAATGGGTTTTAATAGACATATGATTAATAGGATTAAGATAGGCCATGCCTAGGGAAGACGGGTCGTACTACACCCTAGTTTAGTATAATTTAGGTAGACGATTTGTGCCAACTGAAGATGGGTTATGCTATTCCATTAATTACATGAAACTTATTAAGGGGTTTTATAGTTTATACCTAGGGAAGACGGGTCGTGCCGCATCTTAATGGTTAGGTGGACGATCCATGCCAACCGAAGATAGATTATCCTTACTCTTTAATAAGGTAGTTTCTCGTTTAATTATAACATGCATAGAATGAATTTCTGGAATGGAATCTGATTAACCATTGTTGTATGGATAAAGGTGAAGTCAATACCCTACACTCTCTATCATAATTTAATTATCTTTTATTTTATGCATTTACTTTTATGCAACTCAATTTACAACAATCAATCTTGTTTTCTCAATTAGGTTAAATTTAGTCTTTTAATTTTAATAACGAAACCCTACAGTCCTTGTGGTTCGACACCCTCAATATAACCCTATCCTACGGGATTCGTTCTATTGCGAGTGGTAATTTTATTATTGATAAATTTGGTCACAAATTTACCACATCAGTTTCCATATCTTTGATAGAATCAAAATCTCAAATTAGTTATCCACTACCTATTTGTTGTTTTTCGTTGTGGTACACTAATTCACATTGCATCACACTTTGATTTAAATGCACATTTAGCTTTGTTGGATTCCTGTCCTGTACACCCAAACCAATGAACCCTGCAGTGATCATACTATAAACATAAACATTCATAAATAATTATGAGATGATATACTTCCAAGATATCTATAATGACCGTTGTGGGTAGATACAAACATGTCATAATATCTGTCCAGAGATGCAGCTCGTCATTTTGTACGGAAAGCGAACCTGACCAAATAAAATAACCTAGAAAACCTCAGGTTCCGCTCCTAATTTATCACCTGGCTAGGCTTCACCAAAAATGGAACCTGAATTTGTAAATAAATAAAGGAGAAATAAAGTTTTATTCTGTCAATCTCATTCATTCTCTTTCTCTCTCCCTATCTTAAAAACTTTTGGTGGCAGAAAGCCATTGGTAGCCGTGTCTGGTTCTGTGTGAGATGTCAGCAGGGCTACAAAAAGCAGACAACGAAGCTAGAAAAGTAGGGTTCATCAATTATTCTTCCTCTTCAACCCACAGTGCTTCACTGCTTCTGCAAACTAGGGTTGGTTAGAGATTGTTGGCCTAATTTGGAAAATTGCTGCTCTTATTCCGTTTTATTCAAGAACCATCTTTCTTTTTTCCTTTATTCTTACTCTAAAATATTCCAGTTTCTCTCTCTCTCTCTCTCTCCACATTTTCCATTTATAGAATGCTTAATCACTAGAAGACTGGAGGAAGATCTGCTAAATTAATCGATTGTTGTCTGAAGGGTAGGCTAAATTTCAGCTTATATTTCATATTTTTCCTCTACTTTTTTGGGAGAGAGCAAGTGCAGTTTGATTCTTCATTTTTTAAAAGAACTTTCTTCGTTCTATTATCCTCTCTCTTTCTGGTTTACTCTCACTTTAATTTTGTGTGGAGGCTAATTATTCTTTTTGATTTTCTACATGATTCTCATTAAATTAGCTTCCCCCTTTCTGTATTTTTCATGCATAGGAGTTTGAATTTGCTCTCTCTGAGATACTGCTTTGATCTGATACTTGGATTGAAACTTTTGTTTAAAATAATTCTTTCTCGTTTCTACAAGCATAGTTTGTAAAGCGATTTAGTCTTGCTAGATATTATTAGTTGGGACTGATAATTTTGATTGGTTTTATGTAAAGGGTCGGATCATTTTTCTTCTCTCAACAATGACGAGGAGGAAAATCCAGATACAAAAGATTGACAGCATAACGGCAAGGCAGGTGACTTTCTCTAAGAGGAGGAGGGGGCTGTTTAAGAAGGCTCTGGAGCTCTCAACACTCTGTGATGCTGAAATTGCTCTCATTGTCGTTTCCTCTACCGGAAGGCTCTATGACTACGCCAGCACAAGGTTCCTCTCTCTCTCTCACTCGCATCTTTCTACTTAGAAAAACCCATTTTTTTCTACTTATAGTAAAGTAACATGTCATTGTGTATGTATGTATACCTTTTGATCGTTTTATTCATGCACTCTCCAATAGTTTTATCATTTCTTGAGAGGGAGGGAGAGAGAATAAAGATTCGAGTCAAACAACAAGACTGAGAGTGACTGAAAAAATGTACTAGGATACATCAAATAAAGGCAACTGAAGTACCGCCGAGTCTTCGATCTGCTTTCTGCAAAGCACAATTTTCAACTTTTAGAAGAAGAGAAGTTAATGTTACCGTGAAGGGTTTAATGTTTTGCTGCTATCTATTTGCCTGTTCGATCACTCTAATCAAAGAGAACTTAATCGACAGCATTTATAAGAGGACGTCTTCATAAAATATAGCGTATGATCAAATGAATGATAGGGTGCACTAATTTAAGAACATATTTTGGGTTTAAAACAATTGATACTTCAGAAGACAAATTGTTACCATGAAGCCACAAACTTGTTTTGTCTTGTTCATATCCTCAGTTTACACATGTCGTCCTACATTGTAATTACATTCTTGACAGCATCATGACTCACATTAGAAGCATTACAATATTGTACTTTTTTGAGCTTCTTCGATTCACTTGAAAACTCATCCTTTCTTGCAATTAGTTATGGGTGCAATAATAGTGCTGAAAATTCTGATAAAACAACGATAAAAAATTAACTTTGGATATTATGAATAGACTTTGGAACAGGCCAACTTTTTATTGCTGCCACCTTTCTTGAATCCATCATAATTCCCTCACTAGAGATCAAAAAACCCAAAAACACCAGACTAGTTGTGGAACTCTCGAAGCTTCTAAAAGATTTGCCAAAAATGCAGCTAGTGTTAATCTATCCGCTTGCTGCACATTAAGATATCATCAAAATAAACAATAAAAAATAATCCAATAAAAGGTTTAAAGTCATATGGCACAAAAAAGTACAAGAACCATTAAAAAGTTTGAATGGTATAATCATCCACACAGAAACCTCATCTCCTGTCGTGCAAGTGGTATTCTACTCATCCTCCGGTCTCATTCGGATTTGATGATACCCACTTTTGAAGATCAATCTTGGAAAAACAAAAGTACCATGCATTTTGTCAAGAAGATCATAAAGTTACGTCGAATAGGAAACTGCAACTTGATAGTAATTTTAAGTTCCATTCCAATCCCGAGACGGAAAATGGAGTTGGGGGAGGACTCGTCATTGCGAACAGTCGACCTATCTTGCCCATTCATTATGTAATCTTTCCTTGAGGGTTAAGTTAGAAACTAATAAAAAGTAAATCTTTATTTATGATCTACATTTATTTTTAGGCTAATAGAGGATCATATATCTCCAATTCATAATCATTTCTTACTAGAGTCGACCTAGTCTTAGAAGTCAAGACCTAATTGGTCTCTTATGCAATCAATAGTCTATTGTCCTCTATTTAAAAGGGAACTATCAATAAGAAAGATATGAGTTGATTATCATTTTAGAATACGATTTAATGTGTTTTGAAGGTTAAGGCCCGAAAACCACCTTTGAGTATTTTTAAACGCATCATGAATAACCTTTCTATCATATTGTTGGGGTTGACCGAGTAACAAATTCCATGCGTTCATAGGAATAATATCACACAACACTTCATCCATACCAAGCATTGCTTAAGTACTTGTAATTGTACCTCATTCCCTTTGCGAAGTCAAGAAATCTTGTATGGTTGAGGATTATCTTCCATTTTGTGCTTCAATGTTTTTACTATCTTTGTCACAACAACTTTCTCTATTGATGATAACATCACATACTTTTCCATGAGATGTAACATGTTATTTTGAAGGCAATCATTGTCTTCCAAATGGCGTGCTCTCGAGCTCCTACAAACCATTAGAGATTCTCCTTGATTGGCATATGACTTATCTTTCTTTCCTACCTCTTCATCAAATTTTGGCTCACCTATGTGATTCTTTTCATCTACAATTTCCTCAACAACATAAACAATTTTATGCTTACAACAATCGGAAGTGGTCTGACCAAATCCTTGGCATATAAAATATCGATGATCAGTACTAGAAGAGTTAGGGCAATTGGAACCTAAAAACCCAAATTTAGACCAACAATGTGGACAACAATTTAATGCAGTTTATAATATCAATTTCAATTAAATAAACATTAATAATATCAAACTACAATTACAACAATCATCAACAACATAATTTTTGTTGACGTAGAAAAACCTTAATGACTCAAGAAAAAACCTTTTTAAGCAGTCAGACATAGGATTCCACTATGAAGAATAATACAAGGACATAGATACTTACAATCCTTTGTAACGGTAAGGCTCCTAGCGCGGAAGAGCTCCTCACTCACCTCCCTAGGTTTTCACTAGGCTCTAGATCCTTAGTAGTCAGACTTAGAGTAGAATCTTTATTGACCCACCGATATACTTTGTTAATGAATAAGCGTGCACGAGCACTGCTTAATTCAAACTCCAAGAGCCTTTAACATATGAACACGGCTTTATGTCACACACCTCAAGTTATCTATTGTATCAACACATCAAGATACTTGGTACGCCAAAAACTATCTCTTCGTTATGCTTAGGTTCTCTAAAAAATTGTGCTCTCGGAGATATAGAAAGATTGAGGAAAACTGGTGTTTTAAAGAACAAAATTGTGTTTCGTGTTGTGGCTTCCAGACATGATTAGGGTTATATTCCCAACCCACCCTTCATGTCCGAAGAGTAGCCCACATGCTAGGGAACATGCTGTCTTGGGTTTGCCTAATGTCCCAACATGTGTTCTCCATATCCAAACATGATTGCTAGTGATGCTGACTGACCTGGTCATATCTGTTGGTATGTCCAGACAGCTTAGCGAGGGAGCTCCTCATGTGCTCGGCAACCCCATATGTGGATGTGACTCAAGCTAAGCTTGTGTCCGTGAGTAGCAATACTCATTAAAGCTCTTACAATTTCTAAGAGTGTTTTGTTCATTCTTTCTACTGCACCATTTAGTTGGGGAGTACCCAATGCAGTCAACTGAGATACCTAACTTTTCATAAATGGTCTTTGAAGTCCTCAAGGGAAGTATTCATCACTTCAATCATACCGAATGACTTTAATATTTATATCTAATTGTTTTTTGGCTTCAACCCGAAACTCTTTAAATCTTTCAAAGGCTTCAAATTTCTGATGCATTAGGTAAACATAATCATACCTTGCATAATCAATAGTCAACATGATGAACTACTTATAACCTCCATGCGCTTGGACGCTTGTGGGACCACATACATCAGTATGCACTAATTCTAACAAATCTTTTGCTCTATACCCTTTTGTAGATAATGACCCTTTGATAATTTTTCCTTCAATACATTATTAACATATTGGGTAAACCTTAAAGTTCAATGGGCCCAAAAGCTCGTCATTAATCAGTCTTTCAATCTTCTTTGAGTTAATGTGACCAAGATGTAAGTGCTAAAGATGTGACAAAGATATGCCCATTAGTTGAATGAACTTTCCTTTTTAATGGTGAAGTATCATGAGTATGTTCTAAAACAAAATTGTTAATAGAACATAAATCATGAGGAATAATATACAAACTATCATTATACCGGAACAAATAAATAAATTATCCTTTTGTATTGTCACGGTATCACTCAAAATAGAGGTATAACTGCATTTACCCTAAAAAAAATCATAAAAATTAAATTCCAGCGTATACTGTGTACATAGAGACAATTTAATAATATTAAAACTCTTGAATTAAAATAAAGTTTAGAAATTCCAATATAGTTGACCGAAAACCTCATCCTATCTCCAAGAGTCAAGCACATCTCTCTTTCATTCAGTTACGTGGTTTCCTAGAACCCTAGCAATGAATTGCATACATGATTAGTTGATTCTGAAGTCACTCACCAGAAATTTGTGGGATTCACAACTAAACATGTTGTTGTAAGTTTTAAAAGTACTTGCAAGTGCACGAGTCATTTGCAATGGATATCCAATTTCAATTGAATGATTCGATGTATCCGTTGGATGAAACATTTCGAATATCCAACGTTTACACAAATGATGATCACAACATTAAATTAAAAGAGTTTAATCAAATAATTGAATTGAAATAAAAAAATTATATTAAACGTTGGAATTGTACGAAAAACATCGAGAATGTAATTGCTAATCAATGGCGATACTTCATCTTCAACCTTAGTTGAAGGTTTTAGCCTCTTATGACTACAAATATCAAATTAAACTGAATTGAATTCATAAAAACTAAAATCTTACAAAGGAAAATCGAATTCAGAGCTACAAAATGTTAGAAAATGTAAAAAATACACCGAAAGGCACCCCTTGGTGCGTTTCCCTAGAAAAGAATGGTATTTATAATAAAAAAAAAACTAGGGTTTCGGCGCTATCAGGTTAGCCGAGTGTGCTTGATCTCACACTAGGTGAGCTCGATTGCACTCGAGTGTGCTTCAGCTCTTTTGCAGTGTAGCCCTTGGGCACTACTTGCTTGGATGTATGTAGGGGTGCACTTGAGCGCGCCTTTGCTGGAGCATAGTGACGTGCGCTCAATCCCTCTTCCAGAAGCTCTCTTTTTCCAACTTTCTTGCAACTTTCACTTTAAGATCGCAGTTTTCCTTTAGCATCCTGCAAAACACTAAGGCACCAAAACTAACAAAAAAAATAAGAAAATAGTAAGGCTAAAGGATTAACAAATGCAAATTAAGGAACCCAAATATTGTATATTTGGGACTCATCAAATACCCCCAAACTTACATTTTTCTAGTCCCTTAGCAAAACAAAATCAAAGCATGAAACATAAGTCTGCTGTTGTGGGAGAGACGATTGCATTTAGCATATGCAACAAGCCTTTTAAACCTCTAGGCATCCATAGAGATTGAGTGAAGTCTCATAAGAGTTTAACAGCAATGATACCCACAAACATTTTCAGGACTATGTTATTGACGAACATGAATTTCCACACAAACACATGGTTCTTACTCATGAGCATGCTTAACAAAATAAACACTACAATCACATCATCAGGATATCGAAAATCGATTCACTCATAGCTGGAAATTTGAGATAAAACATGGTCCATTTAGTGCAAAGTGATATTAACATAGAATAGAATCATGAGACTTCAATCTACTCAAAGTTTTTGTGTACCTCAAAATTCATAGGAATTCTATCAGATGAAAACAACCTAGGCTTAAGTCAAAATGTGCATTTTTTGTGTAGGCTGTGCAATGCTCGGCTCCCTTAAGCTTTCTAATTGACCTATGTACCGAGTGTTGGGCTAGTGACTCCCAAACCAATTGGTATTAGGGCACTAGATGTAAAAACATTCCTAAGAGCTTAATGACTCAAGTCAAAAAGGCTACGAAGCTAAACCAGCCATACAATCAACCATATTGAATTTCACATCTTTTTATATGAACAGTCAATGCTTAATGAGGCAAGAGGTCTGGTTACTCAATGAGAAACTCAAACAATTTTTTTATTTTCTTTTATCTATTGTTTCATCAACAATTCATCCTACAAATCTCAAAATACACAATATCCAATTCAAATCTCATACCTCACAGATTCTATACTAATGTGCTTGTGATGATCAACTCAAACATGTGACGTCTCTCTAAACCAAAAATGAGTCAAAAGACTCGAGATGAAATGCAAACCATGGTCACAAGATGTGTTCAAGATGTAAAATAAGCCAATGAAATGCAAACTACAGTTATAGTGTAACTGATCATGCCAATCAACAACATAGCAACAATTTTTTATTTTTTATTTTTTAAAAAAAAAACACACACACACAACAAAAGATGACAAGAAATGGACAGTAATGTCTTTCCCACCCCTAAACTAAAATGATACATTGTCCCTAATGTTGCCAGAAATACAATACCGAGTGGGAAGAAAAAGCGAACGTCCCCCAAACTAGAAGTAAGACACTTGTCTTGAAAAACACAACAAAAATAAAAACAGAAGAAAACAAACAAAATCAAATGACAGGAAATAAAAAGAACGAGGGTTGCCTCCCACAAGTACTAAGTTTACAGTTTTCAGCCAGACTCTCTACAACAGACGATCACTCCGGATAACTCAAATCCTCCAATAGTGTCATCTCAATCTCTAAATTTTTCAATTCTATGAATAGTTTCAACCGTTGTCCATTTACTTTGAAAGTATTGTCATTCTTTGGATCCTCAATCTCAATGGCCTCATGAGTAAAAACTGACCAAATGATGAATGTGTTTGTCCATCGAGATTTCAGCTTGCTAGGGAAAAGATGCAAACGTGAATTGTAAAGGACTTTCTGACCAAGTTCAAAGGATTGTCTCAAAATGCTCTGGTCATGAGCCTCTTCATGAGCCTGCCTTTGTGAGATAGAAATTCAGCTACTTGATGGCCCAATATGCTCGATGCTCCAACTCCACCGGAAGGTGACATGCTTTTCCGTACACAAGACGATAAGGAGACATGCCAATTGGTATCTTGAACGCTGTTTGATATGCACACAATGCATCATTCAGTCGTAGAGACCAATCTTTTCTAGTAGGATTCACACTCTTCTCCAAAATGCGTTTGATCTCTCAATTTGAAATTTTCACTTGTCCACTAGACTATGGGTGATATAGGGTGGCAACCTTGTGTATGATGAAATACTTCTTCATCAACTACTTAAATATCCTGTTGCAAAAATTCTTGTCTCCGTCACTTATGATAGCTCGAGGGGTACCAAAACGAGCAAAGATATTATCCTTCAAAAACTGAACCACGACTCTGTGGTCATTGGTCTTGCATACAATAGCCTTCACCCATTTGGACACGTAGTCCACAGCAACAGGAATATAAAGGTTGCCAAAGGATTTTGGGAAAAGTCCCATAAAGTCAATGCCTCATACATTAAAAATCTCAACAATCAAAATGGGTTTAAATGGCATCATATTCCGTCTAGAAATACTCCATAGCTTCTGGCAACATTCACAAGTAGTGCAATAGGTATGAGAGTCTCGAAAAAGGGTAGGCCAATAAAATCCACACTGTAAAATCTTTGTAGTGATCTTTCAAGCGTTGAAATGGCCTCCACAGGGGCGATAATGACAAAAGGAGATGACATTAGATTGGTCATGCTCAGGAACACCTCCTAATGATTTAATCAGGACAATATTTGAACAGGTATGGATCATCCCAGAAAAAGTACTTCACTATGGCCATAAACTTAGACTTATCTTGTCGCCCCCAATGCAAAGGCATTTGGCCGGTGACAAAATAGTTCACTACATCAGCAAACCATGGTGTAGGATTGTGAGAAATGTGCATCAATTACTCATCAAGAAAGGTCTCAAAAATGGGAATGGTGTCTTCGGTGAAATTCACAATCAACCTAGACAAATGATCCGCCATCACATTTTCGGAACCTTTCTTATCCCGAATCTCTATATCGAACTCTTGCAACAACAAAATCCACCAGATGAGACGAGATTTAGCATCTTTTTTCGAGAAATGGTACTTCAATGCCGCATGATCCGAGTGGATATTGACTTTAGATCCTAGCAAGTAGGATTTGAACTTATCAACAGCAAAAACGACTGCAAGCAACTCATTTTCAGTTGTAGAGTATTTGAGTTGTTCATCGTTTAATGTCCTGCTGGCATAATAGATGACATGGGGGAGTTTATCGACATGCTGCCCCATAACAGCTCCAAGTATATAATCAGAAGCATGACACAAGATCTCAAAATGCACACCCTAGTTGGGTGGCTAAATAATGGGTGTGGACGTCAAAATCTTCTTCAAATCCCCAAATGCTTGCTTGCAGTCCTCATCAAATACAATGGGGTATCTTTCACCAATAACTTACGTAGGGGCCTGGCGATCTTGTTGGAATTCTGGATGAATCGCCTGTAGAATCCTCCATGGCCTAGAAAAGAACGGATCTCCTTCACTGTACGTGGGGTGGAAAGTTGGAAATCAAATCCACCTTTGCTTTGTCAACCTTAATCCTACGATGAGAGATGACGTGCCCTAGTACCATCCCTTGCTTTACCATAAAATGATATTTCTCCCAATTTTGGACCAGGTTATTTTATGTGCATCGCACTAAGACAAGAGTGAGACGGTGCAGACATTTCTCAAAAGATGAACCAAAGACTGAGAAGTCATCTATGAAAATCTCTAAGAAACATTCTACCATATCAGAAAAGATGTTGATCATGCACCGCTGAAAAGTGGCGGGTGCATTGCATAACCCAAAAGGCATGCGACGGTAGGCGAATGTCCTAAAAGGACAAGTGAGTATGGTCTCTTCTCTTGATCTTCGGGTTCCAAAGGAACCTGGTTATATCCATAATAACGATCCAAAAAGCAGTAATATTCATGGCCAACTAAGCGCCTCACCATCTGATTAATGAATGGGAGTGGAAAATGGTCCTTCTTTATTGTGGCATTCAGCTTGCGGTAGTCTATGCATACTCTTCATCCTGACTTGGTATGAGTTGGGACCAACTCATTATCCTTGTTCTTCATTACCACCAATCCAACCCGCTTAGGCACAACATGAATTGGGCTCACCCACTTGCTGTAAAAAATCGAGGATATAATACTTGCATCTAGCAGTTTGATCACTTTAGCTTTCACGACTTCCTGCATAGTTGGGTTTAGCCTCTTTTCTGGCTCCCTCGATAGTTTGGCATTCTCCTCCAAATGTATCTTGTGCATAACTACCAAGGGGCTGATTCCTTTAATGTCTTCAATGGTCTAGCCGATAGCTTCCTTGTGCTCTCTCAAAACATCCAATAACTTCTCTTCTTGAGCATCAACCAAATCTGAAACTATAATCACAGGCGAAGAATATGCTATACCGAGGAACATATAGTTAAGGGTGTCCGGCAAAGGCTTAAGTTCCTTGTTGGAAGGCTTTGATACTGTTATCTCCCCATTCTCATTGCTCATCACTAAAGCGGACTCCAAAATTGCATTAGCTTGCTCAAGTCACTTATCTAAGTCCAAATCATCTCCAAATTTAGCAAAGCATACTTCCAAGGGTGTGACGACTCGCTTAATACGAATATGACTAAAAATTTTTCTTTTTAAAAACCAAATACCCACAACAAAGCGGATTATCACAGTGGCATAGCGATACCACAGTATTCCAAGAACTCATACATTAACTTGATTGACAATACAATAAATCTCACAGAGCTATATGTATCATCAATGAATCATTAGAGTTCATATCTTTACAGCGGAATATAAATAACGTTAAACATAACTTAACACATTAGAGCCGACAAATACATTTATGTGAATAAAGCTTACGTACAAAATAATGTCTATGCAAAAGTGTCACATACGACATGAGCCATATACCAAATGCCAACATCTAAGCATATACATGGATGCTCTAAAAAGGAGGGCTATCAACTAGTCCAACAAAATGAACACCCAATGTATCCAGGCCTTGGACACTATGGTAACCCAGATACATAGCCACAGGGTCATCATCTATGGTCCCTGTACCTGTATCAACAACATCGTCTGCACCACGGGAATCACCACCACCCATGATGTAGGCGGATTTATGAGTCCGCCATCTCCATAAAATAGAGACGCTCAGCAGTATAGAACACACTGGATTTATCCAAAACAACTATCCACACTTACATATCATATAGCTTAACAATAAAACATGTTGATAGTCATCATGCATCATTTATCCGTAACAATGTACATATATACGATTGCATCTCCCATCTCATATGCACATTGATACGTCTAGCATAAAAATTATCATATGCAACCATTCGTAACTATATAAATTATGCGCAATTACATCTCTTGCACATAGGCATACTGATACGCCTAGCATAAAAATCATCATATGCAATCATCATCATAAAATTTATATATTATGCATGCTCATGCTCATGCTCATCATTGTTATTTTCGTTTCCTTGTAAACCATGTCCCTGTCTTTACTCTGCTTGCCGCTACTTGTGCCATCTACAAAACAAGAACCATTTTTACTTTGCTTGCCTCTACTCTCTACTTGTGCCATCTACAAAGTAAGACCAGTTATCTTTCCTTGAACATCATTTATCCCTATCCTTACTTTGTTTGCCTCTACTTGTGTCATTTACAGAGTAAGGCCAATCCTTGTTTTGATTGCCTTTACTTGTGCCATCTACAAAACAAGGACCGTTCTTACTTTGCTTATCACTACTTGTGCCATCTACAAAGTAAGACCAGTTACCTTTCATTTATCATCATTTGTCCCTAACCTTACTTTGCTTGCCTCTCCTTGTGCCATCTACAAAGTAAGGCCAGATTGCCATGCCTTTATCATCATTCTCATATAATCATATGCTATGCATGCTTATGTTCATGCTTATCATCTTGTGCGATTTCCATTATGAGGCCAACTTTGCGGTAAGAGACTTGTCATCGCTACCGGAGGCCATCATGTTGTTTCTCGTTATGTGTGGGCCAACTCTACTGTAGTGAGACCATACTCAATCACCACTGGAGTTGAACCCTGTTTTCTTGTCATTGCTCATGCTAATGTTAACAAACCTTGAACTCATATACTATCATAATTCATATCATAAAAAACATAGAATCATGTCATAAACCATGCGAGCCATCAATATGCTCATAACAACATAATCATCACATTATCTTGCAAACCCATAAATCTCAAAAAAACATTTTATCAAACATTCATCCAACACATCTCATTAAACATTATTGCATAATCATAGTATCACAAAACACCTTACATCAATCATTCATCCAAACATCTCATGAAACATCATTACATAGACATAGTATCACCAACACCTTACATCAATCATTCTACCAAAACCTCTTTTATACTTTAAAAATAGTATCGTTTTGCTCAGTAAGTAAAATACTTACAATGTTCGCTGGAGTACCCTTCAGTGAACTCTTGACTCAACCGCAATGCACCTAAGTATTTACATAACAAACACATAATTAAGCTCTAATGCTCATTTATTCATTTTATTCTATGACCTTATCATACATACTCTATGTTTATCAACATGCTTACCATTGGAACTCATTATTATTGTTAGACCATTAAACCCATCTACTTATCTACTTACTACTTATCACATTATATACCCATTTACTCCCTTATCATACATAACACACACACGTACACACACACACACACAGATATATATATATATCCATTCTCATTGCCGTTTACCCCAATTTATAATACTCATAAACACTTACAATAATCACTATGATTCTAATATGACATATTAGAATCTAAACTCCATAGGTATCAATTTCCACAGAACCCATGAAAACCTAGGATTAATTAACACTTTAAATGTAATTAACCCATTCAAATTGTATTCCTAGTGTTCACATACCTAAAGCCCCAAATTAATTCAAACCATATAAAATTAGGGTTTATGTTCACACTTTACTAATAGGTAAAATTAGAGCTTCAATCCATCAATTTAGTAACCCAGAGCTTGTATAATGCACAGCAATCTATTACATATAAAACCCCAAGCTAATTTTAGGAATTAGGCTTCTTATTAAAACTCCCCCAATTTTCGGACCTAATTAAAAGTTCTCCAAAAGACCTAATTGAAAACCAATGGGTATAACAAAACCTTAAAGAGAACCTAGAGATTTTAACAATATAATAAAATCCCCAAAATCCGTTACAAGAACCCTAATTTCTGGACCTAAAGAAATCCCTAATGATTCATGTAATTTTCGTTTTCAATAATCAATGGGTAAGATGAAATTACAAAGAAAAGCTTTAACCTTTACCATTCAAGATTCTCTCTCTCTTTCTTTCTTTCTCATGGCCAGTAGCTCCTCTCTCTCTCTCAATCTGCAGCTCTTTCTCTCTCTCTCCCTCTCTCAATCTCCGAAGCTCTCTCTCCCTCTTGTGCGTGTGTGTGTGAAGAGAAAAGAGAAAGATGAAGGGAGAAGTAAGGGAGAAAGGGGCTGTACGTGGGTTTGGGAGAAGGGAGGAGATGTTGTAAAATCTCTAGAATACCCTTCTAGTTTAATGAAGATGAAAGAGAATGGGCCATAAGCTTGCAATTCATACTTCGGCCAACATGGGTAGTTTAATTCTCTATTTGTTTGGGCTCTATTCTAAGACCCATAATATAATAAATAACTATCTTATTTTATTTTACTACACCAATCTAACTTATATTTATTTAATCATAATAAATTCATATTATTATATCTATTATTCTAACTTATCCCATGTGCTATTTATTCCATTAATTAATTCGGATTATTATAAGGTTACTAATAATAAATTTAATTATTTTCTTGGGCATTACAAAGGGGTCATCTATGCTTGATTCACTAATTGTCTCCTCAATGATCTCCGCAATCAAGCATACACGGCCACCCTCAGCAGGATTCATCTTCATCCTGAATACTCCATATTTTTGCCTTTAACTATGATCAACACCCTATCTCTCTCAATATTACTTTTCGTTGTGCCAAATACCCACCTAAATTAATAGGCAAATACTTGGTACGCTTTACTCGTATGTGCACAAGGTCAAACGATAGTATAATTAGGCAAATACGAGATCATTCCCACGAGGATTGATGATTTTGTTTAGAGTTGATTTTTCAAATTAAAATAATTGAATTGTCATGATTTTGAAAAGAGATATAGAATGAAAGGGTTAGGGTTTTGAAATCCACTACTAATCAAACTAATTAAGATAATACTAGGCCAATGTTCCAATCATACGGTATATTTAATGCTTGTCAACCGAAGAGCATGGTATCTACTCCTTAAGCTATTGATATCTACTCTAATTCTTTTCTTCCCCAAAGGATTTGCATGGTATCTACTAAGTTGTTATTTAGGTAAGCATAATTCTAAAATTGACCAACACATGAAGCCTAGGGCATGGTATCTACTCCTAGTTCCCATGTTGATAAAGCAAGAACCCGTGATGAGGTTCTTTTGTCACTTTATTAAGCTCAAGATTCGATCATCTAAATTGACTTTAATTAACAAATCCATACCATATGCATATGAGGAATTCAATCACATTGACAATAATCATTTAAAATATACTAACATATGTTTAAAACAAAGGCACTAGTATTGAAATCCTAAAAAGACATGATTAGGGATTCAATCTAATCCCTAACAAAGAGTTTAGTTACACATAATTAAACTAAAGCCAAAAAGAAAAGGGAAAGCAGAAACTGAAAACGCTTTTTGAAGTAGCCTCCAATTCCTCTCTCTAGGATTGTGTATTTTTTTGTGAAGCTTAGAGGCCTATTTATAAGCATAGAAAAACCCTAGAAGCCCTAGAAAACCTAATAAAATTGGAGGTCTAACTTCTAGTCCAGTGAGGGTTTGGAAAATGTGATTTAAGTTGAAGAAGAAGTCTTTCCGCAGCTAGGCTGCCTGAGTGCGCTCTATCGCAGGGTCTTGCGCTCCATCACATGCCTACGCTCGATCATCCTCTTCTGCACTCGAGTGCTGATGCGCTCAATCCTAGCTCCAGCTTTTCTCAAAATTGGTCATTTATGCTCGAAACTTTCTAGAAACGCTACATTTTCTTCAAACACCTAAAAACTGATAAAAACACAAAAAGGAAATAAAACATCACAAAATCAAATGACTTAGAGATAAATGTACATAAATTAAGGGGCTAAAATATTATCACACCCCCAAACTTACATATTACTAGTCCCTTAGCCATACGAAACTAAAAATAAAAAGAAACTAAAACAACAACTACTCTATCTCCACTGTCATTGGAAACACGATTGCATTTAACATATGTAACAAGCTTTTTAAACCCCTAGGCATTCTTAGTAAGACGAGTGAAGTCTCGTGAAGGTTTAACAGAAATGCTACCCACAAAAATTTACGCACAGTTCATGTCATCCTCAAAACTAAAGTATCACTCAAAATCATGATTTTCATTCATTAGCAAACTTAAAAAGATAAACCTCATCTTCACAAGGAATTGAAATTTCAAAAGTCTAACTACTTACAAAAGACAAGCAATGCATCTCAATCTCAAAACAGTGTAAAGTGAACTAGCATATAAATATAAAGCTTTCAATTATTTCCAATATCCAATGTCTCAATATCTCAAAGTTCACTAGGATTCTTATCATAATGAACAGCTAAGGCATAATTTTATTCTCTTTCTTTTTGGTCAAGCTTTGCAATGCTTAGTTTTCTTAACCTTTCTAATTGACCCATGTATCGATCTTTAAGCCAATGGCTCCTAAACCAGATGGTTTTAGGGCATTAGGTATAAAGACACCCCTAAGGACTTACTTATTCAAGTCAAAAAGGCTACGGAACTAAACTAGCTATGACATTAACCAAATCAAAATTTTCACCTTTCGACGTAAATACTCATTGCTTAATGAGGCAAGAGGTCCAATTGCTCAGTGAAAAACTAAAAAATGATCAACTTTTTTTTTAAACTCATGCCAAAGTATCATTCAACAAGTCACTCAGCGCGTCACCCAAGATATAGAAACATACACATCAGACTCACATGTCATACCTCACATAAGATGTGCTACGGTGCTCATGTCAAATCATATCAAACAAGTGAATTCTCAAATGCCTAAAATAAGTAATCAAATTTAAAAACTCTATCATCAGATCATGTGTTTAAAATTTTAAGCTTACCAATGAAAATCAAATCATAATTTTTCAGGTCACAAAATTTTTTGATACAAACATAAACATATATATTTCCAAAAATTTACAAAAATAGGGACAAATTGTGTGTAAGGTGTTTCGCATACCCCCAAAGTTAAATTACACATTGTCCTCAATGTGTATATAGCATGGAAAGATCTCACCTGGGAGATGTGGAAAACGAGTTGGAACGGTATGGCTCATAGCACACCCCCAAATTGGAATGCAAGCACACTTTTCCCTGAAAACAAACTACTAAATTAAGAAAGAAAAACAAAATAAAATAAACAATAAAAATGAAATGAAAAACAAACAAAAATAAAAAGGATATGATATGGGGTTGCCTCCCCATTAGCGCTAAGTTTAACATTTTCATCCAGACTGTCGTAGAGCCCTTTAGTTTAAACTTGAAACACCAATCTTTTCTTCTTTTGCTCTAAAGATAATGAATTTTTCCTACCGTAGGGTGATTCCAAATGTTTTCAAATCCGAGCAGATCACTCTGAGTATTATCAGGCAGTTTCTCATCTAGAAGGGAATCATGAACTGGAATAACATGAGAAGAATACTCAAGAGGTTTTTCTACCTCGATGGTCTCTTTTTTCTCATCTCTTGGTAATTCAGGAATACGAGTTGATGTTGAAGAAGCCTTAGTGCTTACTTCTTGTAGATCCTGTAGAACCTCAATTTTCTCCGCCTTCCTCTCTTCCACTTCTTCACTCCTCAATGTGATAGCTTGCTCATGATAGGAAGTACGCTCATCCTCTATGTAATGTCCATTAGGATTGGCCTCCAACTAGCTTTGGGTTCTTCTTTGAGGATATCTGCTACTTGTTTGAGTTAAGTCTTTATTCTTGTAATGAATTTAAATTGAGTGTTCTCCATCTCCTGTAGAGAGTTTACCATCTAATTAGACTCACTCAAAAAAATTAAAATCTTACCTTTTAAATTAGAACTTGGCAGAAGAGATGGCTCCTCTGATGGGAGGTGGTTCCTCTTCATGAGCTTCTATCTTGACGATGGATTGCAACAGTTGATTACTAGCCTCAAATTTGCTGAGAAGAACTGAAAAGTCATAACTCTTTGGAGGAGGTGGCTCCTCTTCATATTGTTGAGCCCAATAGATGGGAGATGCCTTCTCTTGAGTTTCTATCTTGACCTTAATGGATTGCAGTAGTTTCTGATGCAGCATGACTTAGTGGGCTGCAACGAAGAACAACAAATACGCAACGGATAACTAATTCTAGATCTTGATTCTATCAAAGATCAGAAAACTCTTCTTGAAAATCTAGATACTTTCATGAGAGTTGCAACATATGCATGTTTGACATCTATATAAAATACATTCAATGCAGGAAACGTAACAACAAAGCATTCATGTGAGTTTGTACTCACCCGAGCCGTAAAGCTCCTCCATGTAATTCCCATGAGGCTCCATAATCTCGAATACTGAGAAAATACCTATCATCAGTTATATTTCTACTAAAGCAACTCTATAACAAGGAAACAAGAGCTATGGGACGGCTGGTGAAAATAGGGTTTCCTTGTCACACATTGACCGTACGTCTGGGCTCGGGTCCATACGTCCACTGTGACACGAAGGGCCGTACGTCCACTCCAACGTCTTTTAGGAAGAACCTCATTTTATCTCCACTGTCCGCCTATTCTTCGACTCCTAAGGCCAACAAAGGCTTCCTAGGGCCTCCTAACACAAATCGAAACCTCCATGCAAAGCAACAACGCTAAGCTAACGTAACGCTAGCCTAAGTAAGATCTAAAGCATAACTAAGCTAATAACTACAACTAGCAATATAGAACTATAATCGAGCAGCATAACGACGTATTAAAAAGCTAAGGAAACCGAGTGTTACCTCCTTGAACCAAACCTCAAGAGTTCCTCCTCCGACAACATAGAAACACTCATGAAACCTTACAAACACTCACAAAACGGTCTACAAGCAGCCTAGGGGCGAAGAGGGGGGGTAGAGGGGCGGATTTGGTGTGAAATGGGTTAGGGGGTGAGGCAGTATTTATAGGGCCAAAAAGCAGCAGACGTCCGGTCTTAAGGGTGTACATCTGGTACTATTCCACAATGGTCCAAAGGTTGTCTCGTATGTCTAGGTATTACCCAGAATGTATTCCAAAAAGTAGCGTACGTCTGGTACTTTTGGCATACGTCCACTGTACTATTCACAGGGTACGACTGTACTATTTGCAGAGCGTACGTCCGGTGGGGGACCATAGTACGTCCGTACTACAGACAAGAGCATGCGTCCTCCAACCCTAGCGTACATCCAGTCCAGAACTTTAATTCCCCAAAATGCCCTTCTGGCAGATCCTAGTAACCCAAAGTCCAAATTAACCCTTTAACTAAGCCACTTATCCTTAGTTAAATATTTGGGTCACTACAGTTGTAATGTTCTCTTGTTCTTAATGCAATGTTAGAACAACAACAACAAAAAAAAAAAAAAAAAAAAAAACCTAGTTTCAACAATTAGCAAAATTTCATGAATAGGTATTGTAAATATTGAATTTGTACTAATCAATATGTTGTACCAAGCTAACAACATATTTTATAATAAAACCATTAAAAAACTTTGATTATGACACAAAACAAAATTTCACAACTTAAACATGCTGCAGGAGTCCAAGCTCCAGATTCATTGATGAAAAGTAACTGGATCGTAACACTTTCGATAAAAATCAAAAAGCAAAGTCATTTGAACTGTTGCGTCAACCATGATTTTTATATGCTAAAAAGGTGTCCAAAATTATTTAGGCCTTGTCTATAGCATCTCAAAAAAATTGTAATTCTTACAGGCCTTGCTGTAAAAATACAAAAACATTGTACTGAATGCAAAATTTAATTAAAATAGCAAATGACCTCCAAACGACTTGAAAGATTTCAATCTAGATCTAACATGTTAAAGAACATGTTTTGCCTCTTGGAACAATTTTTAAGTCTCTGGCTGTGTTCGGAACAAACATGAACAGCAACAATGGAAAATCCAAAAAAAATTGTTTTCTATGAACTACTTTTTTTACCACGATTTTTATAAAGCCTGCTTTGATTCCACTTGTTAGGAATATGGTAGCAAAATCAAGATTACACAGCAGAAAATGAAATATTCACATACCAAGATCAAAATTAGTGAAGAACATGTACAGAACTATGCTATTAAAATTAAATAGTGAAACAAAAATTACTTACTTGAATAAAATGGCCATTCCTTGCCTTTTGGGCAAAAACTTTGCTCCTTCTCCAAGAACACGTGTGATCTCAGGGGATTATGAGACCTTCAAATCTTCTCACCAACATCTGACAATAACCAAGGGAGTGTGGGCTCCTTCCTTCTTCAAAACTTTTAACTTATTTTCAAGAGTTAACTTGAGAATATTAGTTCTTAGTAAATACTAAAGAACTGTAGAGATCCTATGTCTTTACAAGAGCTATAGAATTCTCTATTTGTAGACTTGAAATGCTAGGAGAGATTAGAGCACTATTGATGCAAATCAGAAGACAGTTCGGAGCTCCTCTGTGACTACGATCGATCCTACAATCGATCGCACGATCGAGCCCACACAGCGAACGATCGCACCCACGCCAGCGAACGATTGCAGAACTTGCGCCCAAACGTCCAAACCTTTTGTGGAAGCGACTAATGAAGGGAGATCGACTGCTTGATCGTTCGCCCATCTACGAACGATCGCACTCGTCCCTACGATCAATCACACACGGGACTCTATGTTATATTTTGGCGTTTTTACTTATTAAACCAATGTTATTTAATTGTTTTAGTAGTCTTAGGGCTTTAGGAGTCTTTATTTTGTTGTTTTATTAGGTTTAGGGTTATAAGGGTTATTTATGTAATATTTTTAATAGGTTTAGGGTTTGTGGCTATAAATATATACTTATAGCCTCTAAACAATTCAGTTGTTGATTATTATTATTTTGTTGAATAAGAATTACTCGAAGACGAGTTTTCTTCCCCTTTTTCCCTTAAAATCGTAGATAGGCTCTAGATTTTGAGAAGAGTTCTTAGATCGTTGATAGACTCACGATCTAGAATTACATATCCGCTGCTTATTGTTGTTGTTCGATGCAGCCCACTAAGTTGCGCTGCATCAGTTGGTATCAAAGCTCAGTCACTTTCCATGAATGGGGAGGAGCAACAGCTTTGCAGACATGAACGAGGTGTACGCACATACGGAGACAGCATGTAAAGAGCAACCGGCAATTCGTTTGCGGCACATGGGTCGTGGGCCGAACGATTGTTGTCGCCAACCAAGACCGCAATTCGCGGTGGTGGAAGGCAAAATTAAAGCTAAAACCCGGCAATACAAGGAGGATCAATTTTGGGCATTGGAGGATCGACGTGAAGCCTCGCCTACCCAAATATCCAACTTGTATCATCACAATGAGAATGGATCCAGAAACCCTTCTGCAGAGCGCCAAACGTACGGAAGTCAGCACCATGCGCAAGCTCATGCCACTCGGTGGGTGGACGGGTTCAAACTAAAGATTCCAGAATTTCCAAGGGTGTTACAACCTTCAAAATTTTGGTATTGGACGTTGGCGGTTGAAGAGTTTTTTGAAGTCAACGGAGTGGCCGATGCACAACGAGTTCCATTGGTGGTACTCACATTCCGAGGAGTAGTTGCATCGTGGTGGCAACATCTGAAGCAGCGTAGGAGGCGACAAGGCAAATTGAAGATCAGTAGTTGGGAACAACTATTGAAAAAGATGATAGCCGCTTTTGTGCCCCCAGATTTTACCATAGGCCGACAGCCCCAAAATTGGAGACAAGGGTCTATGGTTGTGATGAAAAAATTCAAAAATTTCGATAAAAAGAAGGTATTTTGGGAAACACGGAGTGATGCGAGGAATCCACAACATGTCAATTGCACTCATACCTGCCAACCACAAATCCTTACACGGAATCCATATTTTGTGGAGGAGGAAAAAGAATATGTGGATGAAGTGTGTCTGGAATCTGAGATCATTGATGAGGAGTTCGGACGTGAATGCATTGAAGATGAAGATACTTCACAAGGGTTTGTGGATTGGGGTTCTCCACCAACCTATGATGAGGACGTCATTGAAGAAGATTCAATTGAAGAACCTTTGGCATCTGACCTAGAGGAAGAGGAACCCTTGGAAGAGGTAAGTCTTTCGGAGAGTTTTGCAATTTTTCATGAAGAAGAGGAACTGGTGGAAGAGGTAAATCTCTCAGATAGTCTTGCGATTCTTTATGATAATTCTGTACATTGTGTGGTTGATAAGAGCTTCAAGGGTAAAATTCGTGATTTTAATGTGGAGATAATTGATTATGTTGATTTCCTTGGGATAGATAACATTTTGTTCAATCTTCATAACAATGATGGGTTTGGTGCGGTTGGCAATAATTATATGTTCAAGAGAGAGGTACCGGTTGACCCGTTCTTGAGTATCTTCATGGCACGTGGAAAGAAAAAGGAGCGAGAGGAGTACGGCAAACCCAAAGTATTGCCAAGTGGTGTGTGGGCTAGTCACAACAACCATCAAGGTACTCCACTAATGAAGAGCATTATGATTATTATGGGACGTGGCCTTGTTGTAAAGTTGAGAAGAGGAGAATGGAATGAGTTGAGAGGACGTGGCCTTGTTGTAAAGTTGAGAAGAGGCCCCTCAAAATCGTCAAGCTTGACTTCACGCTCAACCACAAGTGATCTTTTACAAATCTTCTCACTCACGGCTTTCATCTCCTTTTGAGTTCTTTTCTAGGTATTCGACATATCATGCACCAAAGAAGAAAAGAATCAAATGAAACACAACATAAACATCAATCACCAAAACAAAGATGATGTATGATCAAAACTCATGCTTGTGTGTGACCATCTGTAACTCCCCCAAATTCGGCATTGACCAGTCTGGTAGGGTTAATAGAAATTGCCCTAATATAGCTAACTGGTAGCTAACTGGAGAACTACCCCTCTAAGCATCATCAGAGTTAATGCATAAGAAATTGAGATAAATTTGAGAAATCTAATAACCATAAAGGAAACATGTATTATCCTTGACACATAGATATGGAGGAACTAATAGAAATAATAAGTTGATCAAACCTGGTAACAATGTGAAGATCTCTATCTTAAACAATTCCGTAATGGCAACCTCGCCACTCCTCTCTTCCAAGGAAGAGATTTCCTACAAGATGTAATAACAGCATAAGTCTAAAAACTTAGTAAGTAAACCTCATAATTGGGTATGACAAATGCCAGTTTTTATTAAGTAGAAATAAACTTGCAATTTGACAAAGGTTTGAAAGAGGTATTGTCTCTGTTAATACACCCTAAAAATATCGTTTTGTTGAAGAAAGGGGGTGCATTCCCAGTGGTAATTGCCTAAGGGTTTTAATACAGAAAACTAATGCTTTATTATGTCATAACTATCATATATGATCTACCCAAGATATTAGCCCTTCTCAATAGGGTTAGTCATGTCCCGAGGGACTTATAATACAATGTCGATGCTCCGGCCATTGTACGCTAATGTCCATAACACTAGCAGTCCAATCAAGTCCAACCTCGAGTGGCCCACGCTACTAATAATATATTCCCTATAGTGGCCCGCCAATTAAAGCTGTGCCGATCATGAATTAACCATTGGATCCAATACCCTTATATCACATCCATACACACGTTTGGCCATAGAATCAACTTTATATAGTAAGTCGTGACCAATATACCGCACGTACTGGTGTACCATGTCATACGATACATCTTATCAACCAGGTATTAATGTAATTACCAAGTTATACAAAAATGTAGGCATGCTTATATCATACGCATGCTCAGTCAACTGATATATCGCATGTTTTTAAGGAAAACGGTCGTAGGTGTTTACTTATCTTGTGTGCTCGCTTGAGTCCTCCAACATCACAAATCCCTACTATAACGAAATACGACACATCGTTATATGCAATACTAGGTAACTCTTCGAGTGACACAATAAGTTATATCTAACAAAATGGGCCATCAAAACCTTACGCTCACATATTTGGGTTACTAGGCGTATGTCCTGCTCTCTGGAAGAACGCTCGGCCCCGTGAGCGTACATTTGCCCAAAGAGTGTAAACTCTCGGTCGGAAGCCCCAAACATGATTTTATGCTTCTAGGGTCTAGTAAATCTCATCCTATTCTTCTAATGGACACATGAAAGGTACAAAACTTGTTTAACATGCAAACTTAAAGAAATCAAATGGGAGTTTTAAAGGTCTTCAAAATCATTCTTGGTTTTATAAGAAAATGGGTACAAGAATTTGTGAAAGCATCTTTAAAACTTGTAATACTAAGAAAGCAATAATAACAACATGAAGGCAAAGGGAATGGTCAAGAAATTACCTGGTTGATGGCAAAACTCCACCAAGGTTCCCACCTTCTCTTCAAAATCACTCCTCACTCTAAGGTTAGGGTTTCTTGGTGTAAGGAAGGGCTAAGGGTCAGAGGGAAGGGTTTATATAGGGGCTTGGGGCATGCTCTTTTTTGAAACGGTGGAGAATAGGTTAAAATTACTTTTCAGAGGTGTCAGCAAACATTTAGAGTACTATGGGGTCAAATGTTCACATACTATTAAAGGCATACGTTTGGGTATTACCTAATGGTTCAAGGACTGGTCGATGAACATTCGTGTGGTCCCCCTAGCATACGTTCGGTCAGAAAATGGGTGTCTTGGGTTTTCTGTAAAAGAGCTCAAGGTTTTGGGCTACTTATAAGGGGTTTAGGTCTTTGATTTTTTTTTATATTAAATAATGCTGTATATATCAAAAGTGCAAAGAGGCACAACCCTATTACACAGAAAGTATAAAGAGAGAGTGCCTAAATAATAGGTGAGAAAAGAATAAGAAACTCAAAAAATCTAATCACTAATGGAGCTAGCCAAGTAGATGTCCAAGTGAATAGTGTAAAGAAAAAAAGTGTGTAAGCCCTCTAAAGTCCTTGTGGAATCCTCAAAACATCTTGCATTTCTTTCGCTCCATAAGCACCACATATGACATAAAGGAATCATCTTCCACACAACCGCACTCTGTGAACAACCTCTCGTCCACCAACATGCAAACAACTCCTCCAACCTGCTATGTATATCCCAATGTAACCCGAACAGATTGAAGATCACATGCCAAAGAGCACGTGCAACCTCAGAGTGAAGAAGTTGATGGTAGATTGACTCCCCATCCTTCCTACACAAGCAGCAACGATTTATCACCACAATTTGTCTTTTCCTAAGATTGTCCAATGTGAGGATCTTTCCTAGAGCTGCCTTCCATGCAAAAAACACCACTCTCGAGGGTGTCTTTCTTCGCCAAATACTCTTCCAAGGGAAGGGGCTAGACTCTTTAGAGGCAATTCTCTTGTAACATGATCTAACATCAAACTTTCCTTTACATTTAGGAGTCCACCACAACTTATCTTCCCCTTCCCTTTGATGTATTTGGGAGTAAAATAACGAATAGAAGGAGGCTACGACTTACACTTCCCAATCATGAACCATACGTATAAAGCTAACGTTCCTTTGAAGAGAACCAGTCGAACGATCCATGTTGTCCGCGATAGACGCCTCCTTTGCACTAGCTATATTATAAAGGCTTGGAAAAGTATCCTTGAGCGTCACCTCTCCGCACCAAATATCCTCCCAGAATTGGATCTTGGACCCATCTCCTAGATCGAGCTTGGTGTGCCTAAAGAACACACACCACTCTCTGCTAATATACTTTCAGAGTCCTACCCCATGCGACCCTAATGTGTCACTAGAACGCCATCCACCACATATTGAATCGTACTTGGCCTCCAGCACCATTCTCCACCATGCCTCTCGCTCCTGTGCATAATGCCAGAACCACTTCCTTAATAAGGCTCGGTTGAACATTCTCAAATTTCATATCCCTAGACCACTCTCAGATATAGGAGTACATATCTTGGACCAACTGACCAGATGGTACTTAAACTCTTCACTAATCCCTACCCATAAGAAGGCACATTGTAACTTCTCTATATGCTTCGCTATTGAATTAGGAATGGGAAACAGTGACATGAAATAAGTAGGAAGATTGGATAGGGTGCTTTTGATAAGAGTAACTCTCCCACCCTTGGAGAGATACATCCTTTTCCAGCTAGCCAGTCAACGATCAATCTTCTCCACAGCATCATCCCATATAGACTTAGCCTTAAACGAAACCCCCAAAGGAAGCCCCAAATACTTCAACAGCAATGAAGCCGTTTCACAACACAAAATAGCAGCCAATTCTCTTGCATTGTCCACTTTGCTGACCGGGACCAATATCGATTTAGCCATATTCACCTTCAACCCCAAAACAGCTTCAAAACATACTAATAGGGTGCTAGTGGATCGTATTTGATTAAGATTCGCCCTACAAAAAACCAAGGTATCATCTGCAAAATAGTAGATGGGAAATGTTTACCTGCTCCGATAGTCTAGGTCCCACTAAAAAACCTGTGATGAAGCCACTTTCAATGGAAGTGTATCATTCTGCTAAACGCCTCCATAACAATGAACAATAGAACAGGAGAAAGAGGATTACCCTACCTCACCCCTTGAGAACTACTGAAAAAAACGCAACGGGATGCCATTTATCAACATAGAGAATCGAACTGATGATATGCAATGTGCTATCCAAGAGCACCATGTTTTATGAAAATATTTTGTTGCCTTGTAGTAAATTATTAACATTTTAAAACTTGGTGTTGTATTAGGGTATTACACCATCTACCAACTCTACCTAAGTGAGATAGTCTTCACAATCACTCAAACTCCCTAAACCTAAAAGAATCAATGACTATGATGTTTGATGTATGATCAAATTAATATTTAAGAACACGTTCACAAATATTTCAAAACTATCAAAACAATCGTTTTAGGTTATTTTGAAAATCAAAATCAAGGATTTTCATAACAATCAAAAACAACAAAGGAAAAAAATATAAAAAAGCCCCTAAACTACTAGTCGTTTCCAATATAACCCCCCAATGTTCAAAATGTACTAAAGTAGCCCCCAAACTACCAAAATGTATCAAAAAGTCCACTTATTTTTTTATATTCCTATAATACCCCTATTCTTTTACCAAATAAAATAATAAAATAATTGTAAACAAAAACCAAACAATTTTTTAAAAATACAAAAAAAGCAATGGGTGAATAAATACAAAAAAAAAAAAAAAAAGTTTTTTGGAATAAATAAATAATTTTTTTAATGTAAATAAATAAATAATTTAGGCCAACTACAGTGACTATTCATGTCGTATTAAAGTAAAATCAAAGATACGGTTCTTGAGATATTCCAAAAAATAAAAAATAATTTAGTTCTTAGAGTCAAATTCTGTTAAAAAATTATTTTTATTCGTCAATCTATTGATTTTTCTTTAATATGACATGAAGCAATTTGTAATTTAAACCAACTACAGTGACTAATTATTTATTTATTCCAAAAAATATTTTCTTTTTGTATGTATTCGCCCATTGGTTTTTTTGTATTTTTAAAAAATTGTTTAGTTTGTTTTACAATTATTTTATTATTTTATTTGTTAAAAGAATAGGAGTATTATATGAATATAAAAAAATAAGTGGCATTTTTTATACATTTTGATAGTTTAGGGGGGCTACTTTAGTTCCTTTTGAACAAATAGGGGCTATATTGCAAACGGCTGATAATTTGGTGGGCTTTTTTATATTTTTCCAAACAATAAATTTAATGTTACTTTGAAAACCTATGGCAAATTCATACCGTCACAAAGTACAATCAAGCAAAAACATGTTATAATAAGAAAATTATCCTCAATATATATATACATGCTTTAGATCGTAATCAACCAATATGTATATATATATATATTTTCCTAATTGATTGAGGAAAAGGGTTACAGTGGAGGATCTTTCCCATTCCTGATTCGAATGGAAGAAAGAATGGGAGATCCATTGGGAATGCTTCCAAAAACAAGATGGGAAACGGCCCATTTAGCTAAAGCATGTGCACGAAAACTGGCACATATAGACATCCGTGGAAACCAACTTCTGAGATGTTGCAGCAATAATGTTACCAAGATCATTACTAAGAACTACCGCTGCCACTGCAAAGGAATTTTAACCGCCACATCAAAATTAGCCTTAATCCATCCCACAGTTGGGGGAACCCACAAAGAAGGAAGAATACAATCCTTCCAAGCAGCAACATGAAAATCCAAGGTTTTGGAAACCTAAAACAAAGCCTGACTTGGAGAAAAGACAGGGCCTTCATGGATCAAAAGATTTCTAGCTCTCCAAATAAAGACCATCACAAGAGAAGAAAAAAGCTGAAATTTCCTCACCTCGAATTTGGCAACACCCAAAACCACAACAAGAGAAAGAAGAGCTAAGATCCATTCAGAAATAGGGTGAGAAGCAAAACCCCCAATCACATTCGGCCATGAAGAAGATTTTCACAAAAAACTGGCAAAGGCACAATCCAAAAAGACATGGGAGAGAGTTTCTATAGGACTTTTGCAAAAAGGACAAAACCAAGCATTAGGATCATTGGAGACTACAAACCTACCAATATTAGCCCTAGAAGGCAAAATGTCCCACGCCACTTTCCATAAAAAATGCGTCAGCCTAGCTTGGATTTTGAGACCCCAAAGGGTAAACAAGGCATCGAAGAAAGGGGTGGTGCCTACCACCCACCGAAATCTCCAGCTCATCAGCTAATTTCATAGAAAAAGGCTCGAGGAGGCTGGAGCCCAAAACCATTTATCAAAAGTAGGGCAAACCGGCAAATGTATACTAAGAATGCATTGAACCGAGAGAGGATCAAACAAATCTTCCAACAAAAGCTTGTTCCAAACCCTTTCCCCAGGTAAAATAAGATCCTCAACTGAAAAATCCGGAAGCTCCACCAAATTAACATTAGGAACATGCCTAAAATTAGCCATGGAAGGAATCCAAGGAGACTTCAACACATCCACCATACGCCTACCGGAAATAGAAATACAAGCACCCTTCTCAACCACCTTCCTATTGCTCAACAACCCTTTCCAAAGCCAAGAGGAAAGAGGATTGGGAAGAGTAGACAAAAAAGACACATCGTTTTTGAGATATTTTCCCCTAAGAGAATCAACCCAAAGGAGAGGTTGATTGGATACCAGCTTCCAACCAAATCTGGCAAGCAAAGCATTATTGAGAGAAGCCATAGACCGAATGCCAAGACCACCCAAAGATTTAGGCTTACAAATGTTATCCCAAGAGAGAAGGGAAAGACTATGCTTCTTATCTTGAGAAAAACACCACAAAAACTTCCTTAGCCCAGAATTGATGGCTGAACACAAGGTCTTTGGAAGAAGAAACAAAGACATAATATAAGTAGGAATTGCATTAGCCACTGATTTCACCAAAGTGGTACTAGCTGCTTGCGACAAAAGCCTAGCTT
The DNA here is from genome assembly GCA_006937295.1 of Carpinus fangiana. Taxonomy (NCBI): domain Eukaryota; kingdom Viridiplantae; phylum Streptophyta; class Magnoliopsida; order Fagales; family Betulaceae; genus Carpinus; species Carpinus fangiana. The sequence goes on from CM017322.1 coordinate 24,612,702, forward strand.
TCCAACCAGAAATTTTTGCAAATATTATATATTTAAGATCAATAAAGGAGGTCTTCTTACTTCTATGCATGAAAAGAGGAATCCTCAAGTACTTAGCATGAGCTGGAACGTGTGCTAGGTTGAGAATCCCATTTACAGCAGCTTTGGAGCTATCACGACATTCCTATTGAAGAAAATGGCTAATTTGCACATGTTAATGTGCTGCCCCGACCAAGAGGAATACGTCGAGAGACAATTAAGAATCACCCCCAGTTCATTCGCATTAGCCTTGGAAAAAATGAGCACATCATCTGCAAAGAAAAGGTGAGAGATAGAAGGGCAAGAACTAGCCATTTTAATACCATGCAGCAGCCCCAAGTTCTCCTCTTTCTCAATAAGCCTTGACAGAATTTCTGAGCCAAGAATAAAAAGAAAGGGAGATAGGGGATCTCCCTGCTGCAACCCACGAGAGGGGAAAAACTTGCCATACGGAGCTCCATCCAATAAAATGGAAAAAGAAAAAGTAGTAATACATTGGCGAATCCATTGAACCCAAGTAGGGTGAAAGCCCAAAAGGTCTAAAATCTTCAACAAAAACTCCCACTCCATAGAATTAAAGGCCTTTTCCATATCAAGCTTTAAGGCCATATAACCACCATTAACCTTCTTTTGCTTCATAGAATGGAACATCACATGAGCCAAAATGGTGTTATCATGAACAGATCTACCCTTGAGGAAAGCTGACTAGGTAGGAGAGATAATATTCTACAAAATAGGCTTGAATCTATTTGGTAAGATTTTAGAGATAATCTTATAATTGAAGTTGGTCAAACTAATAGGCCAAAAATGATGAACAAGATTGGTATTATCCTTCTTAGGAATCAGGGCAATGTTGGAGTGATTAAATTCTTTAAGCGACTTTATCAAGTATTTATTAGGTTTAGGGAGTCTATATTTTGTATTTTATCAGGTTTAGGGTTTTGGGGCTATAAATACATGCTTATAGCCTCCAGAAAAGACAATGGTTGTTTATTATTGATTTTGATTAATGAGAATACTTAGAGTTGAGTTTATTCCTCTATTTTCCTTCAAAATACTAGAGAGTATCTAGATTTTTAAGAAGAGTTCTCAGATCTTTGATAGAATCAAGATCTAGAATTAGTTATCCGCTGCGTATTTGTTGTTCTTCGCTGCAGCCGACTAAGTCATGCTGCATCAAACATTCTCTTCCTCTGTAACCACTTTATCTAATAAGTCAGAAAGCCTATTATCTAACACAAGATTAGACGAAGAAAAAAGAGAGCTAAAATGTTGCACCAAATAGGCTTCAATATCATCTCTGCCATTTAGAATCACACCATCCACAGTATTTAAGCTAGAGATAGAATTATACTTGCACCTACACACTGTGGAAGCATGGAAGAATTTCGTGTTTAAGTCTGTGTAGGTGAGCCATAATTCTCTAGGTTTCTGCTTCCAAGAACCTCCTCCCCCAGAAGTTGTTCCTACAAAGCCTCTTGCAACACTGATTCCCTAGACCCATTCACAGCAAAGTGCGGAAAAGACTGGATAACACTGGTATTAGACATCAGAGATTTAATCTTGTACTGGATAAAACCAAAATGATGCTGGTTCCAAGCTTTCAAAGCACTCTTTGTGTTCTTCCATTTCCTACTCAAAGAAAAAGCAGGAGAACCTTCCTCATCAGCTAACCAGGCCTGAGCAACCACACCGTGGCTAGACTTATCCCTAGTCCAAAAAAAACTCAAAACGAAAGGGCTTAGGGATATTCTGATAGGTACCAGTAGTTGAAATTAAGAGAGGGCAATGATCAAATTGGGTAGCCTGGATATGATTAATTAGGGAATTAGGGAAAAGATGAACCCAATTCTAATTTTCCAAACCCCTGTCTAACCTCTCCCTTATATTGAACCTTCCATCCCTCCGATTGCTCCAGGTAAATCTATTACCAACAAAACCTAAATCCACCAAAGCATTAAAGTGGACAAAATCAACAAAATCCTCATCCTTAAATTACTAAAGGCATGGCCACCACTCTTCTCAGAAGAGGACAAAATAGAGTTGAAGTCACCCAACAACAACCAAGCACCTCCAAAAGAATTTCCCAGCTCTGATAAATAGGACCAAAAATTAGAACGCCTCTGACTAGTATGAGGAGCTTACACGCTAGAAAATAACCAAGGATGATGAGGGGGATCCGAATAAACTAAACAAGAGATGCAATGCTTGTCAAGTCTTATCGGCTCAATATCCACACCAAACTTCCAGGCCAAAAAAAGACCACTTTGGAGGCCAACATGAGGAACCTCCAACCAATCAGAGAAACCCAAACCAACCAAAGATTATTGAAAGCGAGAAGAAGACACTTTTGTTTCAGAAAGAAAAATGAGATCAGGACGAAGAGTTCTGATGGAGGCTCGAAGAGCACAAATTGTCGGGCCATGAGCAAAGCCCCGACAATTCCACACTAACACCTTCATTGGGGCGATAGGGGTAGGTTAAAGCCCGCCACCCCGGCTGCCAAGGAAACATTCTGAAGAATGAAGAAGAAGGAGCTTCATCCACCATAGAATTTGAAGAGGGAAGGTTAACATTCAGCTTTGATTTTTTGGAATGGGTTAAGTTAGGGTAGGGGTGGAATCTTTTTCTGGACTGGGGAATGGAGGAATGCCTTGGGGGCTTTGTGGAGAGATGATAGATGGGAGGGGAAGCAACAAGACACATGGGATTAGGAGAAGTAGTTGGGTTAGTACTGACCAAAATGGTAAAGTTTGAACTAGGTTGATCCAAATCCAACTAAGAGTTAGAGAACTCAGTTGGAACCAAAGAGAGACCACTGGACGAGTAACACTTGGGAAAAGGGGGCCACGTGTTATCTGGAAAATGGATTTTGAGAGAGCTGAGTTTCTCAATGTTGGTGAGAATTAAAAAGGCATTATGGGGATGGGGTTGTAACATGACAAGGGGAGACTTTCCAATAAAAGCACTGTTAGGTGGACCAAGGCTCAACGAGATGTGATTGGTACAGCTGGACAGTGAAGATGGAAATGAACGGGACGAGTTGGGCTGAGACGTGCATGAGCGAAAGGACTGACCAGGAAGGGTGGATTGAGTTGACTCAGAACTAGGCCTGATGGATACTGAAATAGTAGCTAGAGCACCAGGACCAACCAAGGGGGCAAGCTGCCTTCTGGGTTGAATCTGATGCAATATCCGACTAGTATTCAGAGAGCTAGCTTTCAACTTATTATCATACCTACCATGGTCAAAAGGACGAGGATCCACAAGGCAAGAATATGAGAGATGCCCTACTCTTCCACAAGTATAGCAATAATCTAAGAGCCTCTCATATTTATACTGTATCTAGATAGGAGCACTAGGAAGTCTGTGATGAGTAAAACTTGGAACAAGAGGATTAAAAAGATTAAGCATAACCTTGAACCTAAGAAAACTTTTCCTGGTTGGCTTCAGATTGTCGGCGTTGTCCACCACAAGCAAATGCCCCCAAACTTGCACCAATATTTTCAGCATTCTCCACAGTCATCAAATCCATAGGGAGATTATGGACCTAAACCCAATATGCCGCTTTTGTGAAATCAAGATCTTCAATGGCCTCAGACTTATACCAGCTCTTCAAGAATAAGGGAGAATCCTTAATGTTCCATGGAGAGTTTTCCAGCACTCTTTCAAAATCTTCTAAAACTTCAAAAGAAAAAACCATAAGATTATCATCTCTTTCTGCAGTAAAATAAGGGACTTCACAAACTTCCAAGCCTACAACAAGTTGTTTTTGATAATGACTTAAGATAAAGGTTAGGAAGATAGAATATTTCCTACCAAGGTAAAAGAAGGACTCGCAGCCTCTATGATGACAGAAGATGAGAATAAGGGATGTGGGGTATCGATCCAACCAAGAGCAGAAGTTTGGTTGACAAGATCTTTTATCTCAGGACAGGAACTCTCAGAAGCCATGGAGCGAAACCAACGAAGGAAGAAGGGAAACCACGGAGAAAAGGGAAAACAGAGTTTCAGGAGTACTCTACGAGAGAGCGGTTTAGAATCATTAATCAACCAATATATATACAAGGTTTTGAACTCGAGATAAAAATCAACAAAAGCAAAAACATGTTCGAGCTATGAAAACTTGATGCTACAATTACTCCCAAATCACCCACCTAACACCGAGTGGAAGAGAGAATGAGAGTTCAAAAACTATAAATGAGGGAAAATGAATGATTTTCAGGTTTTAAAACTCAACTCTAAATCTTCTTGTACAGACATGGTCAAAGAAGCATGAGTCCTATCATGTAGCTAGGTTTAGACATATCAATAAGCTGTCTGGCCATAAATGTCTAGAGAACAATTTTTCCCTCAAATTATGAAAACAATAACTTTACTCTTCGTGAATGCAATACTCAAATAGCACAATAATATTTCACATCATAAAAACAATTGCGATTAATGAATGTTAAACACATGTAAAATTGACTTGACATTTCACATCATAAGTCTAAAGGTTGGGATGCAGGGGCTTTGAGATCATAGGTTCAATTAGCTAGTGGGTCAATTTGACCAATATGCTAGTCAACCTCCCTCACATGGTTTCTTACCAAATGCATACCCATGTGGTCAAACGTAAGAAAATGGAATCAAAAGTGTGCAAAATAAAATCCATAATTCATATGAATGCACACAATCCATCAAGATCATCAAATTCTCATGTTAAAAGTACACAACCAAAAATGTGTGATCACCACTCATCACTCATACAAGAAAATTGATCTTTTAATAAATCAATCTCTTGTTAGCACCCAAAAACAAAACATCATTCTTTTCTTTCTATTCCTTTTTTTTAAAAAAAAAATAAAAATACAAAACAAAAAGAGAAACATGCAACATGATGCAAGCACACAAATAAGTAAAGATTAGAACGAGAGAAAGAAAAACTAAATGCATGCGTGCAAAACATTCAAAAACAAATAAAATGCACAAAAGCAAATAAAAAGGCATGGTCTAGGATGCGGATGAGAATGCACGAAACCACAATCCTAATATGATAAGAGACACCTAGACTAGGTTGGTCTCTTGCCTCTCCCCTTTATAGGGTGAGTGGCAGCCCCTCCTAAGAATGTTCCAATTTTCGCTAGGAACACCTTGTGACACCTTAAGCTTGTCTAACCTAAACACAACATCCTGAATCATCAAGACAAGCTCACCTAGGCTAGTCCTAGGCCCCGACTTTCTCTCATAGGTTGGTTTAGTGGGCTGCAGTGAAGAACACCAATAAGCAGCAAATAGGCACTTCCAAATCTTGAGTCTATCAATGATCTAAGGAAATCTTCTTCATAAAGTTAGATTCTCTCTAGGTTTTGAAGGAAAACAGAAGAACGCTAAACTTTGAGGTCTATTATTGAACAAAACTGATTCATTAACAACAACTCTGACTTTCTGGAGGTTATAAGCATGTATTTATAGCCCCATGACTCCTAAACCTAATAAACATGAAATATAGACTCCCAAAACCCTAAACTAATTAAAATCCGAAATAAAGTATGTTTAACAAAACAGATAAAGCTACGCATTCGAACAGGACATATGGTCGTTCGAACGGTGGCTGACTAAAGTGTAAAAACTAAAAATTAACATATGGTTGTTCGAATGGTATTCAAACGGGACTTTGAACGGAGCATTTTGCCAGCTCCCTGGAACTCTCTTATCTGCATTACTAGACCTAAGTTGGTAGGAATGAGGTCAAATGTGACCCATTTTACCACAGTGATAACACTTAGGGATAGAGCTTTGTGTAGGTTGTCTCCTTGGAGGGTTAACACCATCAACCTTGGACTTCAAGGGAATTCTATCTCTCTTCCCTTGGCCAACACTCTTAAGTTCTTCAGACTATAGAACACCATTCCCCCTTTATCCAAAATTCTAGAACTAGGATCCTCAACAACAATAGCGGGCACAAACAAAATCTTCCCTTGAGTACTAGATGTGTCTTTAGAATATAAAGCATCATTGTCAAAACCAAGGCCATGCGTATCTCCATATGGCTTTTGAAAACTCAATAAATTATCCAGTTGAACACAAAACTCATATTGCACATCATACTAAGAAGCAACTAATTTATTAATTTGATCCATTAAGTTAGAGTTTTCAATATTCAAGGAATCACAAGCAGAATTTAATACATGCAACTATTCAACCAAAGATTTCCTTTCAAGATTCAAATTAGCCAATTCTTTAAGCAAAGATTTGTTTTGTCTTTTTATGTTTAGCACATTCTTTAAAAACTTGGTTATAAGCCTTTTGTAGATCAATCTACTCATCATAATCTGCTTGTGATTCGTCATCACAAAGTCTCATAAAGTATAGGAGGCTCAGCCTCACTAGGACCATTTAGATCATTCATTGAAGCGATGAAATCCATATAGCTCACGTTCTTTTCCTTAAAGTTGTCAAACTCGGACTCATAACTCATTGATGCATTAAGGGCTTTAACCTTTGCATTGAAGAAATTAGGATTAGCGGTCCTAACACGGTCAAAGCCCGAGCACTCGAAGTATTGAACGCTCATGTCCTTCCTACACTTCTCTCTCACCTTGGGTGGCTCCTAGGGAATCATCCTTGGTAGCATTCGATTGAAGATTCTTGGAACCTTGTTGAATTTTTAGAAACCTCTTGAATTTCTTGGCCAACAAAGTTGCGGCCTCTTCATAAGATGAATCCTCATCGGAGAAGTCAGCTACCTTCTTCTTTGAGGATATCAAAGTCAACTACCTAAACTCCAAGGGGTTGGCCTAGTGGTTGAGGCTTGTAGTCTTAGGGAGTATCAGCCCATAGATCCTAATTTTGAGACTTTCTAGGTGCAAACTCCCCCTTAGGGCCACACCCCCTGGTGTAAAAACCAGCCATTTACCCCGATCCATGTAGGAAAACTTTTGAGCTTGCAATTTACTCTGCATGGGTGGGTCCGAAGAGCTCTGCCTTGTCGAGGTTCCCCGTCATAAAAATAAATAAATAAATAAATAAAACAAAACGTCAACTACCTAAAATGACCGTTAATCCTAAGATTTGACATGATTACCAACCAAGCTACGAAATAAATCCCTCTATTAAATATTTTTGTCAAACATGCAATCGACTAATCTCGGTGTTCAAAACATTGTAATTGCATCCCACTTGTAAGTTGGCTTCTCTAGGAGCACTTTGCAGCATTTCTAGGAAACCATTGTTAATTTAAATGGTAAGAAGGGTCGTTCAGACATGCTACAACATGAATTCTTCGAGTACTAATTTTTTAGAACTCCGTTCATTGGGTGTTCGCAGGCCGTTTGAACGGTGAAGGTGATACTGAATTTGCTAAGTCCTCAGAATGATCCACTGAAGCTAGGGTTGCCACGTGTCAGCAACACATTTAACTTAGCCGCATTCAAAGCCCCGTTTGAATGGTAGTAGGTGGGAGAACTGCTGGTTGTTGCCGACAACTTAAATGCTTGCGGAAAACACAAGAGTTGGTGGACATTAAATGCATCGTGTTTGAATGGCAGGAGTCACCGTTCGAACGACAGTTGGTCAGAAGATAGTTGAAAATGGCTGACAACTTAAATGCTTCCAAGAGACACGAGAGTTGGTAGCATTTATGAATGCCGCGTCCGAATGATAAAAGTCATAGTTCGAATGGCCGTTAGGTCAGTGGTCAGCACTTTGCATTTAATGCTTGCAGGAATCTAGGAAAAGCTATCCACCTGTCGCCACTTCAGCAGGTGAAGTCAAGTCATCCGAAGGGCCAGTATTTCCATCCGAATGGCCAATTAGAAACTTCACCTAATTCAAATGAAGGGCCTTCTCATTTCTGCCTATAAATAGAGCATTCCTATTGCTCATTTTTATTAAGGAAGACAAAGGACAAAAGCACATTTTGAGAGAAAGTCCTAAGTGCTTTGGGTGAGAGTTTCCTTGTGTTCTAGGAGAGATTGTTGTGTGTGAGCTTAGTCTCTGTACTCTCCTAGAGTTGTGCTGTAATTTATTTTCAGCAACTTGCGTGTAAACAATCATGATAACATGAACCTTGTTAGAGGTTCTGGCAAAGGAGGTCAATAGAAGAAGTACCAAAGGTTCTGGGGGAACTACCGAGGTAGAAGGCAAGAAAGGTCACTTGTCTAGATAGGTTCAGTTCAACTACAAAGGTTTTATAAGTATGAGCAACTTGTAATATTTTCTTCTTCTATAGTAAATGATTTCCTAGGTCTGCTGCCCCGTAGTGGTTTTTCCTTGAAGAGTTCTTCAGGTTTTCACTTCGTAACCAAAAATATCATGTGTTCATAAGCTTTACTACTTTACATATTTTTGGTGATTGACTATTTTCTTACGGAAATTCTTAATTCCGCATTATTTGTGATATACACCTATTCACCCCCCCCCCCCCTCTAGGTGTACTTGGGAGTCTAAATAGTATTCCCAAAGAAAAATTAACAACCTCTGTATGGTCGTCAATTTGTGGATAAAAAGTACTACTAAAATCAAGCTTGGTATTAGACAAACGCCATAAACACCTCCATAAATGGTTGAGAAAGCTAGTATCTCAGTTAGAAATGATGGACAAAGGCAAGCCATGAAGATGGTAAGCCTCTCAAAAGTACAACTAATTAACATTAATTGCATCAGAGGTCTTCTTGCAAGCTATGAAATAAGCCATCTTCGAGAAGTGATCCACCATAACAAAGATAGAATCATTACCCCTTTGTGTTCTCAGCAACCCCAAAACAAATTTCATTCTCACATTAGTTGAAGGCTAACCAAGAATATTAAGCATAATGTACAATCCCTCATTAGTAGTAGTACCCTTAGACACTGGACAAATCAAACGCCCCTTATGAAATATGGCAATCTCCTTCCTCATTCTCTACCAATAATACTAATCTGACACAAGTTTTAGATTCTTGTTATCCCACATCGCCTTCATTATGGAGCTATGAGTAATCTCCAGGCAAAGACTACCCTTTTGAACACATAATTGATTTCCCTTGAACATAAAATCATCATGCATGACATAATTGTCCTATTGTTTTGTTCCCTAGTCACTCACAATAAGGCCAAAATATGGGTCAATAGATAAATAATCTCTGAACAAATCATACCCCAATACCTTAGTTTACATAGTAACCAATAAAGATGTCTTTCTGCTGAGCACATCCACCACTTTGTTCAAGCCACTAGATTTGTGCTTGATAACAAAGGAGAGCTAATGAATTTATGTTGCCCAAAGTGCATGTCGAGATGAGAGTTCATCTTAACTATTACTTAAATGAGCCATAGGTGTGCAACCCTCACTTAAAACAACCCCAATTACAATCTAGGGTTCATTATACTATAACTTAAACAGCCGAGAAAAATCTTTCAAATCAAATAATTCAACTTGTCCTGAAGGGTTTTACAAACCACAATTTAGACCACAAACACGGAGCGAAATAATAATACACAACAATGTCCTCCCCTAATGTAGATCGGCTGTCCAATAGCAGAAGACCGTCCGAAAGGCTACTTATCCTGTTCGGACCCGTAGCTTTACATTTTATGTTTAAGGGTCATGGCCGTCCAGACAGCCATAGGTCCCATCCGGATGGGCACCGTAGGGTTAAACCGACTTTATTATTTATTTAGTGTTTATTAGGTTTAGGGAGTTTATATTTCGTATTTTATTAGGTTTAGGGTTTTTGGGCTATAAATACATGCTTATAGCCTCCAGAAAAGGGAGTTGTTATTTTTATCATATTTGATTAATGAGAATACTCAGAGTTGAGTCTATTCCTATTTTCCTCCAAAATCTAGAGAGTATCTAGCTTTTCAAGAAGAATTTTTAGATCATTGATAGACTCCAGATCTAAAATTATCTATCCGCTACAACCCACCAAGTCAGGCTGTATCAGTTAGTATTAGAGGTCAATTTCTTTCCATGAATGGAGAGGAGCAACTATTGTGAAGGCATGAACGAGGTGCGCATGCGCACAGAGCCAGCACTTAAGGAGCAACTGGCAATTCATTTGTGGCACATGAGTGGTGGGCTGAACAGTTGTCGTCGCCAACCAAGATCACGGTACGCAGAGGCAGAAGGCAAATCTATCGCTAAATGTTGGCAACATGTGGAGGATCGATTCAGGGCTATAAGGGATCAAATTGATGGCCTCACTACCCAAATATCCAACATGTGTGGTCACAAAAGGAATGGATCTAGAAACCCGTTTGTGGAGCGCTGAACGCACAGATGTCAGCACCATGCACAAACTCATGCCCATCGGCAGGTCAACAGGTTCAAACTTGATGTACCAAAATTCCAAGGGGATCTATAACCCAAAGAGTTCATGGTAGCAGAAAAATTTTAAAAATTCAACCAAAAAAAAGAGGTGTTTGGGGGAGCAGGGATTGAGGCGGAGATTCCACGACGAGTCGATTTGACCCTTATTCACCAACCTCAACTCCATCTACTCAATCTATATATGTAGAAGCAAGGTGAACCTGTTGATGAAGAATTCCAATAGTTTGAGATCCTTAATGAAGAGTTCGAGCATGAAGATGTTGAAGATTCTTCACAAGGGTTTGTGGATTGGAATTCCCCACAACCTATGATGAGGATCTCAATGAAGGAAGATCCAATTGAAGAACCTTTGGCATCCGACCTAGAGGAAGAGTACAAAGAAGATGGGTTTTCTCTCATGTTTGGCAGCCTCTACCCTGAAGAAGATGACCAATTGGAAGAGGAAGAGCCCACAGATGACATCGCCGATTATGAAGAAGTTGATAAGGACCTTTCAGGTGAAGTACCTAATTTTAATGATGAAGAGGTTGATTATGTTGATTTCCTTGGTGTTGAAGATATTTTAAATTCTCCTAATAATGATTTTGGTGAGTTTTATGCGGATGAGAAAAATTATATGTTCATAAGGGAAACAATGGTTGACCCATTCTTGAGTATTTTCATGGCACATGGAAGGGAGAAGGAACGAGAAAAGAACGACAAATCTGAAGTATTGCCAAGTGGTGTGTGGGACTTTTACGACAACCATCTAGGTATTCCGATGATGAGAATCGTCACGTTTATTTTGGGATGTTACCTTGCCTTGATCTTGAGGAAGAGCAAGTGGAATAAGTTAACTGGACATCCGAAGGACAGTGGAAAGAACCAGCCGAATTCGAGATCGGATTCTCTCTAACCAGGGGAGAATGATGCAGATCGGCTGTCCAACAGTAGAAGACTGTCCAAACAGCTACTTATCTTGTCCGGACACGTAGCTTTGCATTTTGTGTTTAAGGGTCGTGGCTGTCCGGACGGCCATAAGTCCCGTTCGAACAGGCGCCGTAGGATTAAACCGACTTTATTATTTATTTAGTGTTTATTAGGTTTAAGGAGTTTATATTTCGTATTTTATTAGGTTTAGGGTTTTGGGACTATAAATACATACTTAGCCTCCAGAAAAGGGAGTTGTTTTTTTTTATCAGATTTGATTAATGAGAATACTCATAGTTGAGTTTATTCCTGTTTTCCTTCAAAAACTAGTGAGTATCTAGCTTTTTAATAAGAATTCTTAGTTCATTGATAGACTTAAGATCTAGAATTACCTATCTGTTACTTTATTATTGTTCTTCGTTGCAACCCACCAAGTTGGGCCGCAACATCCCCCCTCCCCCCACAAAAAAAAAAAAAAAACCTACCAAAACGTTGACAATGTCCCCTATAAGGCTAATAAAAAGATAAAAATAACCATAAATTTTCGTCATTAAGACCAAAAAAAAAAAAAAAAAAACCCCTATAAATTTGATTTTAAAAAAAAATGAAGAAAATTTTATTTTCTTCTGCTTTATTTTTTTATTTTTTTGAAAAAAAAAATATACTCTTGTTTTCATTTTTTAAAATTTTTAGCTTTTTTTCTAAAAAAATATTATTAATGGTATTTTCGTCATTAGGGTTGATATTGGCAATTTTTTTTAGTTTGGGGGACATTGTCACAATTGAAAGTTTGAGAGAAAAAATAGTCAATTGAGTGGTAGGTTGAAGTGGGTATGTAGATTTTCCCCATTATTTTAAATCTTAGGCTTGAGTATTTTAGTAAGCAATGACTAAAATAAAATGTACTCAATGGAATATTATTTTGAGAATACAAGAATAGTCAATCGAGAGGATTATGAGATAGTGAAACTAATTGACACTAAATTTTAGATGACTTTAATTTCACTATAGATATTTCACGAACGGGTCAAATGCAATTATCTAAAGTCAAGGGATCTTTGATTTACCAAAATGAATATTATAGTCAATTAAAATTTGTTAGTAGAATAAATTGTTATTAATGGTAATCTAGAACAAGTCAACAAGTGTTCTAGGCCCATTGGATCTAGTTTTCCGTTTAAGTTTCTTCTTCTCTACTCAAATGGTCACACATTAAGGAACAAAAAAAAAGTAATGTTTGTTTTAGCCTTGCTAAGATGGTAAAGTTTCTTATGTTTAGGAATATCCAAATTAATACTTTATTGTCACAATCACCATTGTGAAAATAATAATATGGTTACTTTTGGCCGTCAAGGCCACATACTTCCAAATGTCTTGTCCATGCATGTTTTTTATTCTAGTTGTGTTAATGGAATAAACTTATCTTTGATTGTAGTTGTTAAGTATGATTTTACCATTTTCAAAAGTACAATCAATTTAGCAACATTAATCATAGATCAAGAAACTAATAAGTGGGAATGTCGATAAATTTGAAGGGGTTTCATGAACTATCATGGAAAACTATTGTACCACGTTGCTTTTGTGGCTTTTAATTACCATTTATCAGTCACTAGCAAATTTAAAGTCAAAGTCATGTGATGTTTACAAATTGTAAGTTTATGAAATAATTGAAGGGGTTTCATGAACTATCATGGAAAACTATTGTACCACGTTGCTTTTGTAGCTTTTAATTACCATTTCTCAGTCATTAGCAAATTTAAAGTCAAAGTCATGTGATGTTTACAAATTGTAAGTTTATGAAATAATTGAAGGGGTTTCATGAACTATCATGGAAAACTATTGTACCACATTGCTTTTGTAGCATTTAATTACCATTTATCAGTCATTAGCAAATTTAAAGTCAAAGTCATGTGATGTTTACAAATTGTAAGTTTATGAAATAACCAAGTTAGAAGTCAATGTATCTTCGGTATCAATCGTAGTTGGCTAGGAGACAACAACAAATATGTCAATATAAAATATACATCTTCAGTCACAAGCCCGAAGTCTCTTCTCTTGAATCTTTCTAAAGAAGTAGAAGATAAATATCTCTCATGTGAAAAGCATTAACTATCTAAAAATTTTACAAAAATGTAGTATATTTTAGAACTTATTCTATCCTTTTATTTTATTCTTGGCAATATTAATGTCTTCTTTTGACATCTTTGTGCCTGGAGCAATATATCACTTTTTAAGGAAAACAAAGGAAGAAGGAACTGAATCACTATTCATTTGTTGCTTGAAGTGTGCCGCAGGTAATTGACAGACAAAATATGGAATCAAATAAACTCGACAATTGGGATGAACCATCTTTGGAGCTACAGGTTAGATATACTTTTTAGCAGGTGAATAATGTAGCTTTTGATGTTATAGCTAGGATGGAATGGCCATTTTATTATGTTTATTAAGATAAATGAATATAGTTTGAAGGTGCAAAGATTTCAGCATTTACCAAAAGGATGCTAGAAGCCTCCTAAACAATACTCGGGCACCAAAAGGATGTACATATTAGGACACCACTTCTAGCCCAAAAGCTTAAGCTACTGGGCTTGGGTCCACTTAAGTATATTAACCACTTTTATTCTTTACACTTTCTCAATGTGGGACACAAACCTCATAAGTGTATGCACAACAAATACAAACGACCAGAACAACAACATGAAAATTACCTACTCCTAATCACATTCTCAAAGAAACCGAAGTCCATTTTGTTATTTAATTATAGGATAAGGTTGTGACCCAGACAATGAATTCATCCTAATTCTAACCCACAATTGCAAATTAGAAAACTTATTTATAACTGTTGTTGTTTGCAAGAACGTTTTAGACACAAAAGGTGGAGGCTATTCAGCTTCTTATGTAGTGTACTACACATCTTATTATATAGACGTAGGAAAATATCAAAATGACTAAAATATCCTTCAAACCCTAATGACTTACAAATCCTAACAACGGGCAGTCAGAACTTAGCGCAAAATACCAAGGCTAGTAGAATCATACTAGAAAACACCAAGGACCAGTCGGAAGCCACCATAAAACACCATGGTCAGTCGAATCTCATTGCAAAACACCAAGAGTCAATTGGATGTCAATACAAAAACACCAAGGCCGGTCGCATCTCGCCGCAAAGCACAAAAATTAGATTGGATCTAGCTACAAAAACACCAAGGCAGGTCGAATCTCACCGTAAAACACCAAGTCCAGTAGAATCTCGCTGGAAAACACCAAGAACTAGTCGAAAACCACCGCAAAACACCAAGGTTGGTTGAATCTCACCACAAAACACCTTGACTGGTCGAATCACAATAACCACAAAAATGATCATGTCTCTTGTGATCAATCAACAATGATGACAACTTGAACGAGAACTAATCCCCCTAAGCAACACACTTGATGGAAGGTCGGCCAAACCAATAGAAACGGGGCTAAAATACTACTTGACTGTGGCAAGGAAATGCATGAAATTGGACAAAACACCACTGAACCGGTCAAGAACAGCACTAAACCAAACAAAAACTACTTAATCGTCTTTAAACAATGCTAAATCGGAAAGAAAACAACTAAACCAGATGTAAAAGACACTAAACTGGTCTCCAAACCCTTAGAATTGGGAAGAAAACTACTAAACCAATTATAAATCAAACTGTACTAGATAAAAAACTGACAAACCGATCTGAAACCATATTGAAATGGACCTGCAAGGCACTGAACTGACTTGGAAGGCACTGAACCGGCCGAAAAACAACTGAATCGGACCAGAAATGCAATAAATCGGATGAGAAACACAATGAACAGTAAATAACCAACTCAACAGGATGTGAAAGATGATGGATTGGACAAAAACCAAGGAAGCTTGGCCTGAATCGGATGAGAGACAATGCAAACCTCCTAAACTGATCAAAAAACCAGCAAACCCATCTATCGTTTCCCTGGATTGGGAAGATCCAAACACAACTCCAGTTATCCTTATCCAAGACAAGGAATAGCCAAGCAACTAGAACCAAACAAGGTCGTCTATCATTAAGCACCACAAAATTGCTGGAAACTCTCCGGAGACGATCAAATAGAGTCGGAAAAAACCCCAAAAGGCTATCAAAAACTTATAAATTCACCAAAAAAGACCACAACAGCCGCCACCAATCAACAAAGTGACAAACAACGCCGACAACCACGAGAACCACTATGAAAACACACGGTAGACTTTTGTTCTTTTTCAAACTCATCCATGGATTCTTTTTCTTTTTCTTTTTTTTTTTCTCACAACGAAAAACTTTTTTAAAGCTCTATCAAGGCATTGCCTGTGTGGAAACGAAGCCCACATGGGCAGTACTGCCACCAGAGGGTCACTCACTAATGCTAAGTACTAAAAGTTTAACCAAAATAAGAGAACACAAAACTACAAACGAAACGATTAGATAAAGTATCTAAACCTTAAAGCTCAGGTACCATTTTGTAGTTTGCATGAACGGTTTAGGCACAAAAGATGGAGGCTACTCAACTTGATACATAACCTACCATACATCTCATTATGTGGATGTAGGGAAATATCACAATGACCAAAACATCCCTCAAACCCCATCAATGACTGTTACAAACCCTAATAAATCTTCTAACAATAACATTGATGGATTTACCTCGAAAGATCCTACGTTTCTATAATTTAACCATTGATCGTGCAAATTAATCATTACTTTCTTTATGATGTTTATAAAAAATTAAAAATTAAAGTTATTTCATACAAATTAATTTTGAAAATTATGACATTTAAGAAAGTTAATATCACATTGGATGTGTCGATTGCAAAGGTGTTGCATAGATGCTAAATTCCAAATTGGTTCTTTAATAGGTTGGGTTAGGAATTATAAGTGATTTCAAGGAGCTCTAATTGTAACTTTGACTAGTTTTTTGGAGCAATAGCAAAATATGGCAAATGCTTTCCATATATCATGAACATAGTATCAGAGTCAACTTAGTAACACCATGTGGTGTTAGGTCACTACAACGTGACGTTCGACCTTGAAGAGGACGTTAAGGATTTGAGTGGAAGAAATTGTGACATCCTAAAAAGTAAGTCTGACATTGGGTGGGTAGATTGTAAAAGTAATGTGCTACTATTTAAGACTAGCACATGAATAACCTTTTTGGATTGAGAGCGAGTGGCCATCAAGCAAGACTCCTTGGAAATTTGTCTAAAAATCATATTGCAGTTCGAACATGCGCATCTTCTCCTGTTTTCCTCATGAAATCAAGCCAATCTAATCTACATAATCTTCTCTGAGTTTGAGAGAATTTGTCCTTAAATTTGAACACTAATCAGATGAATCTCCCATGTATGGGTCAATATTTTTGACATTGAACATGTCGGACGTCTTGATATGGCGTGGAAGTTTCAACCAGTACGCATTTGAGTTTATCTTCTCAATAATGTCCAACATTCCAATCTTCTGAGTTTTTGGTCGAGACAACCCACACAAAATCACCTTTCTCAAATTCTACAGCACATCTCTTATGTTCAGCAATTGCTTTGTGCTTAGCAACAACCTTGTTAACTTCGTGAATCTAAGTAATAAGAGATCTTCTGCTTTAACATTCCCATGCTTCAGATCAAAAATAGGTGCTAAATCTAATAGTCCACGAGGATTTGTCCCATAAACAATATAGAAAGGACAAAAGCCGATGCTCCTATTTGTAGACTGATTGTTAATGAACTCAACTTTAAATAATTATTGATCCCATGACTTGATATCTTCACCAACCAAGCACCTAAGCAAATCTCCCAACAAACGGTTGACACCCTCCATTTGCTAATCGGTTTGAAGATGATAGGCACTACCAAAGTCGAGCTTTGTGATGTACATCCTCCACAAACATCTCCAAAAATGGCTAAGAAACCCAATGTCGTCTCATCAGAAACAATGAACAATGGCAATTCATGAAGTCGATACACCTCCCAAAAATACCTCCCGAAAGTACAATTGAGCTACATTCACCACACCAGAAGTTTTCTTGCATGCATAATTATAGTGAGTCATCTAAGAAAGCTGATCAACCACAACAAAAATGGAATCATTATCTCATTGTATCCCTAGTAATCCCAATACAAAATTCATGCTCAGGTTGGTCCACTACTGATCCGGAATGGGAAGTGTCACATACGACTCGAGCATGAATAAAGTGAACCAAAATGTTTGAATAGAATGCAAAAAAAGAATTTAAGAATTGTAATATGATCACAGAGGGCGAAACTCTGCAACTAGCTCCAATCCCCATCTACTATCTTTTCCACAAAAGCCTTTATAGTCTCAATTCTTAAGCATCAAGGAGATAAACGTGAAGCCATGCTACCTGATAGGGAAGGAATGTACACTGTAGCCCCAAAAATATCCAGTAATTAGTCCTTAACAGTATCAATCATACTAGATAATTAGGGAACGTTCCCTTCGTATAAGATAATTAGGTCATCCGCGTAACAAATATGCACTTGATACTTCCAAAAAACTGGCCTCCTTTCATTTCCTTACAATCCCTTCCATAACATAATACCCTCCCCTTTTGGGATTTTATATTATGATTAATTAACAATAAAAACCTTAAAAGATTATTCAAAGAGTTGATTTTTCAGTCTTATTTCCCTAATTTGTTCATAAATGTTAATGGAGGTAGCTGTATCCTTGTCATAAGGAAACATGATTCAAGATTGTTATTAAACTGTTATATGAAATTTTAATGAAAATCTTTGAAATTTACATGCAAAAGAAAGTGGTACCAATATAATATGAAAGCTAGATGCATTTTCTGGAACAACCCTGAGAACAAACTACTAAAAATCTTTCTAATGAAAGGTAAGAAATGCCTAGATAATTTAGCAACTATTGCTATAATAAAAGTGCTTGCATATAGACCATATACTAAAAATCTTTATGAATGGCAACTCTTTGTCCCCTTCTAGCTTGACAACAGTAGCTCCATCTTGTTGAGCAATGAAATCATGGAGAAGACTCGTGAACTGAGGTATTGTAACGACATTGATTTATCAAGTTGTTGCTGCAATGACATGCACATTACACATTAAATTAATGTTAAAATGATTACACTTTACAGGAAGATGAAAGGAGACGAGCTCCAACTATTGAATATAGAAGAACTACAGAAACTAGAGCAACTTCTCCAAGTAGGCTTGAGCCGCGTTTCAAATGAAAAGGTTTGCCTCTATTTGTTTGTTTCTATTTTCTAGCATTATAATGAGCACTGAAATTTCTATTGACATGAGAAGCTTTTACATGTTTCAGGATGAAAGATTTCGAGAAAAGATCAATGCCTTTGAGCTGAAGGTAATGTTTCAAACTGCAAATTTTTTACAACATTTCATGCACTTATTATAATTTTGAAAAATATAGAATGTAAAACACCTTCATGCTTTCTTACGTAACGCCCCCAAAATTAATCAATTTATTTAATTAACTTGGAGTGTTAATGCCTCAATTCCAATTAATTGGTAATTAGTGGGTGTTATTACCTTAACACTAACTTATAAGAGTATATCCTATAGCAAAAAACGAAATAAAAATGATCTAATTTAACACTAAATATCTTTTAGCAATTCATCATCTATCCTTGAATATAAATGCATAGCTTACAATTAAAATGCAACTATGACCAATTAATAACTTCTAACTATACTAAGCAAACCTAACCCAATAAGTCCTTCACTTAGCATCTCTAGCTAGGGTTGAAAAAGCGGTTACGATTAGCGGTTATTGGCTAAAACCGCCAACCGTAACCGCCTAGGGGTTTGTAAAATCCACTAACCCAATGAGTCCTTCACTTAGCATCTCAAGCCCAGCAAAATAATCCATTCTAAAATCTGGTAAACCTACTAATATGCAAAACACCAACGTGTTTTACAGTGAAAAGTAACTACATAAGTCCACAACTTAGTAAGTAAATTATCATGGAGTTAGCTATATAATGAGCCTTAAGTAGCAATTTCTAATTTTCATCAATCATGTCATGGGCTTTAGAAATGGCTTGTGTTGTATCTGTTATTATGCCAATAGGAAAAATGTGGTTCATTTTGAAGTTAAGTAAAATTTTGGTAACTAATTTTTTAATGCAAGGAAAAGCATGCATAATAAATAGATTATAGTATTGACCACAGCTTTCCTCCGTATGGAATATTCAAGCCCTTAACTCATTTTTGATAGAGTTGACGCTCTTTTGGGGGACATGTAGTGTAATACCGATGTCTTGTATATTACTGTATACCATCAATGCAAATCATACTCTAATATAGACACAAAGACACTAAAAATCATAATCTTTGCGTGTAAAACCCTAATCATGCGGTCGAAACCCTAATACATCATTAAAACCTTAATTAACAATTTTTAGGCATCGTCAAACGTTCGTTTCTTGAAGGTCAAACACTCGTTCTCCTATGACAGCAACTATAAACTTATGAAATCAACCTAAATCCTAGTTTCATGCGACCACTTAGCTTTTACCTAATCACAGAAGTTCTAAAACACAAACACATCATTAATTCACATATTAACCGAGTCCATCCTCATACAATGTTTAAAACATTCAAAGGTGGTAACTTTTATTTATTACACCTAACCCATTATTAAAACATCATGGAATGAGTGGTTAAAAACACTATAATATAGTCATTTAACTATTTTTCATTCTGGAATATAAAGTTTAATCCTCATGCTCTCAGGTAAGATTCATTTATATAAAGAACTCCTTAGGAAATCATGTTTTTCATTGATAAAAAGCTAAGCATCCTTAACGAAGATTTAAACAGTAAAACACGTATGAAAATCAAGAGGTCAGACTACCCTTAGATAGGAAGGAATCCTCCAAGCTTAGAAAGACAAATCCTCCACGAGTAGCCTTTTCTCTCTCTCCTACTCCTACTCCTACTCCTTCTCTCTCTCACTAGGTCTAGGAGGTCTGGAAAAAGGCCTAGGAATGTCTAGGGTTTATCCTAGGCCTCTTTATAGAGCCTCCTCACATAGGTAAGGTTAAAAATGGTCCCCATTTAAAAATAAAAAATAAAATAAAAAATTGTTTGCACATAATCAAACATTCATTGGAAACTTAGAATAGTTAGATGTGTTAACGTTTATCTGATTTGGGAAAAAGAGGAATTTGTGGTTATTTTCTAAAAAGCTGAAATATTTTGAGCTTGCTCCAAGACATTGCTTTGCAAGTTATACTCGGTGTGTTCCCTATATAGCTTTTTTCTCTTCACTCACTAACATAAACTACAATTTATCCCAAAAGCTTAAGTTGATAGGAAAAGGAAAATTTAATCACTTAACCATTACTTTAACACTCCCCTCATGTATGGGCTCAAACTCTCTTTTAATAAGTGAAGCCCAACACGTGAAATATTTAGTTTAAATGGGGGATTATTTGACGGAGTCAATGTTTGGTCACATGACCTTTGGCTCTGATACCATGTTAAACTACCATTTATTCCAAAAGCTTAAGTTGACAGGAAGAAGTAAATTTAATCACTTAACCATTACTTTGACACTAAAAAATGTTTTACTCTTTGGGTTTCTATGTTGTTGGTTTTGTTCTCTTGTGATGTGCTGTAGGTGCCTAAGGTTGGCCCTACCTATGGTTTTTTTGAGGTTGTTTCTGGGTTGTAAGTTGTGTTGCTGTCCCTTTAAATGCAGGGTGGCCGACTGATTGAGGATAACCAGAGACTAAAGCAGGTATGATCAGGTCGTGAATTTCTTTCCTTTTCTTTGTTTCCCTACTTTCTCAACAGTTGAAAATGTCTCTTTTCAGCAGATGGAGAATCAGTATAACATTATAACAAATGTAATTGAACAAGGTAAGTCATCTGAGTCGACCACCAATATTTTCAGCTCAGCTGATCCTCCGGATCCCCAAGACCAACACATCGACGGCACTTCTCTCAAGTTGGGGTAAGTTTGCAACATTACTGAAAATATAAAACAGACTTCAAATTAATACACTTAAAGGGGGTGAATAGGTGTTTATTACAAAATATGAGAAATAAAAAATATGAAACATGCAAACATTCACCAAATATAATAGAAAGCAGTACATCAATCACACAGATATTTGGTGACGAAGAGAAAATATTTTTAAAAACTCTCTAAAAGTAAAACTTCTCTGGGGCAACCAAACCCAATAAATAATTATAAGAAAATCTAGATTACAAACGTAAAGACACTTACAACCCTTTTCAAATCCTAGGCTATGTAAGATCAACAAACTTCCCGCTTGTCTCTTAGCTCGACAATATTCTTGAAGTGATTCTCCTTTATCAGATCCTCTAATAGACTTCTTATTGCTGATGAACAAAACACTTTCTCAAACACAACAACTCTATAAAAGAAAATAGTTCCGGAGCTTTGAATACTAATAATCATCTCTTAGCACAATATAGAATTTGCCCCCTTAATTGCTTGAAAAAATCATGTTGTATAGAGTCCTATATATAAGCAATTGAGAATTAGGTTTCTTTGGTGAAGTAGAAAACCCCTTACTATGGAAACTTCGCGGCTATCTTCGTACGGTTAACGGTGACATTCAAATAGAACTAGGGTTTTATAGAAATCCACACTAAATGCAGCAACAACATACTTCTGTTCGGATGGAATTGGCTTCCATTCGGACGCAGCTTCACCTGTTCAGACGGACTTGCGAACGTGCAGCGAACGAAGATCTCGGGTTTCACTATGTACTTTATCCGTTCCAGCGAACGGAGCTCTAGGGTTTTGCTATGAAATGCTGCCGTTGGGACGTCAGCAAATGCTCTTGCAAACGAAGCTTCAACTAAGAAGAAATTACACTTTTGAACACCAAATTAATCAACATAAAAACTAACAATTGCAACCACCAATTTTGTTTGTCTGGTTTTCTAGTTATATAATGTACTTAGTGTATTAAGAATTCAATCCAGCCTATCCAGTGTTGCCTTAATGATAATTTATAAAATTTACCTAGCATATAGTTTTACTTTCGATGCAACATCTTTACCAAACAGATGGATATCTGTCCTTGCGTTTAAC
The DNA here is from genome assembly GCA_006937295.1 of Carpinus fangiana. Classification (NCBI taxonomy): domain Eukaryota; kingdom Viridiplantae; phylum Streptophyta; class Magnoliopsida; order Fagales; family Betulaceae; genus Carpinus; species Carpinus fangiana. The sequence continues at coordinate 24,635,025 of CM017322.1, forward strand.
TATTTAGTGTTATAACGATATATTCTTTTAACATTTAGGCTTTTATTTTCTAGGAAAATAAGAGTAATATGAAATTAATGGTTTCAGTGATATTGGTTTCAACTCATCAATAGCTCTGGTTGGTGACAATATTGGTGATACTATTTATGTCGGTTAGTTGGTATATCTTTCTATGTCTTGCAGGTTACCTTTCCCTAACTGACGTTGAAAGATAAAGAAGGTGAAAAGTAGATGGATACGCATTTTCTCAACTGAAAAACATGCAATGTCCAAATAAAACCAAGCTCTTGACTGCTGTCGGAAATTCTTGTAAGACCAATTTATTTCCGCAAGGTGATCAAAGAAAGTACCGCATATGAATATGGTGATACAGCAATAGATGTACAATTGAGACTGATTTCGGGAGAGTTATATCTGACTTATATTTGGGAAACATATATTGGAATTGCAGAGTTACTAGTAATTAGAAGCTAAGCGCGCAAGTCTTGCATGTTTCCTTTTTGCAATTGTTTTCTGTTTTAGAGGAAAAAGAAAAACTGGAAAATGAAAAGGAAGGTTTTAGTGAGTGAGTGTTCTGAACACTTACACGAAGTTATAAATCATTATAGTAGTGACCACATGCACTCATTGCGGAAACAAACATTCGTAACAGACAATATGGCTTAAGCAGCTTTGTGCTAAGGTAGTTTAGGATGATGGTGTTTTAACCCTAGCAAGAACACCAAGTAGGGTCAAAAACTTGCTTATAAAGTGATGCGTGCACACACACTTAATTCATGATTCATTTGATCTTTTTTTCCATCACGGGAATTGAAAGTGTCATATCATTGTTTACACATCTATGAAATTGTTTACATATTTGACCATTGATGTGTTGATGTACGTGACACTCATCTGTGCATTATGTCGAGGGCATTGTAATCAGGGTAGAGAACTTTTTTGGTGAGATTTTGAGTGTAAAGTATTCTTTGGGCACTGGTTCCTGGACAACTCGTATCTATGTCCGAACAGGGTTTGGTTAGAAGTTTGTTTGGCTAACTATGTCTGGACATGTCCTCTTGCTGTCTAGACAAGGTTAGCGGGATCTGAAATCATTTGAGTTTCAAAAACCCAAAAGTCACTCTTATTTTCTTATTTTGGGATTTGGGTTGTTATTGTCCGTAGAAATATTTTCAAAATTAATAGTTACTAAATATTAGTTTGTATCTGTCCCCAAGAAGTAGTTCAATTGGCTGGGACCACGCCTAATAAATCGGAGGTCACTAATTCGAATCTCCCTTCCCCTTCTTGTATGGACATATCAAAAAAAAAAAAAAAAAATAGTTTGTATCTTGTGAATCTTTTAAAATGAAAGGTTTTTAAGGACATTGAATGAAGAGAGTCTCACATTGGAAAGAGAGAAAGTGAAGTCGGCATTTATGAAGCTCAGCAACCTTTAAGCTACTATAAAAGCCTAGGTGTACTCTAGTATACACTAGTATGGTGCGAATGATTCATAATTCTATTAATGACATGGCTGATAAATTTAGAATATGTTTGCAAACAAAGATTATCAGAAAATCTTTTTCTGAAAATTGATAGATCTTCTACATTATTACAACTTAGTGCATTGTGATGTTTGTGATATGCATAGCAATCCAACAAGAGGAGGTAAACTATAATTTGTAACCTTCATTGATGATTTTTCGAAATTCTGTTATGTTTAGCTTATGTTTTCGAAAGATGAAGCTTTGAAAAATTTTTAAGTTTACAAAATAGAAGTGGAAAATCAATGTGACGTCAGAATTAAAAGCCTTAGATCCGATAGAGGATGAGAATTCCATTTTTCCTTCTTATTGTGAATCTGTAAGCATTATTCATGAAACACCATAGATTATACTTCACAACAAAATGGAGTTGCTGAAAGGAAAAACAGAACTTTAGTTGAAATAATAAATGCTTTGCTTTGTAATTATGGGCTTAATATAAGTGTTTGAGGTAAAGCGTTATTTACAGCGTGTTATATATTAAACAGAGTACAATAAAAAAATCCAAGATCACCCCATATGAATTAGGGGAAAAAATAAAAAATAAAACCCCCAATCTTAATTATTTTAAGGTGTGGGGGTGCAGGGCAATTGTCAAATTGTCTGAACCAAAAATCAAAAAATTGGGACAAAAAGCCATAGAATGTATTTTCTTGCGTTATGCTCAACACAGTTAAAGTAATAATTCTGTGGAAGTAAATATTGTTATAGAATTTAGAGATACAAAATTTTATCAAAATAGGTTCACATTAATTCCATCAATTAATGATAAGATGGTGGAACCTATTAGAAATAACAATGAATCTAGTGAACCACGTAAACCTTCTAAATAAGGAGTAAAAGAGTGAGAAAGGACAAATCTTTTGTAATGACCCAAATTTTTAAGATGTAATTTTAAGAATATTTTATAACTAGATAGAATAGTAATCTTGGAGGTGTCTAATGAATGTAGATATTTATGGGAATATATTTTGATTGATGGAATTTAATTTATAGGCCTTGATTTTTTTAATAAAGATTTTTATTTTAGGCTATAAGAACTATAATGAGACTAATTAAAAAGTAGAGAAATTGGTCCATTAATTAAATAAATAGTGATACTTTTGTTTGTGTGTGTGTATATATATATAAAGTTATAACTCATTTAATTAGATTATTATTTTATTACTAAGTGGCAAACGTGGATGTGTGAGTGGATTTTGCCATAGCTGGTTTTACACACACAGTAGAAGATTCACGAGAATTTGATTTTGTGTGGATTGTGTTGGTTTGGACGCTGCACTAGTGAATTCCTCCTTTCTTTTTTTTTTTTTTAAACCAACATTCATTCAACAGATCGAGAGGTTACAGAGAAAACAGAACAGAAAATAAAAACAAAGACAAGCTTACTAAAACTCCCAACTGGACAGATCTTAAAAAACAGGAATGAGATCGAAAGGGAATGGAAAGATGCGAATGCAGCTCGAGAAAACTCTTACTGTGGCATATATTAGTAATGGATATAGCCATCGGGGGTACGAGTACCCTTATCAAACATCTAAACAAGCTTTCTAAAAAGCCATAGAGACTTAGATCACGTACAGGTGACTGTGGAAAAAAGGTTTCCAAAAAGAAAATAGAAAGAAAAGTAAAAAAGATCCAAAAAATCTGAAGAGCAACCAGATCGAGATTAAAATTAAGCAACAAAGCCATAGAACATAATAAAAAAATGCATGATAAAAAGCAAAATAAAAAGTCCAAAAAACAGCTACATCTGAGCTGTCGGAGACACGCGGGGCCATGAGCCGGTGAGGGATCCAGAAGACCAACGTAGGTGGTGGGTGTTGGTGGAGCGGCGGAGAAGAGGCCTCACGCACCGGCACCTAGGGGACATGCGCCCACGAGTAAGATCTACTTGCAAGTACGTGTTGAACACGCTTCGACGCGTGGTGGTTAGATGAGGGGAATGTTGGTGGGAAACGATGGTGGAGATGGCTAGGAACCATGTGGATTGGCGCTTGTGCATCAAAAACTTCCTAAAATCAATAGATCTGAATTTTTTTTTTTTATAAAAAATTAAAATTAAAATTCCAAAAATTCTAAGAAGAGTGCGAGTCCCAGACTTGGAGCGGCTGATGGTGGTGGTGGTCGGAGATTTTGTGGAGGTGGATGGGGCGTTGCAATTATTGGACCGAGATAGAATGCCTAAAGCGTTGAATAAGGCCTCTGAGGAGGCATATAGGGTCTCCAAAGGTGGATAGAGGGGAAAGGGGGGCTTCCTCCTCCAAGGCTGCCGAGAAGAAACTTGATAGGTTTCTAGAGGAGAAAGAAAAGAGCGAGAGAAAAGAGCGATTTGCTCTCTGCTTTGAACAAATTGAGAATTATTCTTTTGATATGCACTAGTGAGTTCAAACAGTGAATAAATTCTGGAAAATTCCACTTCGATAGCGTAGTAGGAGAAAGTAAAAATAGTTCTCAAAAGGTTCCACACAAAAGCCTCACACCTACAAGGGGAAAAGGCTGCAGTAATTTTTATTATTATTTTTCCACCGCAAGAGTTACTTTCATAGAAATGCCAACATTGTCCCCAAAGCCATCCCTATAAATAGGGGCGCAACGCAATGCTTGTTTTTCGAATCACAGAAAATACTCTCTCTCGTCCGTAAAGTTTCTAAATAATGGGAAATATAAATATCAGTAATAAGCTTTTCAAATCTTAAAGTTTTAGAGCTCCTTAAAGTGGGAATATTAGGCATAATTCTTTTATCATTAGTTTATGTCAATTTTAATTATTAGAATTTAATTTATGTTATTATAATGTCTAAATTGCTTGGGAAAGCATGATTGAATATCTCAGGGGATGATATTATATTCAATCATCTTTTTAAATATTACAAATTTGTCACTGTGCTACCTACATTTTATTATGTATTTTACAATAGCGCTGTTGTAATGCTCGAGTAATATTAAAAGTTTTAGATAAAAGTTACATTAATGTTGTAGCTCATATAAAAATATACAGTAACACTACATTGTCGACATTATAATATTTTAGATAGATTTTCTCAAAAAAAAATATATATTTTAGATAGATGTTATTATGTTGTCTAATTTTAGATAGAGCATAGGAAGAAATTAAGAGGTCATTATTTTAGCATTTTAAATGTAATTTTAAACTAATATATAGTCGCGTGCAGGTGCACTAAATACAATGAATATCAGAATTAAGGGTTAGAACGAGGATCCAACTTAACGGTCTACCGTGAAAAGTAAGTATAACTACTTACTGAGACTGATATTATTTTATTTTATAAAGATTTCAAAGTATAATTGTTACATGAGCCTAAATATTTTATGAATAATATGATTACATGCTTTCAATTATTTTTTTATATATTGAAATAATTTGCGAAATGAAAAGAGATGATTATGGGAACCCAAAAAAAAAAAAAAAAAGATTTTAAGAGAGACATGTTATTACATAAGTACTGTTGAACATTGAAAATAAGAGATAAATTAAATATGAAGTAAGAAGGTTTTCCTATGCTAACGGTGAAAGCCGAAAATGCCTCTCAGATTAAATAAGAAACCTTTTGTCTTCATAGAATTGATTGTAAAATTATAAGGTGTTATTATGTTAACAATGGAAGTCGAAAAAGCCTTCCAGGTTAAAATAAGAAGGCAGGTGCTAACTGAGGAGCCAAATGTGTCTTCTGATAGCTGTAAACAAAAGGTTTAAATCTTTTAGAAAGCCAGAGAGGCCAGAGATTGCATTGCATATATTGAATAATGTGATTTTTTTTTTTTTTACCTCTTTATATTTATATGCTGTTCATTTTATGAGATGCAAGTAAAATGCATATATGTATAAATATAAGTCGTATGTCTAGAAAAGATAAATGGATTTTATTTTAAAAATACCTCTACAGTGCTTATCTTTTTCTTTTTCTTTTTTTGTAACAAGGCATACATTTAACCAACAAAGAGGCCAAAGGCCTTACAACAGTTCAAAAGGAGAGAGGGGGGTGGATCTTTACAACTACAAATGGGAGAGGAAGGAGAGGGGGGGGGGGGGGGGGGGGGGGGNGGGGAAGTAGGTGGAAATGCAGCCCAAGACCACTCGTGCCGCGGCCCAATACGCCACATGGTGGGCGCAGAAGTTTGCACTTCTGTGAATTTTTTTTGCTTCCCAAAGAGAGGAAGATGAGATCAAAGATAAAGCATTGGTAATAACAGATTCTATGTGCCAATCAACAGTAATGGAAGGAGTTTTAAGAGCATCTATTACAATCTTAGAATCTCCTTCTAGGAAGAAATTTGTTAACTTCAAAACAACAACTAAGGAGGCAGCAAGCCGAGCTGCTAAGGCCTCTCCAAAGGTAGGCTCACAAGGAGGGTTAATCTAAGCAATGGACTTGATGATTTTCCCTTTGGAATCTCTACAAACAGTAGACTGCACTGAGTAGGAGTCACAAATTGCAGTGTCAAAGTTGATCTTATAGGACCCTAAGGCCTCTACAGTGGTTATCTTATCAGCTATGAATTATACAAAATGAATATGTTTGAAAAACTTAATATACCTATTATTATAATCACCATGTTAAAGATACTTTCGAAAAAGATGGCTCATATCGAAAGTGTCAGTAATTCTTATACTTATTGAGACTGCAGACTCATTAATCCGCTTATATAAATGTGATAACACCACAATTACACCACATTTACATAGATGTTGATGCAGATGTAGAAGAAGGTGAAGATTATCTATATGCCTACTTAGGTTATTATGGATAAGGTTTTCTAGTACTCCAGTTTGTTGTAAAATGTGACGAAGATGTCTATCTTTTAAAATATATCTATAGTTAGACATGTTCTAGGTACTTTTGATGTACATTTAATTATATGCCGACTGTGGCACTTTTGACTAGTATGTTTTCTTATCATGTAAAATACAATGTAAAAATCTGCTTAATATAGAAGTCTTGTTATTAGTTCATATGTGTTCTGTGAGGTTATATAAGAAAAAAAAAATAAGTTATTCCGCTGCAAGATTTAAAATCTTTGATAATATTGAGGAAGAAATAGTAGTACTTAGTGAAAATTGAAGATTTTCACTTTCACATTTCATTAAGTAAAGTGGGGGTGCTACATCTTTTGAACCAGATTTCATTGTATATTTGGTTGAAGGATCCCGAGATTCATCTTGTAAACAAAAGATGATCTCAACTGATATAGATTCAGATCCTTTGACGTGTATGAAGAGGCTATTAAGTCTCAAGATGCTGCATTTTGGAAAGAAGCAATAGATGGTGATATGGATTCTATAATAGGGAATAACACATGGATATTAGTAGACCTACCCCTGGTTCCATTCCAATTGGCAGTGAATGGATTTTTAAAAGGAAATTGAAGGTAGATGGAAAGATAGAAAAATTCAAAGCAAGGTTAGTAGCTAAAGGTTTTAAACAAAAGAAGGTTTGGATTATTTTGACACTTATGCTCATGTTGCTAGGATTGCTACCACAAGAACTTTGATTGCATTAACATCCATTTATAATTTTGAAATTCATTAAATGGAAGTTAAAACTACATTTTTAAATGGTGAGCTTGAAAAAAAGATTTATATGCATTAACTCAAGGGATTTGTTTTGCCTAATCATAAATGAAAAGTTTGTAAATTGATTAAATCCCTCTATGGTCTTAAACAAGCTCCCAAAAAATGGCATGAAAAATTTGATAAAGCTGTGATTGCAAATGGATTTAAAATCCATAATTCTAACAAGTGCCTATATAGCAAGTTTCATTAAAAGCAAGGAGTTCTTATATGTTTATATGTTGATGACATATTGATTTTTTGAACTGATTTTGAAAGCATTAAAAATACTAAGAAATTCTTGTCTTCTAGATTTGACATGAAAGACTTGGGTATTGCTGATGTAATTCTTGGTATTAGAATTGTTAGAAATGAGAATGGATTAGTTCTTAATCAATCTCATTATATTGAAAAGGTTCTTAAAAGGTTTAATCAATTTGAATTGCAAACCTATGTGTACACCTTTTGATGCTAGCATGAAATTGTATCCTAATACTAGTAGAGCTATGGATCAATTGGGGTTATTGGTTGTTTGATATATGCAATGACATACACTAGACTTGACATTGCGTATGTAGTGGGTAAAATGAGTAAATATACTAGTTATCCTAGTCATATTCATTGGATTGTTGTACGCATTATTCTTAAATATTTAAAAAAGATCATGGATTATGGTATTTTGTATAGTGGATATCCTACGGTGTTGGAAGGATATATGGATGATAGTTCGATCACGGATAATGATGATCACAAATCAACCAGCAGTGAATTTTCAACCTTGGTAGAGGAGCTATCTCCTAGGGTTCTAAGACATACCCTTATTACATACCATACAATGGCAACTAAGTTTGTGGCATTGACTTCTTATAGCAAAGAAGTTGGATGGTTGAGGAATTTATTAATGGAAATTTCTATATGGCCTAAACCTATGTCTCCAATGTCTTTACATTGTGATAGTCAAGCTACTCTATCGTGGGCTTATAGTCATATCTGTAATAGGTAATGGCAAATTAAGGCATATTGGTTTAAGGCATAGTTATGTAAGACAATTACTGAATCAGTAAATACCACTAGTTTTGTGAGATTTGTTCAAAATTTGGCAAATCCTCTAAATTATTTAGTGCATTAGAGGTACCAAATATTTTTTTTCTACGTGAATAATATTGCTGACATGAATTAATGGTATAAAGCAAGAACTTATGAATGCTTGTAGCTTTTCTTTTGATGACAAACACAAATTAAATTAAATATTTAACATATTAGGCTTTACATATTAAAAAAGAGTATTAAAATATTAATTAAATTATCAAATTTACTTCTTTTTTTATATATAAAATTAAAATTTTAGGACAAGCGAGAAACAGTTCAAAAGGAAACTCATTCAAACCAAAATTCGTTGAAAAGGCCAAACCATGGTAATTATGAGAAAATAAAATCTTTAAAAAAAATAGAAGCAAAAGAGAAAATTATATAATGAAATAGAAGTCAATGGCAAGGGATCCTTATCCATAAAAATCAGTCACTTTATCGTAGATTCTCTTTCTTTCTCTTTAGGAAAAAACCATTGATGGCTTTGTGCCTGGTTCTGGGTGACTGTCAACCAGACGATGAATGAAAAAAGAAAAAAAGACACAAAACCAGACAATGAAAGCCTGTCACCACCCCTTGCAAGTTGCAAGATGGTAGGCCAGGGTTTGGCAAAATTTGCCAAAAAAATACGGCTATTTTTATTTTTCTAAGCAAAGCTCATCTTTCATTTCCCTTTTTCCATTTACAGAAATGCTTTAGGATGATGACGACTAGAACAATTGCAGAAGATCTGCTGAATCCAAGCTACTGGTTTGATCTGATACTTGGACTGAACAGTTATGAAGGACAATTATTCTTCTCTGGTACAAGCATTTCTCTGCATATCACTTTCTCTCTCTCTCTCTCTCTCTCTCTCTCTAAATTTGTTTAGAAAACAACGTTGGACTGATATTTTGGTTTGTTTGATGCAAAGGGTATGGCCATTTTTCCCGGAAAATGATGAGAAAGAAAAGTCCTGATCAAGAAGATCTACGGGACGACGGCAAGAGGCAAGTGACTTTCTTAGACGCATATGGGTTAGATCGTTTTATTCATCCATATGGTTTCACCATTTTCTGTGAGATGGAGATGTTCAAAACAAATAACCGTTAATTATGCAAAAAGACGGATTGAAAAAAAATGTACTATGACACATCAAATAAATATATTTGTACTATATATGACACTTTAAATAATTCTCTCTGTACTATGACACATTAAATCAAAAAAATTTCTTACCGGCCTTATTCTTATTGTTATTTTCTTTTCCCCATATTATAAACTTGCACGTATCTAATATAATATATAATAGGAGAATGTTAGGCAGGATAAGCTAAAAACTTGACACGTGGCGTTTAAAATTGGGCAATTAAACTTGACACGTGGCTTGGGCAATTAAAATTAAAACGTGGTAGTTTTAGACAGGAAGGCATAAAATTGCAACAAGTGGCATTTTAAAATGCTGCCAAGTGTCATTTTAAGTTAAAAATAATCAAAAGTTGTCATGTTTCACACTTTAACTGAAATACTACTTCCCCTTTCATTAAACGTGACCAAATAACTGTCTTTACAATTTAAAACATCAGAGACTATAACAAACGTACTACAAATATTCAGACAACATAAAACTCACTATCCACCCCTTCAGCGCAGAGTAAGGTAATCTTCTGTTTGAATTCAAAATCTGGGGATAATTTTGAATGTGTGTCAATATCTGTTGTAATATTTTGTTTGAATTCAAAATCTGGGAATAATGTTTTAGTTATGCTAAAAATTCAAAATCTGGGGATAAACATGAGATTATTTTATCTGTTTCTTTGTGTTTAAGTTCTCAATATTCCTACAACAATTTTTTTCCCATTTCTTTAAAAAGCTACAACTATCGGCATTTGTTGTTGTTGTAGGGTTTTTATTTATTTTTTATTTTTTTCATAAAATGAGTAAGCCAATTTGTATCGGTATCAAAATTCTTTGTTTTTGTTCACAAAATTCATGTTAGCGGCTTCTTTTGCATTCTCAGTTGTAATTCATATGCAATTTTCTGTTTACTTTTCCAATTCTTTAATCACGTTGATTACCGCTAGCAAATAAAAAATGTTATTATATATTCTGAAATTCCAACAATAAAATTGGTTCAATAACATGAAATTTAAAAGATTTGATTGTTTCTATTTGGTGGGGCTTAGACATTTAGAAAGTAATTCAATTTTTTTTTTTTTTTTTTTTGGGATTGTGACATCGTATTAGTGAAAATATTATGAATTTTTATTTTGAAAAATTAAACATGAATGTTTTCAATTATATTGAGATTTCAGAGGAGTTGTTCGCTATGATGGATAAGGATGTGTGTCAATATCTGTTGTAATCTTCTGTTTGAATTCAAAATCTGGGGATAAAATTGGATTATTTTACCTTTTTATTTGTGTTTTTTTATCTCAGTTTTTGTGGGTTTTACATATTATGCTTATCCTCCTGTTCAAACTATTTCAAAAATTAGATTTGATTCTCTTTGAACAATTTTTTTTTCTCTCCAAACTTTTTTAGTTTGTTTTGATTTCAATATTTTTTTTCAAATTAAAAAAAAAATGTATAAACATAGATTACAAATATTTACAAAAATTGTTCGAAAACAATGTCACTGAAACTTTAGTAATATTAGTCATGATTTTTTTTTTCTTCAAATTATCCTAATTTATCATGTTTGTAAATATATTTTTTTTTTGAGAAAAAAATATATAGAATACAGGTGATTGCTTTTTATTTCTTTTAGAAATAATTTACAATACGTGAGGTATAGCCATGATTCTTCTTGAATTTTTATTTAATACCTTTATTTTGTTTTGTAGCATTAATTGCTTAATGTTGTTAGCGTACGTTTTTCTTTAGTTGAAATATGATTCAAAACAATGTCACTGAAACTATTGTTAAATTTATCTTAACTTTTTTACAAAAAAAATAATAAAAAAATTCCAATCTATCATGTTTGTAATTAAATGCAAGTGATTTCTTTTATTTCTTTTCATTATTCTTTCTTAATTTTTATTTAGTTTCTTTACTTTTTTTCTAGCATTAATTTCTAACAATACATTTTGTCTGTATTACACTCTTTAGCTAAAATAATTAACATGGCAGATCTATAATTGATATGCTTTAAGGTTGTTTTAAAATGCATTCCTATTTTTCATTTTTGGTTAAATTGAAATTAAGATAGATGCCAATTTTTCACTTTTAAGTAGAAAAACATAGCATTATGATATAATAACTCAAATTGTTCTCATCCAATTTGTAAATTATCTATTATGTTTGACGCATATATGCTTTTATGCGGATATATAATTTGTAAACACCTGCGCATGTCGCAGGTTATAGAGTTTTCTATTGGTGTTTTTTTATAAGAGATATGTCGATTTTTTAGTTTACGATGTTGTACATTGATAATTTTTTTCTTATGTTTAATGCTCATTGTTTACATGCTTAATTGATGGATGTCATTGGCTTTAATGGTTTTATCGGAGCAAAAAAAGTATATAGCAAAGACAACTCTTTTCTATTATATCAATATTTTTCATTTTCTGTTTTGACTTTATATTTAGTGGTCCTGTTCTTATGTTTTTCGATTTTCGTCATTATCTTCTATTCTAATTTTTATATTTTGTTTAATTATAATTGCTTAATTTTCCTTTTTTGTAAATTTTATAATGAATTCAGGGAAACAATGGTGAAAGAGTTTTCTATCGTTGTTTTTGATACGAGGTATAACAATTTTTTAGTTTACACTACTGTTTATTTTATATATATATTGTTTATGTGCTTAATTAATTGATCAAGGACATTGCGTAGAAAAAATAAAGCATAGAAAAAATAATTGATTGACTGACATTGTCTAGATTATGATTGTTAAAATTGGGCTTTTACGGTAGGTATAGCTAAAATGTTGTTTTTTATTATAGTTCCTTTCGTTTTGTACTACATCTATAAGTACAACTATTTAATATGTTTCAATTTATAAGGATTACACTTTATAAATTTCTAAATTTAATGATTAACCATGATTTAATGATTTTTTTTTATTTTATTTTTATTTTGGGTAGTCAATTAGTTAATTCAATGAGGAGAAGGAAATAAACCAATTAAAAAAAAAAAAGGGAGAAATAAATTAGTTAGTGTAATTTCTCAAACTTCTCTCTTTGAAAGTATTTTAAGTAAAGTTATTTTGGGAATGCAAGAGCATTTGTATTGTTGTAAATGGTCTTTCAATGCTCTTCTTTTTCTTTAAAGCTAATTTATAGAAGGGTTTTTTTTTTTATTTTTGGTTTTTTTGGCTTCATGCTTGAAACTTTATTTTTTCTTTTAAAAAAAAAGTTTTCTTCCATCATGCTTGATGCTTGAAATTTTCTTTAAAAACAACCCGTGCATTGCACGGGCTACAATCTCGTTTATTGTAAAACTTCAATTAGGTGTTTCAATTCTTGCTCTAATGCCTCGCGATCTCTGTATTTTTGCATTTCCCTATGTTGACAGTATTTCTATAAGGATGTCTTCATAAATTAATAGAGAGTATATATATATGCTTTTTTTTTTTCTTTTTTTTTTCCTATTCAATGTGGGGGTGTGGGAGGAGGGAAAGGGGAATTACAAGAAATGAAAAAACAAAGGGGACATAGTCATCCTAAGAACGGTCAGGAATGAGTCAAATAAATGATAGAGCTCATTAAACGAACCGATACAGCCAATGAAGATAGTTAAATATGGCAACGTTACGTAAATAGAACAAAACTTGAAAGGGTTACCAATACGACCATTAGTGGTCAGTAGAAGAAACCAAACCCAACCATAAGTTGTGACCAAAGCCATCTTAGCCAACTTATATAGAAAGACAAGTCCAAACCCAACTAGGAAGGAACCATAAAACAAAACTACCAACTCGCATATGAAAAAACAATAGAACTCCCCTTCGAATGAAACCTTGTGATGAAAATTCGCAGTTAAACGAACTTTGACAAGGTATCAACCGAACATCTCGCATTGATGTAATTTGTAGCACTTGATCGAACAAGCTTCAACCATCCATTGATTGATACCGACAGGACATCGACCAAGACTTCTTGGAAGTTTGTCCTAAAATCATCTATCGGGCTCGTTTGAACATGCACGTCTTCTCTTGTTTTCTTCATGAATTCAAGCTAATCTAATCTACATAATCCTCTCTGTGTTGAAGAGAATTTGCCCTCAAATTTGAACACTTATCAGATGAGTCTCCTGTGTACAGGTCAATATTTTTGACATTGAACTCGTCGAACATCTTGGTATGGCCTGGAACTTTCAACCGGTACACATTTGAGTTGATCTTCTCAATTATCTCCAACGTTACAATCTTCAAAGTTTTCTACAGAACATCTCTTATGTTCAGCAATTGCTTTGTGCTTAGCCACAACTTCCTGAATCTGAGTGATAAGAAATCTTCCACTTTAGCATTCACTTGCTTCAAATATCAGGAATAGGTGCTAAATTTAACGGTCCACGAGGGTTAGTCCCACAGACAATGACAATATAGAAAGGACAAAAACCAATGTTCCTATTTGTAGACTAATTGTTAATGAACTCAACTTGAAATGATTATTGATCCCATGACTTGATATCTTCACCAACCAAGCACCTAAGCAAATCTCCCAACGAAGGGTTAACATCCTCCGTTTGCCAATCAGTTTGAAGATGATAGGCACTACCAAAATCAAGCTTTGTGTTGGACAACCTACACAAACATCTCCGAAATTGACAAAGAAATCTAGTATCTCTCGATCAGAAACAATGAATAATGGCAATCCATGAAGCCGACACACCTCCTGAAATCTAGTATCTCTCGATCAAAAACCAATGCTCCTATTTGTAGACTAATTGTTAATGAACTCAACTTGAAATGATTATTGATCCCATGACTTGATATCTTCACCAACCAAGCACCTAAGCAAATCTTCCAACGAACGATTAACATCCTCCGTTTGCCAATCAGTTTGAAGATGATAGGCACTACCAAAATCAAGCTTTGTGTGGGACAACCTCCACAAACATCTCCGAAATTGACAAGGAAATCTAGTATCTCTTGATCAGAAACAATGAATAATGGCAATCCATGAAGTCGGCACATCTCCTAAAAATACAATTGAGCTACATTCACCACATTGGAAGTTTTCTTGCATGCAATATATATTGTGAGTCATCTAAGAAAACCGATCAACCACAACAAAAGTGGAATCATTATCTCGTTGTATCCTCAGTAATCCCAACACAAAATTCATACTCAAGTTGGTTCACTACTGATCTGGAATGGGAAGTGGCACATAGGACCCGAGTATGAATAAAGAGAACCAAAAGGTTTGAATAGAATACAAAAATAGAATTCAAGATTTGTGATATGATCACTCAGGACAAAGCTCTCCAACCCTGCTCCTAGCCCCATCTACTATCTTTTCCACAAAAGACTTTATAGCCTTCTTAGGCGTCAAGGATATAAACGTGAAACTAAGCTACCTGATAGCCCAAAATATCCAGTAATTAATCCTTAACAGTATCAATCATACTAGTTAATTAGGCACTCCTTTATTAAGGAACATTCCCTTTATATAAGATAGTTAGGTCATCCGCATAACAAATATGCACTTGATACTTCCAAAAAAAGTGGCTTCCCTTCATTTCCTTACAATCCCTCCCATAAAACAAACACCTTATCCACAACATAGGGATTTTATATTATGATTAATTAACAATAAAAACCTTAAAAGTTTCTTCAAATAGTTTGATTTATACCTCTAAACTTATGGGTTCACATTATTTACATTGTTTTTTAGTCTTATTTCCTTAATTGGTACAAAAATGTTAAAGCAGGTAGCTGTATCATTGTCATAAGGAATCATGATTCAAGATTGTTATTAACTGTTATATGAAATTTTAATGAAAATCTTTGGAACCTACATATAAAAGAAAGTGGTACCATAATATGAAAGCTAGATGCATTTTCTGGAACCCCGAGAACAAACTGCTAAAAATCTTTCTAATGGAAGGTAAGAAATGCCTAGATAATTTATCAACTATTGCTATGATAAAGTGCTTGCATACAGACCATATACTAAAAATCTTGAATGGCTACTCTTTGTCAATGTACAAACCATATACTAATTTAGCAATTAGTTGGTGGTACACTACAAGAAATTTGGTCAACAGCGTTGGCACTATTAGAAGTCGACGCTAATGCTCAGCTATTAGCGTCGACTTTGAATGTCAACGCTAATAGTGAGTTTGACCAAAAAAATTTAAAAAAAAAAAAAAACAAAAGGGGTATTAGCGTCCACTAATACTCACTATCAGAAAATCGACGCTGATAGTTGGTATTAGCGTCCACTTATGTGGACGCTAATAGTTCGACCAAAAAAATTAAAAAAAAAAAAACCAAAAGGGGTATTAGCGTCCACATAAGTGGACGCTAATACCAATTATCAGCGTCGACAATGAAAGTCGACGCTGATAGTGAGTATTAGCGTCCACTTATGTGGACGCTAATAGTTTGACCAAAATTTTTTTTTTTTTTTTTTAAAAAAAAAGGGGTATTAGCGTCCACTTTCTGTGGACGCTAATAGTCCTACCAAAAAATTAAAAAAACAAAAGGAGTATTAACGCCCACTTTCTGTGGACGCTAATAGTTCAACCAAATTTTTTTTAAAAAAATAAACAAAAGGAGTATTAGCGTTCACTTTCAGTGGATGCTAATAGTCCTACCAAAATTTTTTTTTTTTTAAAAAAAAGTAAAGGACTATTAGCATGGTTTTCTCAAAAAATAAAAAATATTAAAAAAAATAAACGTAAAAAAATAAATATATATCTAAAAATTAAAAAATGGTATATATATATTAAAAAAAAAAGGAAACTATAAAAAATATATATAAAAAAAAATTGATAGGCTTATATGATTTTTTAATGGGCAAGAATAATAATAAAAGAAAATCAAGTTCAATTGAAAATAAATAATATATATCTAAAAATTAAAAAAATTGTATATATATGTTAAAAATATAAAAAAATTTATTTATTTTTTCTATAGGACTTAATTTTAATAGACTAATATAAATTGTTAACAATTAAAAAAGAAAGAAAGTAATAGTTAAACTATCAACGTCGATCTCTACAGGTTGACGTTGATAGTCTAACTATGAACGTCAACTAAACTGAGTCATATTAGCCTTGATAATATGTCATTATTTCTTTTATATAAATTATTGAATATTCGATCGATTGTGATAGGATCAAGCATTCAATCAAACATCTGATCGATCCTAATGAATTAGTTCGATTGACTGTGATATGATCAAAGGATCAATTGATCATCCGATCGATCGTAGTAAATTATTTCGATTGATCATGATATGACCAAAGGATCGATCAATCATCCGACCGATCTTAGCAAATTAGTTCGATTGATCATGATATGATCAAATGATTGATCGATCATTCGATCTATCCTAATGAATTAGTTCGATTGATTGTGAAATGATCAAATGATCGATTGATCATCCGATCGATTGTAGGGAATTAGTTCGATTGATGGTGATATGATCAAATGATCGATCGATCGATCCTAGTGAATTAGTTCGATTGATTGTGATAGGATCAAATGATCGATCGATCATATCAAATTAGTTCGATTGATCCTGATATGACCAAAGGATCGATTGATCATCCGATCGATCCTAGTGAATTAGTTTGATTGATTGTGATATGATCAAATAATCGATCAATCATTCGATCGATCCTAGCGAATTAGTTTGATTGATTGTGATATATTCAAATGATCGGTCGATCATCCGATGGATCCTAGGGAATTAGTTCGATTGATCGTGATATGATCAAATGATCGATCGATCATCCGATCAATCTTAGTGAATTAGTTTGATTGATCGTGATATATTCAAATGATCAATCGATCATTCGATTGATCATAGTGAATTAGTTCGATTGACTGTAATATGATCAAATGATCGATCGATCATCCGATCGATCATAGTGAATTAGTTCGATTGACTGTGATATGATCAAATGATCGATCGATCATCCGATCGATCTTAGTGAATTAGTTCGATTGACTGTGATATGATCAAATGATCGATCGATCATCCGATCGATCTTAGTGAATTAGTTCGATTGACTATGATATATTCAAATGATCAGTCAATCATCCAATCGATTCTAGTGAATTAGTTCGATTGACTGTGATATGATCAAATGATCGATTGATCATCCAATTGATCCTAGGGAATTAGTTCGATTGACTGTGATATGATCAAATGATCGATTGATCATCCGATCGATCTTAGTGAATTAGTTCGATTGACTATGATATATTCAAATGATTGGTCAATCATCCAATCGATCTTAGTGAATTAGTTTAATTGACTGTGATATGATCAAATGATCGATCGATCATCCGATCGATCTTAGGGAATTAGTTCGATTGATCATGATATAGGATCAAATTTTAAAAAATTTATATATATATATATAACCCTTCATACCTTCAAATATATATATAGTTTTAAAAAAATTAAAGTTTTAATTTATACCTTCAACTATAGTTTTAAAACTATATACCTTCATTTTTTTAAAAAATAAAAAATAAATTATATATATAACCCTTCATATCTTCAAATATATATATATAGTAACTAAAAGTATAGGAAAAATTAAAAAAAAAAAAGAAAAAAAAAAAAGACAAGAACTATTAGCGTCCATTAAAGTGGATGATAATAATGGCATATCAGCGTCGACGCTGATAGTACCTTATTATCATCCACTTTAGTGGACGCTAGTACTCTTATTAAAAAAATAAATAAATAAATAAAAGACAAGGATCTAATACTCTTATTGAAAAAAAAAAAAAGATAAGGACTATTAGCGTCTACTAAAAAAGTGGACGCCAATAGCCATAATAAAAAATTTAAAAAAAATTAAGACTATCAGAGGACACTAATAGTTTCCCCGCCCAGATAATTTTCACCCCCAACCCCGCGCGCGCTTGTTTTTCCCCACCCAACTTCCTCCCCAAAATTCAAGAAGCAAACCCCTCGATCTCTCTCCTCTGTCGGCTCATGTTCCCAACCATCTCTCAGACTCTCACTCTCCCTTTCGCCCTCTATCTCAGACTCTCTCTCTCTCTCAAAATCAAAATCCCCAAGAAGTTCAAGAACCCCTCTCCCTAAGATCGGAGAATTTTTTTTTTTTTTTTCCTTCTCTCTCTTTCTCAACATCAAAGTTCTGTGCTTTCTTTTTCCTTGGCTTCCCACTGAAACTCTGTAGCTCTAAACAAGGTGCGTTGGACCTTCTTCTTCTTTCTGGGTTTTGTTATCATCTTTCTTTTATATTATGGGTTTGATCAGCTGTGTATCTGTGCATGTGGGTGTCTGTTTGTGGTATTGTTTGATGGAATATGAGGTACTTGTGAGCTAAATGGTACTTCGACCCTTTGGGGAAAAAATTGAGAAATTTTGAAGCTTTTCCCAAAAGGTTGCTTTAGATTCTTTATTTTCAGTATTTCCTGTTTTTTTTTTTTTTTTTTACTTTCTGGATGGAAAAGTTGTCTATTTATCTTTTTTAAGGAAAATTTTTGTAGCTTTTCTGCTTCCAAGCTTGGAAAAGTCTTGGAAAAAGTCTTTGATGTTCTGTTTCCACTAGAAAAGAAAACGGTTCTGTTTTTTTTTTTTTTTTTTTTTGAAAATTCCTTGTATCCTGCCCTCCTTTTTAGTGAATGGTCATTGGGCTAGAGAATTGCTTGTTTGATTCTTATCGGAATCTTACAAAATGAAAGAAAAAGTTGAGGACTTTCTGCAAGCTAAAAGCTAGTGGTGCCGTGCTTTTATGAGAATCTGCTGAAAGATGCATCCAATTTCCTCCCTCTTGATCTTTCTCAGGGAATCGATGGAATTTATTTATTTTTTTACCATTACCTTTACAAGGAGTACAGGTTGCCATCTGCTCTTCGTTTGGCCTTTTCATTTGTTTTTCTTATCCTCCTTTCCCTATCGAGAACTGAGAGTAAAATCTGGATGTGTTGTTGGTTCCAGTGCACAACTCGGCATTTCAGAGGCTTTTTTGTTCATGTTCAAGAGCTTTTACTGTTTTGCAGATACCCCCAAGGAAAAGTGCAGCTTCCTATAGGTTTTTCTCAACTTATTATATCTTTGGAGATTACCTTTGAAATATGGACATTTCTACTGTTTTCTATGTTCAATAAGAAGCCAAGCTGTCCAATTTTTAAAGTTGCTGATATATTTTTGTCTACCTAAAATTCTGTGTCGGTCAATTTGTACGTGAAATCATCTCCATTGCAATTCAAAAATAACTGAAAGATGTGGAAAGGTTGAGATGCCCCTAGTTACATGGAAAGATTTATCTTTCTGGCTCTTCTTTTTTCTTCTACTATGCTTTTTGTTAATTTCTTCGCAACTCTCCACAGGAAGTATTGAAGATTCATGATGATGTGGACTTTTGTTCTGAAATCAGTTTCTGGTATGCTTATTCATACTATGTGCTTCGGAACCTTTGTTGGTGTCAGGCTTTCTTTGTCTCTAGTTGAAGTATTTGTTTTTGAGATTTTTGTCCCGAGTGGATAATTTGTTTTTGAAGTATTTGTCTCTAGCTTCGACAATTTAATTCCATTTTCAAAGTACCCATATAAGTAAGATCAACATCACTATGCATTTTTTCTGATTTTTCTATGGTGTTTGGACCATCACTATGCATTTTTTCTGATTTTACTTTTTGTTTCTTGACAATAGAGATTCTGACGTTGGGAGTGAAGAAATGGTTGAATCTGTTAAAGCAGAGAAAAAGTAGAAGCAAATGGAAGCTGCTGCAGAAGACTTATTTAACATTGAGAAGGTGAGAAATGCATGGTATACGTATTCTAGCTAAATTGAAATGAAGACATACCTTAGAACTTTCACTCTTTTCATCTTGTAGGGAAGGCGGCGTGGTGTGGCTGGTTCTCTTCGTGGGCTTCTTACAAATGTTTAGCATCTTTCTCATGTATACAAAGGTAGACTTCTCTTTAATGTATATTCTTTATGTTAGGGTTAAATTGTCAAAGATCGTAGTTACAAATTGTGTGAAACTTGATGGTACAGTTGTGCACCATTGTTGGTGCATACGGTATCTTTTTCATGTTATTATTCTTATGGCTGCCGATATGGGAGGTTTGCTTATTCAGAAATCTTTTTCCAGAATCTGTTTGGTATTCTGCATGCGGTATCTTTGATATTTCTGTTTGGTATTCTGTTTGCTGAAATGGTTTCGTGTGTTCTTGTATAGTTGCTAAAATTTCTTATCATTTGCTTCCTTTTATTATGTAAATAGCAGGTGCCTATTGTTTGTCTCACGTACTCTTTTGTAGTTGCTAAAAAACCTGGTTCAAAGAAGAAGAATGGTGAAGTCATGGATGAAGACTGCATCTGGTCTCAAAGTCCAGCAACTAGACATTCAGCAGCAAGCACTAAAGCTCACTGCAAACAGGTTTGTGTTTTTTCTTTAATTCATAATTTTCCCCTTAAGCACTTCAAGTTTTGACTGTATTTTTCTTTCATTCTTTCTTTATATGGTCTGCTATGTTTGATAATGCAGTATGTATGGATGCCTGGGGTTTTCCAATTCACGATTTTATGCAAAGCTGCTAGCAGAACTTATAACACTACAAGTAAGAGAAATATTTATGGCTAATGCTTAAATAGCTACACATCTTGTTCTTAAGTAACCAGATTCTGTCCTTTATATTGAATGCTTCTGTAAGTACTGAGCCACTCAAATAATTGTTGTGCAGGGAAGGGAGATTCTGCAGCTGTGATGTAGAGATTATGATACTTCACCGAGGAGGATTAATAGCTTCTGTTTTCAAGCATTCCATGTATACTTTTTTCTGCTTTCTTGTGTTTGTTGATCGTGAATGGATAATACTACTCTTCATTACCAGTGACTAGATAAATTTTGTTATAAATTTAGCATAAATAATTTTATTATTTCCTTGTAGCATAGTATTTATGTTTGGAGTTAATTAGTGGCTTTTTTTAACATCAATGGAAGGCCAAGTAGACGTTCATGAAGCGGGAGTCTACTGGCCTATGGGCGTTAATAAGTTTGTGGGGGGGGGGGGGGGAGAACAATTAGGTTGTGGGGGTGTGGGGGCAACGCCCCTGCGGTATGGTACGAGGTATTTTAGGGATTTCCCTAATGCGTCCGTACAAGTGTATTGCCTAGGTGCATCCATATTGAGGTTTTAAAATTGCTTTTTTTATTTCTTTTTTTTATTTTTTAATTATTAGGATTGTTTTATTTTTTTAGGACCATTAGCGTCCACTACAATGGACACTAATGGTTATTTTTTTAAAAAAATTTAACTATCAGCGTCCACTTTGTTTGGACGCTGATAGTTATTATTATTATTTTTTTAATTTGTGATTATCAGCGTTGACGTTTGCCTTCCGTCCGTTCACGTTTTAGCGTCCACTTTGGTGTCGACGCTAATGATACCATTAGGGTCGGACAATTAGCGTCCAACCCATTAGCATCCAAAATTCGACGCTAATATTATTAGCGTCAACTTTTGGAGTATTAGCGTCGACAAAAATGTCGACGCTAATACCCTTATTTCTTGTAGTGGTATTACCGTGAACACTAACTTATTAAAGTATATCATATAGTGAAAAACGAAATAAAAATGATCTAAGTTACCACTAAATACCTTTTAATAATTCATCATCTATCATTGAATATAAACACATAGCTTACAATTAAAATGTAATAACTTCTAACTATACTAAGCAAACATAACCCTATGAGTCCTTCACTTAGCATCTCCAGCCTAGCAAAATACTCCCTTCTAAAATCTGGTAAACCTACTAATTAATCTGCAAAATACCGGCGTGTTTCACATACAGTGAAAAGTAATTGTGCAAGTACACAACTTAGTAAGTAAATTATCACAGAGTTGGCTATGTAATGAGCCTTAAGTAGCAATTTCTAATCTTGATCAATGATGTCATAGGTTTTAGAAATGGCTTGTGTTGTATCTGTTATTATGCCAATAGGAAAAATGTGGTTCATTTTAAAGTTAATTAGATATAATTTCCGTAACTAATTTCTTATACTTTTTTTTTTGGTCTTTTGTAAATTAATTTCTTATACTTTAATGCAAGGAAAATCATGCATAATACATAAATTATAGTATTGATCACAGCTTTCATCTGTATCGCCTATTAGAGCCCTTAACCCATTTTCTATAGAATTGACGTTAATTTGAAGGACTTGTAGTACAATATCAATGCCCTGTATATCACTGCATACTGTCATTGCAAATTAGACTCTAATATAGACACAAAGACACTAAAAGTCATAATCTTTGCGCGTAAAACCCTAATCATGCGGTTGAAACCCTAATACATTATTATAACCGTAATTAACCACTTTTAGGCATCGTCGAACGTTCTTTTCTAGAAGGTCGAACACCCGTTCTCCTATGACAGCTACTATAAACCTAGGAAATAAGCCTAAATCCCTAGTTTCATGCAACCACTTAGCTTTACCTAATCACAGAAGTTCTAGAACGCAAACCCATCATTAATTCACATAATAACCGAATGCATCTCATATATCATTTAAAACATTCAAAGGTGGTAATTGGTAACTTTTATTTATTACACCTAACCCATTGTTAAACATCATGGAATGATTGGTTAAAAACAGTAAATTATAGTCATTTAACTATTTTTCATTTTGGAATATAAAGTCTATCATTTTTTTTTTTTTTTTTTTTTTGTAACAAACCACTTAACATTAAAACATAAGAGCAAGAAAGATACTGGATAGACATATAAAGCTAAGAAGCTTTAGACAGATTAACCCAATCCAGAAGGCTACAAACTCCTCAGTGAAAGTGGAAAAGAAAAGCACCTGCGAATGCAGCCCGAGAAACCCCTTGCCGCGGCGCAATCTAAGGGGGAGTACGAATACTCCTATAAAGCATCTAAACAGACTTATGCAAAAGCCATGGAGATTTAGATGCACAGTAACAGTGGAAGGAAGGTTTCCAAACAGAAACCAAAAATAAACAACATGGATGAGGAGTTCAAAACCTAATTGGATCAGAGTTAATAGAAGCTAACACAAACTTGTTACAGGAAAATAACACAACAACATTACAGATAATAAAAGCAAATTAAAAGGCAAAGTAAAATGTCCAAAAACCAACAACAACAGACTCTTCGAAGAAGAGTTCCAAAGACCACTTGGTTTTCCTTGCTGAAAGGAAATCTCAGACCACAAACTTGCTGTAACTCCACCTGATGAAGCTGCTTCTCTAACAGAGGATATTACAATTCTATACCTTAGCAATGGCGAAGTAGACAGAGACGGTCGGGCCCACGAACCAAAGAGGGAACCAGAAGGCCAGTAAAGGAGGTGGGAGGAGGTGGAGCGACGCGAAAGAGGTCTTACAAGATGGCACATGGAGGACATGCTGCCACGAGTAAGATCTACTCGCAGGCGCGTGTTGAACACGCATCAGCGCTTGGAGATCAGAAGACTGGAGCGCTGGCTGCAGGCGAAGGCAGAGACGGCCAGTAACCCTACGGAGAGGCACATGTGCATCCCTGACATCCTGAAAGCAAGAGATCTGATAATGAAGAAACCAAAACCAAAGATACCAAGAAAAACACCAAACACAGACTGAGAGCGGTTGAAGATGGTGAAGATCGAAGGTATAGTGATGGTGGAAGAGCCATTGAGGTTTTTGGACAGAGATAAGGCCTCCGAGGAGGCAGATAGAGTCTTCGAAGAGACGATTGTGGCCTCAGAGGAGGCGAGGAAGGGTGGGGGAGGGGGGAATATGGAAGAAGAGAAAAAAGAGGGGGAGGAGGAAACCATCGTTGGCTTCGTCCTCCAAGTCGGCCAAGAAAAAAGTAGGGGGATTTTTCTGGAGGAGGAGAGAGAACAGAGTGTTTGTAGAAAGTCTATCATTTTAATCCTCATGCTCTCAGGTAAAATTCATTTATATAAAGATGAACTCTTTAACAAATCATGTTTTTTTGTAGATAAACAACTAAGCATCCTTAAGGAAGATTTAAACAGTAAAACACGTATGAAAATCAAGAGTGTTAAATATATTGTTGAATATATTATGGAGAGCGGAAGGAGAGAAGAAGAAAGAGAGCAGAAGAGAATAATAGACTACATTGTATTGAGTTTGAAATAATATGAATACAGAGGCCTTTATTTATAGAGAGGCTATGAGTGATAGGCAAGTAACCTAGTAGACTAAGGAAAGGTAAACCTAGTAAACCTAGAATACCTAATGAAGTAAATAACCTAACATTATATTCTTAACATCCCCCTCAAACTCAAGGTGTAAGCTTGAGTTTGGGTAAAACAAAGGGAAAGAAAGGGTTGAATTCACCAAAAAGCTGCTTGTGCCAAAAGAGTTGCCAGAAAAGTCGCCAAAGATGTGACCGGAGTTGGGCAGCCAGTGGCAACGGACGGCGGCTGGCGGTAGAGCAACAACTGGCAATACCCAGTTCTAACCCATTGAATTGGGTTGAAAAGCTTTTATCCGGGTGATTTCTCAAATACTCAAATATCCCCCTCAAACTCAAGGTGTAAGCTTGAGTTTGGGAAAAAGTATGGATCTTTTATTTATTTAAGGTCTGCCGGAAACATCAACGGAGAGGCGGTCGAAGTTGGGTTGCTGGTGGCAGTTGACGGAGGGCAGCAGTGGCAGAAAGCTAGTTGTGGCTGATGGAGACGGCTAGGCCCAAATTATTGGGCTTGAACTTGGATGAGAGCCTTATAGGCTAAGATTGAATTGGGCAGGTTTGATTGGGCAACAATACGCCAAAACCCATGGACCATTGAATATGGTATGACCAGAAAATGATATGACACGGGTGTAACCAATGACCCGGTTAGAAACCGATTTTGGATCGGGTTGGAGATGCCTTGGATGGATCCGAAATTGACCCATTTGGGCCTGTTTAGAACCCGATGACCCGGTTAGAACCGGTTTTGGATCGGGTTGGAGATGGATCTAGGGCTAGCGTGGTGCTTTAAGAGGTTGCCACGTGGCTGCTGGAAGGAGAAGAGGCGTTGACACATATGGTGCACACACTAGATGCTACGGCCACATGAGGCGCGTGCATCTCATGCGCCAAGAGGGCGTCAGGCACGTGTAGCGCATGGGAGAGTAAAGCCCATGCACAAATCCTTTGGTTGGAGCGAGGTGGCACGTTGGTGACCCAATGGTGGCGTGCTTGGCGGACATCTAACCATCAGCGCCGGATTTGTGGAACGGTGCGGTAACCAGGTTGATCCACCTAACATGGTGGTGAGTGGAGGTCTTGCAGCGGTGCATGGAAGTGGGTGGAGGCACGGGGACTGATGGACATAACCTTCTTGTGGTGCATGAGAGCGCGTGGAAGCTTGGACACTCTAGATCTTTTCGGATTCGTGCTTGGTAGTGTCTGATCTGTCGTCTGGGGAGGAGCGTGTAGCTCCAGCAAGGGTACGTGGTGGTGCATGGAGGTGTGTTGGAGAGCCGATGGCGACGGATCTTCCTTAGATATGTACATTTGTGCCTCGCAAGCATGTATCTAGTATAAATTTTGTCTGTGATGAATGTGTGGAAGAGTTTTTTTGAGCGAATGATGGCTTGGCGGCATGCAGACGATCGGAAAAGGGACATCGTTGGAGGTAGCACCAAGAAACGTCAAAGAAGTTTATTGGCGGCCACAAGAAAGTGGCTCTGATACCATGTTAAAGATATTGTAGAGAGCGGGAGAAGGGGAGAGAGAGAAGAGAGAGCGGAAGAGAATAATGGACTACATTGTATTGAGTTTGATATAATATGAATACAGAGGCACCTCTATTTATAGATAGGCTATGAGTGATAGGCAAGTAACCTAGTGGACTAAGGGAAGGTAAACATAGTAGACCTAGTGATGCAGTCTGACCAAACGAAAGCAAAGAAAACAGTGCAAGAAGAAACATAAATAATTCTTAGATTTTAAGTCTATCAAGGATCTGAGAATTCTTCTTCAAAATATAGAATCTATCTATAAACTAAAGGAAAATATGAAGAAAATTCAACTCTGAGAGTTCTTACTAGAGAAAACTGCAATAATAATCAAAATTGCGTTTTTGGAGGCTAGAATAAAGTATTTATAGTCCACTAAAACCCTAAACCTAAAACAAAGAAATTAAAGTCGGTTTACTACCAAAACAAGACTAAGAGTTCGAACAGGAAACATGGCCGTCCAGACGGAACTCAAGCAAAACATAAAAAACATGAAAAATGAACATAACGTCCAGACTTGGTGCTAACAGGCTCTGAACGGAGCATTCTGACCCCCTCTTGGGAAAGCTACGGCCCTGGATGGCTAAATCACCATTCGGACAGTCTCCTCTTGTCTAGCTACGGGTCCGGACGGCCAACAACTCTGTCCGAACGGGCCTCTGCTGCAGCTTGTGTCTGGGAACATGTCACCATCCTCTGGGGTGTCTTCACACTAGCATTGTCTCCAGTCTTCCTCAGATATTCCCAAGCATCATGGTCTACATCACCTAGAATACCTAAGGAAGTAAATAACCTAACATAATATTCTTAACAAAGAGGTCAGATTACCGTATGTAAAATAACTCATGAAAAACAAAAAGACACAACATTTTCAAGTCACTTAGTATACATCTTCGATGTATGATGCGGATCAAATCCTGTTCGAAGGACCCTCTGGTGATCAAGCGCACGATCGAGCGCCCACATGTGCTCGATTGCACCCGCGATGGCGCTCGAGCGCACACGGGGGGATTATGTTATTTTCGTTTTTATTGGTTTAAACCAACTTTATTTCATTGTTTTATTAGGTTTAGGGTTTTGGGGGGTATTTATGTCATATTTTATTAGGGTTAGGGTTTTAGAGTCTTTAATTTGTGTTTTATTAGGTTTAGGAGTCTTGGGCTATAAATATATGCTTATAGCCTCCAAGAAAAGGAGTTGTTGTTGATCATTGATTTTTGTTGAATAAGAATTACTCATAGGTGAGTTTTCTTTATATTTTTCCTTGAAATCATAGATAAACTCTAGTTGATGGTGAGAGGATGGGAGGCGTGTGGAGTACGTGATAGTCATTCTGACCTATTTGGGAGGCGATGGCTGGTTCTGGAAGGTGGTCAGTGGAGTCTAAAGAGTTCGAAATGCTGGTTAAGGGAGGGGCAGCAGGGGTGAGGATTTTCGAATGTAGCAAAGGGAAGCAACGATCTATTTTTCTGCAGAGGGACGAGTTAGCGTGGTTGATGGGTATAGTGAAGGAGGTGGTGACGGGGGAAACATCAAAGGTGTTTTGGGATCAATCAAGAGCAGGATACCCTCGGGTTATTGCTCAGAAGTGCTCGAACCGGCATGGACATTTTTTGACGTTAGAAGAGTTTGAGGGAAGAAGAAGGTGCGGCACCATACTTGTTCTAGAGGGCAGACGTGGGCAAGGTTGGGTTCGAGTCATTTCGGAATTGGGCTTGGTAAATGAAGCTTTTTATGAGGCTAGAGAGGAAAAGGGAGTCAAAAAGGGCAGAGCAATGAGGGGGAGGAGGAGCTATGTGGAGGCCATGGGGTTGTCGACGCATTCAGAGGAGGAATGCTTTAATTCCTTCACTGAACCAATTGCTAAGGTCCCTAAATGGCTGAAAGTAGCTTCAACTGAGATGAACTTTGAAGCGCAGAAGGTGGGCAGTAGGGAGAAGGCATCGGAGGTCTCCCTTGCTTCGGCGAAGCCATTTGGCGAGCAAGGGCTGGCTTCGTTGAGGTCTCTGGTACGAAGTCTAGCGCAGGGGATGAGGGTACAACATAAGATGATGGAGTTGCTGGCAAGTAGAGACTTTCCACCGATGAAGCTGCTAGAGGGTACAAAATCTACAACGAATACAGGGCATGGGCTACTGCAGGGACAGGAGGGGGATGTCGTTCACATAGAGCAGTCATTAAATGCTCAATAGAAGCTATATATGTGTAAGGAGTTGTTGGGGAAATTGAAAGTAAAGATAGATTTAGGGATGGCTAGGTTGGATCGGGTGTAATACCCCGATAAAAGCTAACCTTTTTATTAACCCAAAATCCTTCCCTTAGGAGTAATTGATAGAGGTTTACAAAGAAGGAGTTTAATGAGACCCAAAGCCCTTAGCTTTAACTTAATCACGTTTGAAACCTTTAGAAATAGAAGCCAAACACTGACCCACAGGGGGCGGACGTACGCACGCTAGGTCTACCTGGAGTATGCGTCTGTCTGTAGTACGGAAGTACGGTAGGGGACCACCGAACGTACGCTACTTTTTGGGATACCCTTTGGACCGATGTACAAAGACCACCGGACGTATGCTAGGGTTGTCGAACGTCCGCTGCTCTGTCAGGGAGTTGGTGGCGAACTTTCCCTATAAATAGCCTGCCCCTCATCTTCATTTCTTACGCCTTCTTCTTCCTCTGGTATGCCTCTAGGCTGCCGGAACCCTTCCTTAGTGTTTTGAGTAAGAAATCCGTGGGAGAGAGCTTCAACGAAGAGTTTCCGAGGAGAGGAAACCATGTACGTGCTTAGCTTCAGGGTAAGCTCTGTTCCCTTTGTAATTATCACCTTGTTATCTTATGTTTATGCTTTAATGTGAACTTCAAGTGTTCATTAAGCGTTCTTTTAAAGATAATGATGTTTTCAAAGAGTTTTCTCAAAAGATCATGGTTTTGAGATTTCTTGCGTTGCATGTCCTGTTTTACTAGCTTAAAAGAGCTCTAGAAGTCTGTGATTGCTATTGGAAATATGCACTGTCTGAATCTTGAAACAGTGTGCTTAACACACTGAGCGGACGTACGCCATCGAGGGCGGACGTACGGTCAGTAGGCAGAGCACCTGTTCTTAAGTTTCACACGTGTACGCTTTAGCTTAGCCATAACTCTAGGTTTCATAAGGCTTAGAATAACGGTGTCCTGTATCCGTTATAACAGGAAATAGCTTGGTCGGAGGATTTGCTCGAATGTGCGAGGTAAGTAAACACTTACACCATTTTTACGTAAACCGTGGGATATGTCAGTTGACTGACCACGCGTATGATATGAACATGCCTATTTTCCGTAATTACTTGGTAACTGCATTATTAAATAAACTACTAAGATGCATCGTAAGACATGGTACGCTGGTATGTGCGGTATAAACGGCCATGGGCTTACTATATAAACTGCGTACTATGGTCAAATGTGTACGTTATGTGAGGGCCGTGGATCCATTGGTTTTGTGACCTTGATGCAACCATTCCCAATGGTTCGGTCACTACAGGACGAATGTCATTAGTTGGTGTAGGCCACTCGGGGTCGGACCCGATCGTGTCACTAATGTTACGTACGGTATGTTGTACAATGGCTGGGGCACTGGCATTGTATTATAGGTCCCTCGGGACAGCATCAACCCTGCTAAGAAGGGGTAATATCTCGGGAAGACCATTGATCGGTATCAAATATTGTATAATGGACCCCTCTTAACTTATGTTTGTTAGGCTCTTAGTGTTGTTTGATCGTATCAAAAATAATACTCGCAAGTGTACGAATCGTGTGCAGTAAAGTGCGTGTAAAAATGCGAGGTCGAACCACAGAGAACGGTGTTTTGCAATTAAAAATTAACACGACTCTTAAATAAAATGTATCTTAACCTAGTCCCAAAGAGGGTTGATTTCGAACAATTTAAAAGTGCAGAAATAAAATTAAACTGAAAATGTAGGGATAAAAATAACTAAGGTTAAAGATGAACCTCACCCAATAAGAATAAGCTAAATACATTAAACACCCATTTTCCGTTTTTTAAACTTTAAACCCTTCAACACACTCTATTGTGGTAATTGACACAAGTCAAACCGAATAATGTGTTTACCGTTAAGGAGCGACAATGAGTATTGATTATGGATAAAATCATCCACTGTATCCTTGGATCACAGTGGATATTGAATCACAACCAAACACTCATTGTGCACCCGGCTTGGAACACATCACCGGATGACTATCAATGCATCAACAACACACAACCATT
>CM017322.1:24666418-24757992 GCA_006937295.1 Carpinus fangiana
TGATGCAGCCTGACTAAGCGGAAGCCAATAAAACAGTACAAGAAGAAAGATAATTAATTCCTAGGGTTTGATACTCTCAAACATCAGGGAATTCTTCTCTAAATTATAGAGTCTATCTATAAATCAAAGGAAGTTTTAAAGAAAACTCAACTCTGAGGTTCTTATTGAATGTAAACTGATGAATAATAAAAACTACCTTATTTGGAGGCTATAAACATGTATATATAGCCTCAGGTTTAATAAAGAACGAAATAGGGCTTCTAAAACCCTAATAAGACTAAAACAGGGAAATTAAAGTCGGTGCAGTAATTAAAAGCGCAGAAAAGTAACATAGTTGCCCGTGTGCGATCGAACGCAGCACAGGTGCGATCGTTCGCAGATGGGCGAACGATCAGGGCGTTCGATCGTCGTCATCGTTCGCGTACTCAGTAGCCGCAGCACTATTGGTGATAGTTCTGCGATCGATCGCAGATCGGTCGCCCGTCATCGTTCGCTGGCTCAGTAGCCGCAGCACTATTGGTGATAGTTCTGCGATCGATCGCAGGGTAGTCTGCGATCGTTCGCAGGCCCAGAGACTTTTGTTGTTGGGCCTCTGTTGCAGCTCTAGTCTGGGAGCGTGTCGCCATCCTTCGGGGTGGATCCACTTCCACGTCTCTCCCCTTCTTCCTCATGTACTCCCAAGCATCCCGGTCTACATCACTTCTTAAAACAGTGTTTGCATCGATTAGTTCGACAAGATTTTGTAGCAACAATAGGATATGCATATGTGCTTTATTGATAGACGAAAATATGAACAATGTGTTAGCGCTCAGAGTATGCCTAGTAGCATAGTTGTTATTGAGTATGAGTTAAGCATGTTTATATGTTGATTAAATTGTAGTGAGGTGGATTAGGGACCTTAGTCTTTTTTATTACTTTATTTTATTGCATTTAATTAGTTTTAATTTTCTGCACGTTACCTGTTTGCTTTTGGGACTAGGTTAAGATAAAGTTTAATTTAGGCATTTAAATTGGTTTTTACACAAAATCCGATTCTCTGTGGGTTCGACACTCGCACTTGCACAACCACTTTATTGCAAAACAATTCGTGTAATTGGCGAGTACTTATTTTTGGTACGACCAAATTTTGGCGCCGTTGCCGGAGATTCGGTGTTTTGTTGAAATTGATTTTATGCTTAGATTAATTTTATTTTTCTACTAGTTATTTTATTTGTGCAATTATTTAATTCACTTCGTGCTTTTGTATAGAAAACAAAATTTAGAAAAAAAAAATAGTTTAGTAAAAAATAGTTTAGTGTTTGTTTGGCTGTTTTTGCTTTCTATTGAGTTTCTGGAAAATCACTCTCTGTGAGTGCGATCGATTGCAGTGTGATTGAGAACGAGCGCACATGCACCATTTACTGCGTTGTGAGCCTGCCAGCGCTCGATAGGGTGCTGTGGCGCGCAAGTGCACCTTGACTGACAGAGCGCAGTGCGCCTATGCGAATGATCGCACCTTTGTTGCGATCGAGCGTACTTGCACAGACTGCTACATTTTGCTGCTTACGATCGATCGCACTATCTTGCGCTCGAGCGCACCTTCGCAGTCAGCACCAACAGACCTAAAGCAGCTATATATAGTTTTTTATTTTTTTTGTTTAATTATTAGTTTGTCTTTAATTAATTATTTATTTTTTCCTGTTTTTATTTATTACTACTGTTTTTAGTTTTGGTTAGTTTATTTTTATATTTAGTTGTTTAATTAGTTTATTGTTTTTGTTAGTTTATTGATTAGTAATTTGTTTTGTTTATTTTTGTTAGTTTTTGTTTATTTTATTTTTGTAAATTGTTATTGTTTCACATGGGATATAATAAACTGTTTGGGTGAAACATGAGTCTTCCGTTCAATTATTTTGATGTTTCCCCTAGTTGTAGGACGCCTAATCCTACCAATTTTTACCCGCATGAACTATGTTCACACTGCTCCAGCCCTTACCATAGTATAGGTGATTGTCCGCATTGGGGACAATTTTTCAACTTTTCACATGAGCAGTTGAACACCAGTTTCTCCAGCCCTGGGTTTGAATCAGATTCAAATTTTTATAACCCAGACTGGAGCAACCATTCTGATTTTTCGTGGCATGCTCATGCTATGGAAAATTATGCTCCTCAAGTTGATGAACTGCACCATCCTGATTATCCACAGTTCGACAATCAATTTTCTTCCCATTTATCATATGACTACCCTCTTCCTAAGCAATCTTCTTTGGAAGAAACGCTTAAGGAATTCATGCAACTAACCGGTAAACCCACCATTTCTGCACCACAAGAACCATCATTGGAAAACACACTCAAGGCGTTTAGAAAAACAGTCAACCAACCTTGTCAAGAAATAATAGATGCCACTGTGGCGAACACTGAAGCAATCGCAAGGTTGGAATGACAGCTTGGTCATTTAGTTGCTAAATTCAACATAATCAAGGAAGAGGAGCTTCAAAGTCAAGAGATGGCGAGAGGGCAGTACATGATTGATGAGAATAGCCCCAACAATCCTTATCATGAGCATGTCCAAGCCACCATCACATGTGGGAGTGAGGAAATTGTTGATGATGCTGTAAGTCAGTTTAGCTTTGAGGATCCTAAGATGGAATGCTTCACCCCAGACGACTGTGATCTAGACCTTGATAGGCTAGATGAGTAAGATGGTGTGTTGCTTGATTTAAGTTTAGAGGATCCTGAGATGGAACACTTTGCTCCAGATAGAGATGACCTAGACCTGGACAGGCTACTTGATCATGTTGATACATTTAGTGAGCCAAGTCTTGAGGATCCATCGGGAGAGTTTTTTGATCAAATTGAATATGATCTGGATGTTGACAAGTTCCTCAAGCAAGCTGTGAGGTTTAGAGAGCTAAGTCTGGAGGATCCTTTGGAAGAGAGCTTTGCTCAATTTGAGTTTGATTTGGACCTTCACATGGTACATGAGCAAGCTAAGGCTTTATTGGATCCCACTCCTAAGATGCGAACTGAGAATGGAGAAGAAGAGAACCAGGAGTAGATTGAGCCCCCGCCAATTCTAAATTGGCCCAATGACAAGGAAGTGAGTACTGAACCTCACTCCTTAATCACAATCCCTCTCGAGACACAACAAGTTCCATCTTTCCAATGTCTCGAAGAGCCGTCTTATGTAGAAATCTTTGAGGATTCATGCTCACAATATCACAAATCTAGGAACCGTGTTCCTAAGTGGATTCCTCGAAATAAGGTCAACTACATAAGATGGCGGAACATCCTTCTAGAGGGGTATCTAGTTCTAAAGAAGAAAGGATGGAAGGGATTGGTTGGACACCCATATGAGCGGGAAAGGTGCGGTATTTTTCCTTTTTTATTTTCCGTACTGCATTTTTTATTTATTTTCTTTTTGTTATTTTATTTTTTGTCATTCTATTTTTTATTGTGTTTCTAACAGCAATTAATCTTTTGATGTTTGATCTTTGAGAAAAAGGTTGCTGTTAGTTTTTGACAGGTGTTCTGATATTCAAGTTCGGGGGACGCCTTGGACTTTGCACTAGTCGGTTCCTCATCCCATTGTAATGTATTTCTTACCACATTGGGGACAATGTGTCATTTAAATTTGGGGGTGTGGACAAACATTCTGTCTTTTTGTTTTGTTTGTTTATTTATTTGTTTTGTTTTATTTTTGTATGTATATATTTGTTTTTGTCTGTATATAAATTTTTTTCTTTTTGTTTGTTGCTATGTTGTTGATTGGGCACAATTTACATCGTAACTGTGGATTGCATGTCATTGGTATGTTTAACTTGTTTGAACATTGCATATCATTAGAAATCCCAGTTTTTGATTCATGTGTTGGATTAGAGAGACTCCACTTGTTTGATTGATATTTCACATGCACACTAGCATTAGGGTCTGTGGGGTGTGAGATTTGACTTTGAAGTTTGTGTCTTAAGATTTCTAGGTTTGCGATGTGATGATGAAAACCTTGGCTGTTAATAAAAAAAATCAGAATAAGTTGAGCTTTTCATTGAGTAACCGGACCTTTTGCCTGGCCAAGCAATGAGTGTTCGCGTTAAAGATGAGAAATTCTAGCTAAAAAATTGTATGACTAGTTTAGGCTCCATAGCTCTTTTGACTTGAGTAATTAAGCCCTAGGGATGTCTCTACATCTAGTGCCCTAAAATCGCCTAGTTTGGGAGTCACTGGCCTAACGCTTGTTACATAGGTCATTTAGAAGCTTAAGGGAGTCAAGTATTACACAGCCTACACAAAAAAATTGCATCTTTCAATTTAAGCCTTGGTTGTATTTATCACATTGTTTCCTTTGAGTTTTGGGATACACGTCTTTGGAGAATAATTGAAACCCCATGATCTTGTTGTTAGTTCACTTTGCACTTCACGGAGCATGTGTTGTGTCAATTTTCCAACCTTGAGTGAAATGATGTTTGGATGCCTAGATGATGTGGTTCGTATGTTTAACATGTTAAATTTGCTAATGATGTATGAACCATGTGTTTGTGTGAAGGGTTTTGTCCGTTAATAACATAGTGCCAATAATTGTTTGTGGGTGTCATTCTTGAAAACCCCTCACGAGACTTCACTTGTCCACTAAGGATGCCTAGTGGTTTAAAAGGCTTATTGCATACGCTAAACGCAATCGTTTCTCCCATGAAAGCGAATTTATGTTTCTTGTTTTTAGTGTGTTTTCATTTTTGTTTTGCTAAGGGACTAGCAAAATGTAAGTTTGGGGGTATTTGATCGGTGTCAAATATTGTGTATTGGACCCCCCTTAACTTATGTTTGTTAGACTCTTAGTGTTGTTAATATTTAATGTTTTGCGTTGTTTTAGTGTTTTTGTGTGATATAGGTCATTGGTGTAAAAGGTGGTTAAAAGGGGTGGAATTGAGCAAAAGATGGAATCTTGGCCCCTGCCGCGTGATCGAGCGCACTTGGTGTGATCGAGCGCATTGTGCTCAAGCGCATATGCCACGATTGAGCGCACTCCACGTCAGTCGCAATCCCCGCGTTGCCCTAGCCGGCCCTATGCTCCATCGCTTCAACACTTGCGCCATGGCAGTTACGTGCGATCGATCACAATATGTGCAATCGAACGCAGTGCGGTCGAATGCAACGCCTACGCTCGAACACTTGCAGCACTACAACAGCACTGAGATCGAACGCATAGCACTAAGATCGAACGCATAAGGCATTGCGATCGATCGCACCCCCTGCGATCGAACGCATCCCTGACCTGGCAGCACGATTTATTTTGTCTATAAATAGAACCTTACCTCATTTCGTTTATTTTACGTTTGGGATGTGCCTCTAGGGCCTCAAACCTCCACTGTAAAACCCTCATAAATTGTCATTTATTTATTTAATGTTTTATTTTGCTTTTATTTAGTCTCTTATTCCCTTCACTATGGATTTGTTTATATATATTCATGTTTAGTTCGTATTATTCTGTCGTTTAATTTTATGTATATTCGTTTCAATACATTTTAGTGACAAAAGTGTGTTGATTGTTGCTTACAAATCGTTAAACGTCAACATTCGTTGCAACCGGAGATACATCGGATGATTCGTCTTCGGACTAATATCCGTTGTGACCTCTTAAAACAGTGTTTGCATCAATTAGTTCGACAAGATTTTGTAGCAACAATAGGATATGCATATGTGCTTTATCGATAGACGAAAATATGAACAATGTGTTAGCGCTCAGAGTATGCCTAGTAGCATAGTCGTTATTGAGTATGAGCTAAGCATGTTTATATGTTGATTAAATTGTGGTGAGGTGGATTAGGGACCTTAGTAGTTTTTATTACTTTATTTTATTGCATTTAATTAGTTTTAATTTTCTACACGTTACCTGTTTGCTTTTGGGACTAGGTTAAGATAAAGTTTTATTTAGGCATTTAAATTGGTTTTTACACAAAACCCGATTCTTTGTGGGTTCGTCACTCGCACTTGTACAACCACTTTATTGCAAAACGATTCGTGTAATTGGTGAGTACTTATTTTTGGTACGACCAACCATGTATGAGAGTTATGACCTATAAAGCATTATTCTTTTCTACATCAAAACAATTAGGCAATTATCACCGGTTCTATACCATAGAGCTTTAAAAATCCTAAAACCTATGGAATGATGTATTAGCAGAGGTAATGCCCTCTTTTTTGTTATTACTCGAATCGCACGTTTACTTTTATTAATTGGGCTCATGTCATACCTAAGTGTGGGGTTTACTTACTAAGTCGTTTGACTTACGCGGTTATTATTCTTTAGGTAACCTGATTTACTACTATTGAAGTGGCAAGAGTTGCTACTACCTGACTGATTATGTTTTGTCTATAGTTACAGGTTTGTCTTTATTATTTAGTAGTTCCACGTTCTTACTTGATGAATTGTAGTACTCTCAGATTTATTCACCTTCCTTGCATTTACTCTGACAGTTTTTATAAGGGTGATTACCCGTTGGATCACAAGTTGGCTCAACTGGGTAGATTGCCAGTGACTCTACCGGATTAGCCGAGGCTAATTTTGGGGGCGTTACATCGGGTATTGAGCAAGCTAGAGGATCTTGGGCTGGGGCTGGAGGATCTTGGGCTAGGGCAGGAGGGAAGAGGGTCTCGGGTTACTGCAAGCCCAAACGAAAAAGGAAAATGGATCAATCCCAACAAAAAGAAGTTATTTAAGCCCAATAAAGGTTTAGGTCTAGGTAATGGGTTCATGGGCGTTAAGCCCAGCTTTAAGGGGATGAAAAATCCACATGGTTGGCAGGCCTTGCGTGGGATTGAAGCCTCGACTCTAGTAGGTCTAACGGAGAAGCTGCCTTCGACGGGATCGGGGAACTCCGGCAACCTGGGCCCAACATCTTCATCACCGATGAGAGTGACAGAACTGGACGGCGAATCCTCCTGTGATGATGGGTCTCGCTCGGTTCTGAGTGGCGCTAAAGGGTTGTCATCGACGCTGCTTTCAGTCATCCCCGAGAGCTTTGATGAGCTGGGTTGCTCATTCTCGACGCTGGTAAGTTTGAGAGCACCGGTAAGAGTTTTATCTGGTGGCTGGGGTGCTAGTGAGGAGGGAATTAGTTCATCACTTTCGGTTCATCCCCGAGAGCTTTGATGAGCTGGGTTGCTCATTCTCGACGCTGGTAAGTTTGAGAGCACCGGTAAGAGTTTTATCTGGTGGCTGGGGCGCTAGTGAGGAGGGAATTAGTTCATCACTTTCGGTTGTTGAGGTGTTGTCGGAGAGGGGGGAGACTTGCGGGAGGGTTGCTTGGGTTTGGGATGTGTTGGTTCAGCAGAAGTGACTCAGACAGAGAGGGGAGAGGCCTTGAAGGCGTCTGGGGTGGTCTTTAAGGGCCCGAGATACTGTTGATTACCCAAGGCCCAAGAGGTGAGTTGTTCAACATTTAAGCCCAAAAAGATGCGAGTTTTCTAGAGAAAGGAGGTTTCGGCCTCTAAGCCCACAAAGTCATGGGTGGAGGAGCAGTGTTCCTGGAACGATGAGGTAGGTCTGCTGGGTAAGAATCCTATTGTGCGCTTTGCAACTGTGGAGGAGACCGTGAGAGATACTGAGGCGATGGGCGAGCCTAAAGTAACTGGTTTTGCAGGGAGAGATGGAGGTTCAGGTGGGGGAGAATCCATGCGATGAGGATGCTCCTTCTCAATTTCAAGTGGTGTCTCTGTCTGAAGACATTGAGCGGTTTCTCCAGATTCGAAGGAATTGAAGTTGGTGTGGGAAGTCAAAGGGATTACTGGTTTGTCATGTGATGGGCAAGAAGGGAAGTTCAGAGATGTTTTGGGGCAGCTTGTGGCTAATAAATTTGGGAAAGGGGCTTCTTCCTCAGTTGGGTTTGAAGCAGATGATAACATGAGGTTGAGGGATGATTGCATTTTTTATGAAGCATAAAATCTTGTCTTGGAATGTGAGGGGGTTGAATGAGGGGAAGAAGAGATTGAAGGTCAGACGACTGCTGAGTTAGTGGAAGGTGGATATTGTTTGTCTTCAAGAGACAAAGCTGGAGATGATTACATCCGGTTTAGTGCAGAGTTTGTGGTGATGTCCATATGTAGAGTGGTGTCATGTGGCTTCTATTGGGGCTTCGGGTGGGATTCTGCTTATGTGGGATAGTAGGGTTGTTGCTAAGGTGGACGTTTGTTTGGGCAATTTTGTTGTAACTTGTTTCTTCAAGAATGTGGTAGATCGCTGGGAGTGGGCTTTTGCAGGGGTGTATGGTCCTAATAGGGATTCCCATAGAGGGCATTTGTGGGAGGAATTGGCAGGGTTGTTGTGCTTATGGGAGGTTCCCTGGTGTATAGGGTGGACTTTAACGTCACTATTTTTCAAAGTAAAAGGTCGGGAGGAGCTCGAAGGAGGAGAGTAGTGGCTGCTTTTGCTGATTTTACTGTGGAGATGGGCCTCATGGACCTTCCTTTGGCAAGGGGTGTGTCTACTTGGTCCAATAATTTGTCTTGGTCTAGGTTGGACCGCTTCTTGGTCTCCCCAAAGTGGGAATTTAGCTATCCTAGGTTGATGTAGAAGAAGCTTCTTCGAGTGTGTTCGGATCATGTGCCTATTATGCTGTTGAGGGGCTATTTGCAGAATTGGAAGAGTTCGTTTAAGTTCGAGAATATGAGGCTTAAAGAGGAGGATTTTGTGGATAAAGTTAGAAATTGGTGGACTTCTTTCTCCTTCATGGGGTCCCCGAGCTTTATTTTGGCCAAAAAACTAAAAGCTCTTAAGGGGAAATTAAGTGGTAGAACTTGGAGGTTTTTGGCAATGTGGGGGCTAGAAATAAGGCTTGGGCGGAGGAGTTGGAGTTGCTGGACAGATCTGAGGAAATAAGAGGGCTTTCTGAGGAGGAGAAGGGAGCATCTGGCATCAGATTTGGAAGCCTCTCTTTTACAAGAGGAGATTAGTTGGAGACAAAAATCGAGGGTGAGGTGGTTAAAGGAGGGGGACAAGTGCACTAAATTCTTCCATCAAGTAACTAGTGCTAATAGGAGGAATAATTCCATTGAGTCTCTGATTGTGAATGGTGCATCTACCTTCGATCCAGTTAGCATTAGTGAGCATGTGGTCAACTTCTACGAATCCTTATTCTTGGAGCCTTTGAGTTGGAGACCTCAGTTGGACAACCTTGAGTTTGATATGCTTAATGGGGAAGAGGCGTCTAGTTTGGAGAATCCTTTTGAGGAAAGGGAGGTGAGGGAGGTTATCAAAGGCATGGATAGAGATAAAGCCCTTGGCCCAGATGGGTTTTCTATGGCGTTCTTCCAGGATTGTTGGGAGGTGGTTAAGGGAGACTTTATGGTAGTCTTCGAGGAATTTCATGCGAGAGGTAAATTTGTGAAAAGTATTAATTCTACTTTTATCTATCTTATTCCAAAGATTCATGGGGCCAAGGAGATCAAGGATTTTCGTCCTATTAGCCTTGTGGGTGGAGTTTATAAGATCATTTCTAAGGTTTTGACAAATAGAATGAAGAGAGTTATGGATAGGATCATCTCCAAGCCCCAAAACGCTTTTGTGAAAGGGTGACAGATTTTAGACTCGGTTCTCATTGTGAATGAATGTGTGGATAGCAGGCTTAAGTCCGAGGAGCCAGCTGTTTTGTGTAAATTGGATATGGAGAAGGCGTATGATCAAGTTGATTGGAGCTTCCTTCTTTACTTATTGAGGAGGTGTGGGTTTGGGGAGAAGTGGTGTTCGTGGATCAAGCACTGCATTTCGTCTACTCGCTTCTCAGTTTTGATTAATGGTGTTCCTTCTGGTTTCTTTGGGAGCTCTCGTGGAGTTCGTCAAGGTGATCAGCTCTTTCCGTTTCTCTTTGTCTTGGTGATGGAGGCTTTTAGTAGGATGCTTGGAGCTTTTTCCTTCAGGGGGCTGATTTCTTGCTTTTTTGTGGGCTCTAGTGAGCCGAATCGGGTCTTTGTCTCCCATCTCCATTTTGCGAATGATACCTTGATCTTTTGAGGGGCGACTGCCAGTCAAATTCGCCATAGGGGCCTTTCTTGTTTGCTTTGAAGTTGTAGCTGGTTTGAAGGTTAACTTATCTAAGTCGGCTTTGGTTCCGGTTGGCCCCTTGGATAATGTGGGGCAGCTAGCTGGTTTATTGGGCTACTGGTCTGGTGTATTGCCTTTGAAGTATTGGGGTTTACCTTTGGGGGCCTCTTTCAAGCTCAAAGCTATGTGGGCGGGGTTGGAGGACTTGATGTCGCGACAGTTGGCCCCTTGGAAAAGGTTGTATCTTTCTAAGGGGGGCAGGATTACTTTGATAAAGAGTACTTTATCAAATATGCCTACTTATATGTTGTCTTTGTTTCCTATCCCTGCTGATGTAGCTAAGCGTATAGAGAAGATTCAACGGGACTTCCTTTGGGGGGGGATGAACGATGATTTTAGGTTTCATCTAGTGGAGTGGGATAAGGTGTGTTCTCCCATTGGCGAGTGTGACGAGTGTGGCTTAGGGATTAGGAATATGAGACGGTTTAATCAAGCTCTCTTGGGGAAGTGGCTGTGGTGGTTTGCTCATGAGGAGGGAGCTTGGTGGAGATTGGTTTTGGTGGCTAAGCATGGGGCAGTTTTGGGGGGATGGCGCTCGGGAGTCATTTCTGGCTCACACGGAGTAGGTTTGTGAAAGTTTATTTGTATGGGGTGGTAGTATTTTAGGAGGTTCTTCAAGTTTGATCCTGGTGAGGGCTCAAACTTCCGTTTTTGGGATGATGTTTGGTGGGGGGATAGGGCTCTCAAAGAGGCATTTTCAGGCTTGTTCAGCTTTGCTAGATTCAAGGAGGCTTCCATTGCGGATAGTGTGGAGTGGTCTAATCGTTACATCCAGTGGAATATCTAGTTCACTCAGCTGTTTCATGATTGGG
The DNA here is from genome assembly GCA_006937295.1 of Carpinus fangiana. NCBI lineage: Eukaryota > Viridiplantae > Streptophyta > Magnoliopsida > Fagales > Betulaceae > Carpinus > Carpinus fangiana. Next base: position 24,677,303 of record CM017322.1, read on the forward strand.
AGGTGGAGGAGTTGGCCTCGATTTATAGATGCCTATATGCTTGTAAGCTGAGAGGGGAAGGGATAGATAAGTTGTAGTGGGAGCCATCGCGTAAGGGTCTTTTTGAGGTTAAGTCTTACTATAGAGTGCTCTCGCCTTGCGGGTTGCTTTCCTTTCCATGGAAGAATGTTTGGAGATCCAAGGCTCCTCCTAGAGTGGCATTTTTTTGTTTGGATGGCGGTTCGTAGTAAGATCCTTACATTGGATAATCTTAGGAGGAGGGGTATGGTTGTGGTAAACAGATGCTGGCTTTGTGAAACAGAAGGGGAGTCGGTTGATCATCTTCTTCTTCATTGTGCGGCTACAAGTGGATTGTGGAATGCCTTCTTTGCTCGATTGGCTTGTGTTGGGTTATGCCTCGCTCCGTCAAGGAGTTGTTTGTGAGTTGGTGGACGGGAGGTTGTTCGAGGAGCGCTATTGTTTGAAAAATGGTCCCTCATTGTATTATGTGGTGTATTTGGAGGGAGCGTAACAATTGATGTTTTGAGGATTTGTCGAGGGCTCGAGAGGAGCTCCTCCATTTTTTTTCTTTTTATTCTCTATACTTGGACTACAGGCTGGCTTGCCCCGCAGGTCATTAGCTTTGTAGATTTTCTTTCTTTCTTCTCTTTCTCTCCCTAGTCCCCCTTGTATACTCCCTGTGTACTAAGGGTTGCGCCCCTCTGCGCTTTTGATATATTCTATTGACTTATCAAAAAAAAAAAGATAGACTTTATATTTTAAGAAGAATTCTTAAATCTTTGATAGACTCAAGATCTAGAATTATTTATCCGCTGCGTATTTGTTGTTTTTTGCTGCAGCCCACTAAGTCGTGCTGCATCAGTTAGTATCAGAGCTCAATTACTTTCCATGAATAGGGAGGAGCAACCGCTTTGCAGACATGAATGAGGTGTACGTGCACACGGAGATAGCATGTAAGGAGCAACCGGCAATTCGTTTATAGCCAAACGATTGTCGTTGCCAACCAAGACCGCGATTTGCAGAGGCGGAAGGCAAATCTAACATTGAACCGTGGCAATAGGAGGAGGATCAATTTCAGGCTATGAGGGATCAAATTGAAGACCTCACTACCCAATTATCCAACTTATGTCGTCACAATGTGGATGGATCTAGAAACCCGTTTACGGAACGCCAAACGCAGGGACGTCAGAACCTTGCACAAGCTCACGCCAATCAGCGAGTGAGTAGGTTCAAACTCGATACACTAGAATTCCAAAGTTGCTTGCAACCCAAAGAGTTCATGGTGGCAAAAAAAATAGAAAATTTCCACAAAAAGAAGTACGAAGGAAGATGGAGAAGATGGTGCCTAAGGAGGGGGCGGAGATCAAGCATCAATCGGTGTCCAGATACTTTGGAGGTACGTGCCGACAATTTCAACGTACATGCATCTTGAGAGGCAAGGTGGCCAAGCTTGTCATCGATCCAATGAGCGGTATGAATGTTGTCTCAGAGGAAGCGATTCGGAAGCTAGGGCTCAAGACCAAGAGGCATCCTACTCCCTATCAATTGGAGTGGCTCATGAAAGGAAACAAGGTAAGGGTATCTAAATATTGCCAAGTGCCTTTTTCTTTTGGAACTAAATATGTGGATCATGTGTGGTGTGATGTGGTCGACATGACTACGTATCGCTTGTTATTGGGCAAGCCGTGGCAAGATGATAAAGCTACTATCCATGATGAAACAAAGAACATGTACAGCTTCATGTTGGGTAAAACTAGATTGACGTTGCTACATTGCCCATGGGCAGAGCCAAAACCTTCACAAAGGGATGATCAATCTGTTGTAGCCAAGCAAGAGTTGACGGACAAGGAAAGTGGCATCAAGGGAGTGGTACCGGGGCCGATAAAGGAGCAGTTGGGAAGATTTGTAGATGTGGTCCAAACAGAATTACCGAAAGCGGTGCCATCAATATTACGAGACATTCAACCTCAACTTAATTTGGTGCCGGGGTCTAATGTTCCTAATCATCCGCACGACATCAAGAGTCCTAAAAGGTTTGAAGAATTGGGGAAACAAGTGGAAGAGGTAAACCTTTCAGAGAGTATCACAATTTTTCATGAAGAAGAGGAACCCTTGGAAGAGGTAAATCTGTCAGCTAGTTTTGCAAATTTTGATGACAATTCCACGTATCATGTACTTGATAAGAGCCCCGAGGATAAAGCATTTGATTTGAGTGTATGCCAATTAATTATGTTGATTTCATCGGGGTAGATGCTATTTTGTCAAATTCTTCTAACCAAATTTGTGATGAGATCTATATGGCGGAGGGGAATGTTCTATTAAAAGGTGACGGGGTTGTTGCTAGTTATTTGAGGATTTTCATGGCATATGGGAAAGACAAGGCACTAGAAAAGAATGACAAATCTGAAGTATTGCCAAGTGGTGTATTGGCTTTCATGACAACCATCAAGGTATCCGATGATGAGAAGCGTCACGCTTATTTTGGGGTGTTGCCTTGTTTTGATCTTGGGGAAGGGCGAGTAGAATGAGTTGACTGGACATCCGAAGGACTGTAGAAAGAACCGGCCGAATTTGAGGACGAATTCTCTCCAACGTGGGGAGAATGATGCAGATCATATCTTGTTCGAAGGACCCTCTAGTATTGCAATCGAGTGCCCACATGCGCTCGATCGCACCCGTGATGGCGCTCGAGCGCACACGGGGGGATAATGTTATTTTCGTTTTTATTGGTTTAAACCGACTTTATTTCACTGTTTTATTAGGTTTAGGGTTTTGGGGGGTATTTATGTCATATTTTATTAGGGTTAGGGTTTTAGAGTCTTTAATTTGTGTTTTATTAGGTTTAGGAGTCTTGGGCTATAAATATATGCTTATAGCCTTCATGAAAGGGAGTTGTTGTTGATCATTGATTTTTGTCGAATAAGAATTACTCATAAGTGAGTTTTCTTTATATTTTTCCTTGAAATCATAGATAGACTCTATATTTTAAGAAGAATTCTTAGATCTTTGATAGACTCAAGATCTAGAATTATTTATCCACTGCGTATTTGTTGTTTTTCGCTACAGCTCACTAAGTCGCGCTGCATTAGTTTAGGGGATGGATTGGTGGCTTCAAAGCAGTGTATGATGTAGGAAGTTCAGTTAATGCTAACCTGGAAAGTGTTTTAAAAGGTAGGTAGAGAATGGTTTTGGCGTCCGGCAAGATTTGTATTGAAGAGATGGTTAGAATACAAAGCAAGCTGGATTTGGTAGAAATAACTGAAATTGAGAAACCTATATATATATATATGAGTAATTTTTAAGAAAGGAATTTATCCGGGTATTGAAACATGGGATATTCTTAGAACGAAGCATGCATGTTGAAGTTAAATGGGGGAAATTGGTATGGTTTTCTCTAACTATTCCAAGACATTCTTGTGGCTTGCAATCAAAAACAGCTTGACTACTGGGGAGAGATTGCCAAATTGGGGTCATTGAAGAGACACGTTATGCTCTTTCTACAGACGATGTATAGAAGGAAGGGATCATCTCTTTTTTTAGTGTAGTTCCGATAAGAGAATCTGGAATAGGTATTAGGAAGATGTGTGATAGATAATCTCTCAAAGGCAAAAGCTTAAGAGTAATCTTGTGTTAATTAGCTTTTGGGGCTGTAGTTTATCACATTTGTAAGCAAATTAATGAAATAAGGCATGGTAATGTGGTGAAACTAGAGAAGTGGATTCTCAATTGAATTTATTGGGAAATCGGGACTCGAGTAATGGGTGCTGGGAAATTTAAGAAATTAACAATAAATATGCATCTGTGTTGTAGATGGGGGGTTTCAAGATCGAATCCTTTGTAAATAAAGCTGTTTATCTGGTTGTTTGTAGAAGTCTGTAAATGTCTATGTAGTTGTTTGCTGTAAGAGGTGGTTTCAGAGTGTAGGAAATCGTTTTGAGTAAATGGTAGTTGGTAGGTGTCTGAGCTGCTGTGATGTCAAGCAGTTGGTTTTTGTAAGTAGGAATTTCTGAATTTGTTTGGTAGAGGTGTAGAGTTTGGTTGAGCTGCTGGTTATTATTGTCAGAAATAATGCAAAATATATTTTCTCATAGGGAAATGGAGTAACAATTCCTGCTAGCTTGGTTTTGTTTTTATACGGATAACATGATAAATCTTCAAACACAAGAAAATAGCATTCTTCTACAAATTGCTCCACGCTTAACAATTATGCAGCCGAGTTCCAGTTGAGTCTCCAGAGTGTGTGTTATAGCTAGAATGATTGTTTGATTAGTAAAATAATGCTTATTCACGATCAAGGGTGGTGGTTTAATGACCCAAGAAAATTTTCAAGTGGTTAGGGCATGTACTAGGGCGTGTGTTCGAATCTCTGCAGTGAAAAATCTCCATATATGCCTGATTAGTATTATCCGCCTTAGATTCTTATTGATACCTTGGTAGGGCTGGGTCCGGCTATGGCTCAGCAAGACTTGAGGAAGCGCCTGCGGTTCCCACAATCTATGCCCCTTTTGTGCGGTTCCCAGTGAATGGTGCTACAATTGGCCTTTGCTAAAAAAAATAGCCACAATTGGCCTCCCGGCCTACCATTTTTGCTAAAAAAAATAAAATAATAATAATGCTTATTCATCCAAAAAAAAAATTATAAAATTAAAACAAAATCATGATGACAATTCGGGGATACAAAGAAATTTGTCTTCCTTTTGCCAAGGTCTTTGTATGTGCAGTGGCTTGCTCAAGCATTGGGAAAGGACTGTCACAAAGCTAACGTCTATCTGATTTGGGAAAAAGAGGAGTTCGAGGTAATTTTCTAAAAGAAGCATAAATATGTCAAGCTTGTTCCAAGACATTGGTTTCCAAGTTAGACTCGGAGTGTGTTCCATACATGGCTTTTCTCCTTCACTCACTAACATAAACATTTTTATATTCTGGGGTATTTCTAAAAAAATGTTGTACTCTTTGGGTTTCTATGTTGTTGGTTTTGTTCTCTTGTGATCATGTGTTGTAGGTGCCTGAGGTTGGCCCTACCTTTGTTTTTTTGAGGTTGTTGCTGGGTTGTAAGTTGTGTTTGTTGCTGTCCCTTTAAGTGCAGGGAGTCCAACTGATGGAGGATAGCCAGAGACTAAAACAGGTATCAGGTCATGAATTTCTTTCTTTTTCGTTGTTTCCCTACTTTCTCAACTGTTGAAAATGTCTCTTTTCAGCAGATGGAGAATCAGTAACATTATAACAAATGTAATATAACCAATATTTGCAGCTCAGCTGTTTACCCGGATCCCCAGGACCAACACATCGACGGAACTTCTCTCAAGTTGGGGTAAGTTTGCAACATTCCAACCCTAATTTGTTTGTCTGGTATTCTGGTAATAATATGTAGTTTTACTTTATTAACTATTTAGTTTTACCTATATAGTTTTACTTTCGATGCAACAACTTGACCAAACAGCTGGATATCTGTCCTTGCATTTAACTATTAGTGTTATAACGATATATTCCTTTAACATTTAGGCTTTTATTTTCTAGGAATATAAGAATTAGTGGTTTTAGTGATATTGGTTTCAACTCATCAATAGCTTTGGTTGGTGACATAGCATGCTGCAGATTACCTTTCCCTAACAGACGTTGAAAGATAAAGAAGGTGAAGAGTAAATGAAAGTACTTAATAAATGTATGTACCATTGAGACTGATTTATGGGAAAAATATATTGGAATTGCAGGCGTTGTTAGTAATTCCTTCTGGTATGGTCAAGTGTTGACATGGTCCTCAAAGTCATTTCTGGTAATGGGTGATTAGAAGCTAAGCAAGTTTTGCAGGTTTCCTTTTTGCAATTGTTTTCTGGTTTAGAGGGAAAAAAAAAGGAGAAAACGGGAAAATGAAAAGGAAGGTCTTAGTGAGTGAGTGTTGTAATTTATAAATCATTACTTTCTCAATTGTTTTCTATGAATGGAGTCACATGCCTTGACTACATGTGTGCATGATTTTGTCATGGGAAATAAATGATGTTGATGGATTGTATGTGCATATATCTGTTGATTGATTGATTTATGTGTCTTATGACTCATAATTGAGATTCCATCTGTTTGTTTATGGCTGCATGGACCATACGTGTGTGTTTTGTAGACAACGATGGCAGGGAAGTCAACGAGCATGAATGTTGCTCCTGATAAGCGCCGAATGTTGTACATTTAAGCCCCTTAACTCGTATATGTTAATTCCTTAACATTGTTATTTGTTTGATTTTGCTTTGTTTTTGTGTTTCAGGTCAAATGCAAGAGTTCCATTGGAAATTGGGCTAAAAGGGACAAGTTGGCATCATTCTGTAGCTGTGAACGATCACAGCTGCACCTGTGATCGATCGCACCTACGATCGATCACCCAGAGTCTAGGATCGATCGCAATTGTGATCGATCACCCAAGCTTGTGATCGATCGCACTCGGGCTTGCACAACATGGAAATCGCCTTTTGACAGCGTGGACTTAGTTTTCAGTCTCCTAATAGACTGGGAGACTGACCTACGATTGTAATTAGGGTTTTAGGGTTTTCTAGTCCCTATAATTAGGCTCTTAAACATTGTAAAAGGGGGCCGTTTCCGAGAGTAAAATTCAGAACTTGTCTGTGGAGCTTAGAAGATCATGAGCGGCTAAAACCCCTTAGTGGGTACCGATGTAACCCTTTCCAAGCACAATGGTGATTGTATTTGATTTAATTTAATTCAATTTATGTATGTTGATTGCATAACTGTGAGGATTGCAACTCTAGATTTCTGTTCTTAATATTCAATGTGTTGTTACCGTGCACAACAATGATGAATAATATGGAATCAAAAAGAGAAAGAGATCAAGAGAGAGTTGAGACACAGATTTAACGTGGTTCGGCAATTTGCCTACGTCCACAGGAGAGTGCGGCTATATTTTTCTATTTAATGATTTAGGGTTACAACATAACATATTTATAGGCAAACCCTAATTATAAGTATTTTGAAAAACCCCAAAATACCCCCCACAACTTATTTGTTCCCCAGGCCCACATAAACTAATTACACCCAATGGGCCTTTAATAGAATATGAGCCACTTGTTTCAACAATCTCCACCTTGGCGAGTATTCACGTCTTTGAAGATAATCAAGTATTGGGCCTCCACCTGGAACTGATAAGTTTGGGGTTGCCGCCTCCTCTCCTCTCCTTTCTAGCACCTGGATACATTTATCAAGTCCAAGCAATGCTTGAACTTATCTGCGGTAATAGGCTTCGTCAACATGTCCGCTGCATTCTCAGAAGTGTGAATCTTCTCAAGTAACAATTCACCTGTAGCAACCAATTCCCTGATCTTGTGAAACCTCACATCAATGTGCTTGGTTCTTGCATGATACACCTGGTTCTTTGCCAAGTAAATGGCACTCTGACTGTCACAATACAACGGAACTCCAACTTGCTGAATACCCAGCTCTTTGACTAACCCTATAAGCCACAAAGCTTCCTTTGCACCTTCAGCCGTTGCCATGTACTCTGCCTCAGTCGTGGACATTGCAACCGTGGACTGGATCATAGACTTCCAACATATGGGTCCTCTTGCAAGAGTGAACACATAACTCGTGGTCGATCTTCTGTCATCCAAGTCCCCTGCATAATCTGCATCCACATATCCCACAACTGACAAATCACTCTTTTGTCTGACAAAAGTGATGCCGTAGTCTGTAGTACCTTTCAAGTATCTGAAAATCCACTTAACTGCATTCCAATGCTGTTTCCCCGGATTTGCCATGTACTTACTCACCACGCTCACTGCATGAGCCAAATCTGGCCTGGTACATACCATAGCATACATCAGACACCCCACTGCACTGGCATATGGGACCTTTGACATGTCTTCAGTTTCTTCAACTGTCTTTGGACACTGTGAGGTAGACAAGTGGAAGTGATTCGCCAAAGGTGTACTTACCGGTTTTGCATTCTCCATGCTAAACCTCTCCAACACCTTCTTCACATAACCGGCTTGAGATAGCCACAATTTCTTGGCATCTCTGTCCCTGCGAATCTCCATCCCAAGAATCTTCTTGGCTGCGCCCAAATCCTTCATGTCAAATTCTCTACTCAACAAAACCTTCAATTTGTTGACCTCCACTATACTCTTTGCTGCAATAAGCATATCATCCACATACAGTAACAGAAAAATAAATGAGCCATAAAGAGTATAGTGGATGATGTGGATGATATGAGCCACAGTAAATCTTTGCAAGTCCAGCATTCAACCTGAGACATCGTGCTTTCTCTGCAATCGACCTATTCATCCTTTCCGCCACACCATTTTGTTGTGGTGTCTTGTGAACTGTGAAATGTGAAATGTCTCTTTATACCATGCTGCTCACAAAAATCCCTGAACTCGTCGTTTGTGTACTCAGTGTCATTATCTGTCCTGAGGCACTTAACCTTCTTCCCAGTCTGGTTCTCCACTTCAGCTTTCCACAATTTGAACTTGGCAAACGTTTCCGATTTGTGCCGCATGAAGTACACCCAAACCTTTCTGGAAAAGTCATCAATAAAGATGACGAAATACATATGTCCTCCCCGTGATGCTGTTTTCACTGGTCCCCATACATCAGAATGAACATAGTCCATAATGCCTTCTGTCTTGTGTGTGGCTGTCTTGAATTGTACCCTATTCTGCTTCCCCAGAACACAGAACTTACAAAAATCAAGTTTGCACGTCTTGATACCCTTCAATAGATTTTTCTTATGAAGCTCTAACATGCCCCGCTCACTCATATGACCCAACCGCATATGCCACAAAACAGTACAATCAAATTCAGACTCTACAGAGGCAATTCTACCTACAACTGTACTTCCTAACAGTTTATAGATATTCTTTGAATTTATCTGTCCCTTCATCACTACCATTGCACCCTTAGTTACCTTCATTACTCCACCTACAGACTTATAACCATAACCGTTTGAGTCTAAGGTGCCTAATGAAATTAAATTCTTTTCCACTTCTGGTACATGCCTAACATCACATAACGTTCTAACCACACCATCAAACATTTTAATTCTAATATTACCTATGCTAGTAATTTTGCAATGTGCACCATTACCCATAGTAACTATACCAGAATTAACTGACCTATAGGTGTCAAACCAATCTCTGTTGGGCGTCACGTGAAATGAACATGCTGAATCCAGAATCCAAGAATCCACAGGATGCTCTGAAGTAAATGCAACAGAAAGCATATCACCATCAGCATCGTCTGAATTGTCTTCCACTACTTTCACAGATTTTGAGGAACCTTCATTCTCGTCGTCCTTGTTCTTTTTTCGGTCTGGACAGTCCCGCTTCAGGTGCCCTTTCTTTCCGCACTTGTAGCAATTGATGTCCTTCCTCCTCCTAGACTTTGACTGAGAATTCTTGCCTTTCGAATCACCCCTGTTATTGCTTCTTCCACGCTCATAGTTACCCTTTACAACTAGCCCTTCTCCTTGAGAATTTTCATCAATATTTTTCTTCCTTTGATGAAAAGCCAACAGGGCTCTTGTAACATCCTCTAACTCCAAGGTCTCTTTCCCCCATGTCAAAGTTGTAACCAAATTCTCATATGTAGAATAAGTTAGGAGTGAATTCAACAGCATCAACGCCTTGTCTTCATCTTCGAACTTCACATCAACCCTCTTCAAATCGCCGATTATTTGATTGAATACATTGATGTGTTGGCTCAGATCCGAGCCCTCTGCCATTTTCAAGCCGTACAACCATTGCTTTAGATAGAGCTTGTTCGTCAACGACTTCGACATATACCGACTTTCCAGTTTCAACCAAACTGCCACCGGAGATTCTTCGTCCATGACATGATACATCACGTCATCTCCCAGACAAAGCCGAATAGTAGCCACCGCTTTCGCCTCAAGTTCCTTCCAATATATGTCAGTCATCCCTTCTGGTTTCGTCCCATATAGCGCCTTCACCATCCCTTGTTGCACCAACAAATCCTTGACACGTCTCTGCCATAGCCCAAAATTCCCGGATCCATCGAACTTCATCACGTCGAACTTTGCAGAAGATGTGCCAATCCCAGCCATCGTATGATTAGACTCTGATACCAATTGTTGTTACCGTGCACAACAATGATGAATAATATGGAATCAAAAAGAGAAAGAGATCAAGAGAGAGTTGAGACACAGATTTAACGTGGTTCGGCAATTTGCCTACGTCCACAGGAGAGTGCAGCTATATTTTTCTATTTAATGATTTAGGGTTACAACATAACATATTTATAGGCAAACCCTAATTATAAGTATTTTGAAAAACCCCAAAATACCCCCCACAACTTATTTGTTCCCCAGGCCCACATAAACTAATTACACCTAATGGGCCTTTAATAGAATATGAGCCACTTGTTTCAACACAATGCAATTGTTATTCAATTCAAAACCAATATTTGCGAAATTCTATTCTTGTCTTAGAAATTATTTTTCCTATATTGAACTCAAATCAATCTTATTTTCTGTGATTATAAGATTGATGGTTATGCAATGGGTTTTAATAGACATATGATTAACAGGATTAAGATAGGCCATGCCTAGGGAAAACAAGTCATACTACACCCTTGTTTAGTGTAATTTAGGTAGACGATCTATGCCAACCGAAGATGGGTTATGCTATTCCATTGATTGTATGAAACGTATTAAGGGATTTTATAGTTTATGCCTAGGGAAGACGGGTCGTGCTGCATCTTAGTGGTAGGTGGACGATCCGTACAACCCGAAGATAGATTATCCTTATCCCTTGATATTGTATTTTCTTATTTTTTTATAACATGCATATTCTGAGTTTCTAGAATTAAATATGGTTACCATTGTTGTGCGGATTGTGGTGAAGTCGGTACCTTACTTCTCTCTCTTATATATTTACTCTTAATCTTACGTTTACTTTTATGCACTTCAAATTCACAAACAATCAACTCTCTTTTGTTAATTAGGTTAAAACTAGTCTTTTGAATTTAGTAGCGAAACCCCTACAGTCCTTGAGGTTCGACACCCTCAATATAACCCTATCCTACGGGGATTCGTTCTATTGCAAGTGGTATTTTATTTTTGATCATTTTGGTCACGAAATTACCACATCAATTTTTGGCGCAGTTGTCGGGGACTGTTAAAGGTTTCGTTATTAATTTTTAAGGATTATGTTTAGCTTAATCTTTATTTTTGTTTTGTTTTTCTTTATTTTCAATTTTCACAATTTAATTTCTTTTTCAAGTTCACGTTCAGCTCCTCAGGTGCAAGCTTCTGTAACTGCGATCGATCACAATCCGTGTGCGATCGTTCGCAGTGGTGCACGCAGCTGCGATAGAACCTCAGCCTCTGTGTTCGTTCCCCCTTTCGGCAGTGTGAATGATAGCACCTCCTGCGGCGATCGTGCGCACTCCTGCCATAGTCTACTGCAGCCTCATTCCAGTGCATCTAAGGGCCGTTTGTGAGGTTTTATTTTCAGTTTTAATTTTCATTTAATTTTCTGTTTCTGTTATTTCCTGTTTTCAGCTTTATTTTTTTATTTTTGGTTTAGTTTATGTTGGGTCGCCGATCTTTGTCTTTGCCCTTAATCACTTGTGACCCTGACATAGAACACACTCTTAGACAACTTAGAGCCGAAAGGAAATCTAATTTGCCTAAAGAGCCCATCACTGACACCATGGTTGGTGCCTCTCACGTAGCTTTGCAAGATCACTACATTCCACCCACATACACTACCCCTTCATGTCTCAGGTTGCCGACATTACGGCAACCCACTATAAGATCAAGCCTAGCACCATACAGAGTCTATCGACTTTCCTAGGGCTTACCCATGAGAATCCTTATGACTTCCTTAGCGAATTCCAAACAATATGTTCTACTATTCAATTGACGGGATTCACTGAGGATGCCTTAAAGATGCGTCTCTTTATCTTTGCCCTCAAAGATAGAGCCAAACATTGGTTCCAATCCTTAGAGCCTGATTCTATCACTTCTTGGGATCAACTACAACAAGTTTTTCTCAAGCAATATTTCCTCATAGGAAGGACCAATGACACTAGGAGAGCCATCACTAGTATCACCCAGTATGCGGGTGAACCATTACATGAGACGTGGGAAAGGCTTAAGGATTTACTTAGATCATGTCCAAACCATGTTGTCCCCAAATGGCAGCTAGTGCAGAGCTTCTATGATCGTCTGACTGAGTCTAGTAGGAGTACAGTAGATGCATCTTGTGAGGGGACATTTATGTTAAAAAGTGAAGATGAAGCATGGGCTATGTTTGAAAACTTGAGTAACAATTCTCGTCAGCAGGCTTCCAACAGACGGAGAGATCCAGCACCTAAAGCACCAAAGATGGAGAGTCTTTTCAAAGTAGGGCCTCCTGTAGGCATGGCCACTCAAGTGGTTGATGCTATCACCAAGAAGCTGGACCAATTGTTGACTGCTGGCTTTGCTCCTAATGTTGCTCACATAAGCACCCAACCTGAACCATGTTCATTATGTTCTAGCACTATGCATCAAGTAAATAACTGCCCTATTGCTGTCAATTACACTGATGTTTCTAATGAGCAGGTCAATGCAGTCTTCTCCAGCCCGGGTAATGATCCGTATTCCAACACTTACAACCCGGGATGGAGAAATCACCCCAATTTCTCCTGGAAGAATCCAACTTCGGGAAACTCAACCCAAGGGCAGCACAATCAAGCTCAATCTAGCATGCAGCCCTATCAACCATCTTCAACATACCAGCCTCCACAGCAGCAATACCAAGCTACCCCACCATCCCGGACAGAATCTAATATTGAAAATCGAATGCTGAACATGCTGGGTGAGATTAACGGTAGGCTAAACACGATGGATGAGACGAACGGCAGGTTGGGTGAGTTGACCAACAAGTTTAGCGAGATGAATCAGACAGTAAATTCCCACTCTCAATCCATCGCCAAACTAGAGACTCAAATGGGGCAATTGGCAAATACCCTCAAGAGGAGGGAAGAAGGGAAGCTTCCAAGTCAGCCGATGGTAAATCCTAAGGGACTATACATGGTAGAAGGAAGCACTTCTCATCTGGAGCAAGTTCAAGCTATTACCACATTGTGAAATGGAAGAGTGGTAGACAATTATGTGGAAGAAAAGAGGGATGAGCAACTTGAGACCCCACAGACTATGCATCAGGACAAGGGTAAACAAGTAAACATTGAGGTATCTACTCCATCCACCCCCACTCCAGAGATACCATATGTGCCTAAAGCTTCATTCCCAGAGCATCTCAAAGCACCCTCCCACTTCGGGAAACAAGAAGAGAAGATACAAGATATGATGGAAACCTTCAAGCAGGTTAAGGTCAACATCCCACTCCTAGATGCCATCAAGCAAATTCTAGCCTACGCAAAGTTTCTCAAGGACTTGTGCACTCAATAAAGGAAGAATCGAAAGTACATTCCTAAGAAAGTTGTTCTCACTGAGCAAGTGAGCTCCCTGATTCAGCACAACACTCCTCCCAAATTCAAGGACCCTGGAACACCTACAATTTCATGCGTCATTGGAAACACTGAGATTGAGAGAGCTCTCCTTGACTTAGGAGCCAGTGTAAATTTGATTCCATACTCAGTGTATCAACAACTTGGCTTAGGAGAACTAAAACTGACTAGTACTGTCTTGCAACTGGCTGATAGATCCATTAAGAAACCCCGAGGAATTGTGGCGGATGTCATTATCAAGGTGGACAAGTTCTACTATCCAGTTGACTTCATAGTTCTTGACACGGAACCTGTCCCTTATCCGGAGAAGCAAATTCCTGTCATCCTTGGGCGTCCTTTCCTTGCAACAGCCAATGCATGCATAAACTGTCAGACTGGAGTGATGAAGATTTCCTTTGGAAATATGAAAATCAGGCTGAACATTTCCATTGCCTTCCAGAATGCACCTGATCAAAAGGCCTGTTTCTTCTTGGATGCCATTGGAGAAACGGTTGACAACCCACCGCCTACGTCTCTATCGGAAGCCCCATCATGGAGAAACCCACCAGAACCTATGCCCCTGACTTCAAGTACTCCCCCACCTTATGACAATCTCACATGGGACATATCTCATTCAGAGGTTACTGAAGTGGACTTCATTGGGGTGGACAATTTTTCAGCAAGCTCCCAGGTTGTCCCAGTTTTTGAGGAACCCCATAGAGACAAAAGGTTGATCATGGAACCTGTTCGGGACAAACATCTAGAGAATTGCCATGGTGGATCTCAAGTTCTTTCAGCTGAAGGAAGAAATTCAGGGATATTAAGGGGAATCTTCCTCCTTGTGGAATGTTACATGATCATAAAGAAGAAGGGATGGAAGAGCTTGATTGGACTTCTGAAGGATCGAGGTAAGATCCTTTGGGACTTAGAATTACTTTGAGCATTACCTTATAGGATCAAGCGCATACCTTATGCGCTTGAATCCTCACTTCACCAGGGTACATGATCTCCATCCAGGTTTATTTTCCCCATTGTTGTTTCCATGATCTTTTTGCTTAGTTAATTTTGTGGGTCAATCAAAGTGGAAAGTGACATTCTGAGGATGCGAACGATCGCACATCCTTGGGCGATCGTTCGCATAAGTCCCTCCAATAAGGCTGTCACTACTGAGGAAGTGAACAATAGCTATGTAAATGGCGATCGATCGCCCCCTCGCCATGAGACCATATGCGTGCGAGCGCTTCATCGCATTGCACGGACCATCCTGCATGAGTATGATCGATCGCACTTATGTGCGATCGAGCGCACTCAGGAAAGAATGTCACTCTTCCCGTTTCCCCCATCACTTTTACAACAATGTATGCACTTGAGTGTTTCTTGGTTGGAGTATCAACTTCTTTTTCAGGACATGTGTTTTTGGATACAAGTTTGGGGGTATAGTATACCCACATCTGCTCATTCAGGTATTCCTATACCCTTAACCTTATTTTTCAGTTTTGTCCATACATTGGGGACAATGTATGATTCAAGTTTGGGGGTATGAGAGACACATTTACACACAATTGTCCTATTTTTGAAAACAAAATGCATGTTCATGTTGTCCTAAAATTTTGGTTGACCTAAAAAAATTTATGATTTGAGTTCATCAGTGAGCTTGAAATTTTGAACACATGATCTGATGATAGAATTTTTTAGTTTTGTTACTTACTTTAGACAATTGAGAATTCACATGTTTGATCTGCTCTAACACAAGCACATTAGCACATGATCTGTGGGGTATGACATGTGGTCTTAATGTGTATATCTCTATGTTTTGGGTGACACTAGATGACTTGTTGGTTGAATACATTGACATATGCATATAAAAAATAATAATAAATAAATAAAAATGATCATTGATAAGATTTTCACTGAGTAACTGGGCCTCTTGCCTCAAAGCATTGAGCGTTCACGTCAAAAGGTGAAGAGATTTGATTTGGTTAGCTTTATAAAAAAAAAATGATGACAATCATTGATAAGCTTTTCATTGAGTAACTGGGCCTCTTGCCTCATTAAGCATTGAGTGTTCATGTCAAAAGATGAGGAGTTTTGATGTGGTTAACATTATGGCTAGTTTAGTTTCGTAGCCTTTTTGACTTGAGTTAGTAAGTCCTTAGGGGTGTCTTTACACCTAATGCCCTAAAACCATCTAGTTTGGGAGTCATTAACTCAACACTCGCTACATGGGTCAGTTAGAAAGCTTAAGGGAACTAAACACTGCAGAGCCTAATAATAAAAGAAAAAAAAAAAAACACATGCCATTGTTGTTCATTCTGATAGAACTTCTAGTGAATCTTGAGATATAGAGACATTGCACATTGAATTTGTTTGGAAGCTTCATAGTCTTGTGCTAGTTCACTTTACACTGTTTCGAGCTTTTGATGCCTTAGCTTGCCTACTGTAAGTAATTAGACTTTAAAGTCCAATTCATTGTGAATATGGAGTTTAACTTTTTAAGCTTGCTAATGAATGAGAATCATGGTTTTAAGTGATGCTTTAATTTTTAGATAACATGAACTGTGCATAATGTTTGTGGGTATCATTCTTGGAAAACCCTCACGAGACTCCACTCATCCTCTAGGGAATTCCTAGAGGTTTAAATGGCTTGTTGCATATGCTAAATGCAACCGTACATCCCACGAAAGCTGGATTTATCTTTATATTTTTCAGTTTATTTTCTGTTTTGTATTGCTATGGGACTAGCAATATGTAAGTTTGGGGGTGTGATAAGTGCCGAATGTTGCACATTCAAGCCCCTTAACTCGCATATGTTAATTCCTTAGCATTGTTATTTGTTTGATTTTGCTTTGTTTTTGTGTTTCAGTTCAAATGCAAGAGTTCCATTGGAAATTGGCTAAAAGGGACAAGTTGGCATAATTCTGTAGCTGTGAACGATCACAGCTGCACCTGTGATCGATCGCCCTTGCGATCGATCACCCAAAGTCTAGGATCGATCGCAATTGCGTTCGATCGCCCAAAGCCTGTGATCGATTGCACTCAGGCTTGCACAACACGAAAATTGCCTTTTGACAGCGTGGACTTAGTTTTCAGTCTCCTAATTGGACTGGGAGACTGACCTACGATTGTAATTAGGGTTTTAGGGTTTCTAGAGTTTCCTAGTCCCTATAAATAGGCTCTTAAACATTGTAAAAGGGGGCCGTTTTTTAGAGTAAAATTCAGAACTTGTCTGTGGAGCTTAGAAGATCATGAGCGGCTAAAACCCCTTAGTGGGGTACCGATGTTACCCTTTCCAAGTACAATGGTGATTGTATTTGATTTGATTTAATTCAATTTATGTATGTTGATTGCATAACTGTAAGGATTGCAACTCTAGATTTCTGTTCTTAATATTCAATGCAATTGTTATTCAATTCAAAACCAATATTTGCGAAATTCAATTCTTGTCTTAAAAATTATTTTGCCTATATTGAACTCAAATCAATCTCATTTTCTGTGATAATAAGATTGATGGTTATGCAATGGGTTTTAATAGACATATGATTAATAGGATTAAGATAGGCCATGCCTAGGGAAGACGGGTCGTACTACACCCTACTTTAGTGTAATTTAGGTAGATGATCCGTGCCAACCGAAGATGGGTTATGCTATTCCATTAATTGTATGAAACGTATTAAGGGATTTTATAGTTTATGCCTAGAGAAGACGGGTCTTGCCGCATCTTAGTGGTAGGTGGACGATCCGTGCCAACTGAAGATAGATTATTCTTATCCCTTGATATTGTATTTTCTTGTTCTTTTATAACATGCATATTCTGAGTTTCTGAAATTAAATATGGTTACCATTGTTGTGCGGATTGTGGTGAAGTTGGTACCTTACTTTTCTCTCTTATATATTTACTCTTAATCTTACGTTTACTTTTATGCACTTCAAATTCACAAACAATCAACTCTCTTTTGTTAATTAGGTTAAAACTAGTCTTTTGAATTTAGTAGCGAAACCCCTACAGTCCTTGAGGTTCGACACCCTCAATAAAGCCCTATCCTACGGGATTCGTTCTATTGCGAGTGATATTTTATTATTGATAATTTTGGTCACGAAATTATCACATCAGCTCCAACTAACAATAGACCTAAGCACTATTGTTGAAAAGGACCATCCGTTCGCAGGCCGTCCGAATGCTATGAACTCCAAGAACCTTGTTTCAAGTTGCATATGCAAGTCGATCCGAACGCGCCATGCCAAAAGAACGGGGAAAGCGTTTTTGCTCTAGCACCGTCCGGGCAGCCACTCATACTGTCCATACGGCAGTTTACAATTAGTTAATCTCCTGTGTTTTTTAATAGCCTGTTCAGACTAGCCCACTTACCGTCCGGATGGCCCGTAGCTTCTAGGTCTATTTTACAATGTATTTGAGTTCTGATTAGACTAAGAGTCTTTAGGCATTATATATAGATATCTACAGATCTGTATTAGGCATGAATTCTGCATCTAGAATTTGCCGTCGTGTGCTAAGAGAGTCTATGATATAGAGCTTTTGTTCTCTCTCTTGGAGTAAGTGTTCGTCGTTATTTATTGATTGTTGAAGTGAAATCAACCGGAGTTCCGGTGCAGGGAAATCACGTAGAAGGATTGTGCCAGCTGTCTCTGGAAATGACTACTGCGGTAGAAGGCAAGTGGGTCGCTTGTCTTATACAAGAGTGTGGCATAGCAAAGGTTTTGTAAGTATGAACATCTTGTAATCCTTTATTCTTTTACTGAGCTAGTTGATTTCCTGGGTTTGGTTGCCCTGAAGAGGTTTTACTTTTAGAGAGTTCTCTAATTGGTTTCCTCTTTGTAACCAAAATGTCTATGTTCTTTATTGCTTATTGTTTCATATATGTCTGGTTGTTTATGAATTGTTAGGTTAGATCTATTTCTGCATAATATTGTGTGAAACACCTATACATTAAGAATATGTGTCGTTTGGAGTTGTAAATAGAATTTTCAACATGTATGAAATTGTTGTGTAATAGCATTCACATTTGTCCATTGATGTGTTGACACTCATCGTGCATGATGTTGAGGAGAGAGAAATTTTTTGGTGAGATTTTGAGCTGTTTATTAGGTTCTTTGGGCATCGGTGACCGGACAACTCGTACTTGTGTCCGAACAGGGATTAGCTAGAAGTTTATTTGCCAACCAGACAAGGTTAGTGTCACTTAGCAGGATTTGAAATGATTTGAGTTTCAAAAACCTGAAAGTCGCTCTTATTTTCTCATTTTGAGATTTGGGTTGTTATTGTCTCTATCACCCATAGATATTGGTGTTCTTCATCAAAGCTCATTCCTCCATGATTTTCACTCATTCCTTGGTTTGAACTTTTTATTTCCTCTTGAGTTCATAATCCTGGGTTTCAGATTTATTGGAATTTCGTGATACATGCATCTCTTATTGGTTTAATGATTTGGGAGTGGTTGTTTGCCGTGTTTTGAGCATGTATTGAGGAAATTTTGCAAGAATTTACTTAATTTTTTTTTTTTAATGCACACCACATGTGTGATAAAATGCCACAATTGATTTTCTTTAAACTTCTCCTTTGATTTGTTGTTTTTGTGATCATTGTGGACATTATAGAAACATTGATTTGGTGTATGATTTTGAAATTCTCTAAAACCTTGTTTTCATAATTTTGAAACTCATGGGATTGTGTACTTCATTATTGATGCAGCCCAACTTGGTGGGAAGCAATGAAAAACAACAATAAAGCAGTGGATAACTAACTCTAGATCTCGAATCTATCAAAGACTTAAGAATTCTTCTCAAAACAATAAAGTCTATCAAAGGTTTAAAGGAAAAAAGAGGAATAAATTGGCCTCTTATTTAAATTAAATATTTTACGTGTTAGGTCGCATCTCTTAAAAAAGAGTTTAAGACCACATGTGAAGGAAAGTATTGTAATTTAATTAAATAATTAAATCCATCTCTTCTTACCAGTTAAGTCATGAGTTGGAACTCTGACTCGCGTCAATTGATCCTCTATTTAAATTAAATATTTCACATGTTGTGCTTTACATATTAAAAGAGAATTTGAACTCACATGTAAAGATGAATTAAAGTATTAATTAAATGATTATAAATTTAAAATTTTAGAACAAATAATAATTTAAAATAATGACCGTACAAAATAGTTGAAATGAAACTCATTCTGACCAAAAACTTGCTGAAAAGGCCAAACCATGGTAATTATCAGAAAATAAAATATTAAAAAAAAAAAGGAAAAGATAAAATATAATAAAATAAAGGTGTACTTGTTTTGTTTTTTACCTAACCAGAGGCTATCCACCTTCTTCTTTTTTTTTTTTTAATTGGCTATCCACTTATTTAGTTATGTTTTTCATTAATCATAATTCGCATTTTTTATTTATAAAATAATTGTTTCATTCATGTATGTGTACGCTTTTACTGCACGTCACTCTCCCAATTAAAACCTAACTTTTCTCGAGTGTCAACTTTTAAAAAAATAAAAAAAAAATTACCCACGGAGGACAGAACCTTAAACTAGAAATTAAAAGTAAAGTAGAAGAGAAATTAGATCTTTATTGAGTCTATAGGATTGTTTGTTAAGTTGTACCCCATTACAACACATTTCCCCACTACAATATTCACTTCATTTTTTTAAAAAAAAAACATATCAAATCACTCAATTTTTATATTACATCATTTATTATTCAAATAAAAAAAATCATTACAAAACAAATTTTTTCACTTTCCAATACTATTTTTTTATTTTTCCATATAAATCATTTATTTTTAATTTTTTTAATGTGTGAACAATGCAATGTAAAGTGAACTTGAGAGAATGTATTGTATGTTGCAAACACCCTTTATATTGTGGTTGTATCAAATCTAAATAAGTGTGCAAAATCAAATAATTTAAGGAACTATATAAATTCTATCAGACGGCAAGGAAGCCTTATCCTAAAAATCAGTCACTTTATTGTCAAGGCCAAGCTTTATGACACCAAAATAGTTTTCTCGTACATTCTCTTTCGTTTTTTTAGGAAAACACGATTGTTGGCTTTGTGCCTGGTTCTGGTGACTGTCAACAAGACATTGAATGAAAAAAAGAAACAAAACCAGACAATGAAAGCAAGATGCAAGATGGTATGCCAGGTTTTGGCTAAATTTGGCAAAAAAATGTGGCTTTTTGTATTTTATACTTTCAGAAGATCTGCTGATTCCAAGTTACTGGTTTGATTTGGATTGAAGGACAATTACTCTTTTCTGGTACTGTGTACAAGCATTTCTCTGCATTTCACTTTCTCTCTCTCTAAATTTGTATAGAAAAGAAAACAACCTGGGACTGATAATTTTGTTTGTTTGATGCAAAGGGTATGGCCATTTTTCCCGGAAAATGATGAGAAAGAAGAGAAAAGTCCTGATCAAGAAGATCTACGTACGGAACGACGGCAAGGCAAGTGACTTTCGTAATATCTCTGTACTATCAGGACACATTAAATCGAAAATTTTTCTTTGCTTATTATTATTATTATTTTCTTTTGCCAATATTATAAACTTACATATATTTTTTGTAAAACTTCAATAATTAGGTGTTTCAATTCTTGCTCTGATGCCTAGCGATCTCTATATTTTGGCATTTTCACTCTGTTGACAGCATTTCTATAAGGATGTCTTCATAAATTAATAGAGGTTTTTTTTAAAAAAAATTAATTTAATTTTTTTTATTTAATGTGGGGGAGGGAAAGGGGAATTGCAAGAAAATAAAAAATAAAAAGGCGACAAAGTCATCCTAAGAACAGTCGGAAATGGGTCAAGTAAATGGCCCCGCCCATTAAATGAATCAATACAGCCAATGAAGGTAATTAAATATGGCAATGTTCCGTAAACCAAACAAAACTTGAAAGGGTTACCAACATGATCATCAATGGTTGATAGAAGAAACCAAACCCGAATATGAGTAATCAAAAGATCGAGGAGAAACTTAGCTAAAAATAGAAAAGGAGCCCAAGCTAAAAAAAAAAAAAAAAAAAAAACACAAACAAACAAACAAAGAAAATAAAAGTACCAAGGATCAGATCAGCGCGTGTAACCCACTTGCTGATGCATGATGAAACGCACAAGAAAAAGTGTCAAGGGTAGGGAACCATCACGGTTGATCGGCGATAGCGGTGGAAGGCATAGGAGAGCGGCATGAGTGGCTTAGGGAAGTCCACGCGTCGGCTCGTGTAAGACACTCGCTCGCGAGTAAGATCTAATCTCAAGCGCTTGTTCATCAGATGGTGGCATGGCTGATGGCGGCTGGAAGCGAGGAGGCTTAGGATCACGGTAGAGTGGCGTCTTATTGATTTGATATCCTCAGTTTACACATGTACCATTACATTGTAATTAGCTTCTTGGTTAGGTTTGATCTTATTAATTCCTTCTCCTATATTTTTATGAATTTGCTAGGTTTATGGTTTAAGGTGTTCTGTATGATAATCTCATTAGTCACACAATAAAATATATTCAATACAATTCATGGATCATTTACATGCACGTAATAAGTAGTGAATAAAGATAAGCATGTAAATAGCTAGGTTATATGACATATGCTCAATTATTTTTATGCACATGATTCTTCATTATTATTTAATTTTAAAAATTAACAATACAGAACACAGAAGTCAAACAAAAATACATTATAATCTTCTATAGACCCACTAAAAATACTATTAGGGGAAAATACACTTTACCCCATGAACTATCTACTCATTTGCACTCCTCTAATGTTTAAAACGTGACACTTGATCCCCTCAAAGTTTAACACAGTGACAAAAAAAATTCATTCATTACTTTTGGGTGTGAATTTGGATGGAAACCTAGTCATGTGTGTAGCACGTGACACTTTTCAACCAAGAACTTCAAAAATGCCCTCGGAGGGGTAAAGTGTAAACATAAATTACTTTGGGGGGGGGGGGTTAAAGTGTAAACATAAACATAATAAAAATAAAAAAAAAAGTAAAAAAAAAAAGCTTATTTAAAAAATAAAAAGAAAAACTAAACTAAAACAAAAAACTGAGTTAATTACCTTTTTAGTACTAAGGTTCTCATTGTTCTCACCTAGATTACAAATCGTATAACTGATGGTACATGACTTATGGGATAAGACAACCTTAGTACTTCTGTCACATTCTGTTAGCCCAAACTAATGGACTGCAACGTGTCACCCCCCAACATTTTTTTTTTTATAAGTAATGTTGTATATATCAAAAAAGCGCAATGCGCCTCTAAATACACAAGAAAAGCGCGAAGCGTCTCGGAGTATACATAGGTATCCCAACCAAAAACCCAAAAAAGAACCCAGCTAAGAAATAACCCAGCAAACACCCTAAAAAGAGATACAAAAATAAACCCAACACATAACCCGGAAGAAACAAAAAACACACCCAGCAACCCAACACCCCTAATGAACTTTAGGGGGAAAGGAGATGTCAGTTTTAGACCCACCAACCCCCGTCTACGCTGGGACTTCACCGGAGACATGGAGCAATCCAAATTTTTAAGTTCCCTCATCCCCTTAGCCTTCCGCTCCCTCCTGTCTCTGGCAAAAAGCAAGGAAAAAAAATTCAAACCCCCAAACTATTATCTTAACTATGAAGTTGCAATTTTTAACAAAGAAAAAAAAAAATCACATAGAATACATAGTTTTTTAAAATTCTCGTTCCCATTTGTGTAGTTTACAGTGAAAAGAAGTATATATATATAAAAGAAAAAAAAGAGGGAACTCTAAATTCTTATTATTAAAATATTAATAGAAAATTAGAAGAAATTTATGATTATATTTGTGTGATATCTATTATATTTCAATACAAATAAAACTCATTTAATTATGAACATTCAAATGCTAGGGGTCAATATTCTTCCCATATTTGGTCCATCTCATCTTATAAATCAACCATTAAATTTGTGGATTTATCATGTGCACCCCACATAAGTCAATGGACCTCACAAATCTAATAGTTGATTTGTTAAATTTGTAGGAAAATATGGGCCAAATGTGGAGAACTTATTGACCTTTAGCATTTCTGAAAAATAATACATAGTAAAATAAACAAATTTTTTTTTAGGAATACAAAATAAAATAAAATCTTTCACTCAATGTTTAATGCATTCAAATAAATCCTTGCACAATACGTTTAATGCTTAATCATCTCTTTGGTGGTTTAAAAGCGTTTGTATTCCTTTTCTAGAGAACAATCAACTAAAATTTTGTTTTCTTTTGCTTCAAAAGGCGAAAAAACCCTTCATAAATTTTTTTTAAAAAAAAACAAAAAAAGTCCAAGTATGTCATATAAACTAAAAAAAAAAAAATTCCATAAAACATTCAAATGAATTAAAAAATAAGACCCTTAATTTTAGTTTAATCCATATAACTTAAAACATATTAAAATCCTTATTCCCATAATGTGAGTAGTTTAAAATGAAAAGAAGAACAAAGGAAAAAAAAAAAAGCAAGAAGACTCGTGGATGTGATACATAGTATATTTCAATACAAATAAAACTCATCTAATTGTAAATATTAAAAGAATACAAAAAAAAAAAAAAAAAAACTAACAAACTATTTTTTTTTTTATGAAGAAAAAATAAAATGAAGGGAAAACTTCACTTTAAACCCCCGAACTACTGCACGTTTTGAGAAGACGCCTCAAAAATTCAAAAACTCTTAATTTACACCTCTGAACTTTCAATTTTAATCAATTTACACCCCCCCCCCCCCTCCACCCCCCACGTCAAATTTTTTAAAAATATTTCAATAACCATTTAACACAATTAAATAAATCATCACATCAAGTTCAATGCTTAATGTTACTTTGATGTTTTGAAATTATTTTTGTTCTTTGATGCTCAAGAATCAAATAAATTTTTGTAAAAAAAAAAACTTGAAAAAATAGTCAAAGATCGAATAAATCACACAAACGAAAAAATAATAAGTGCCTTTATTTTAGTTTAATCCATATACAATGAAAAGTACAAAGAAAAAAGTGCAAGAATAATACATTGATTATAATTATCAAAACATTAATAGAAAATTAGAAAGAATCTTTAATATTGCTAGTGTTGTTAGTGTGATATCTATAATATTTCAATACAAATTAAACACATATAATTTTGAACATTTGAAAAAAATACAGAGGAAAATAAACAATTTTTTTTTAATGAAAATTTGTTCCTATAGGTATACATGGTTTAAATTGAAAAGAAAAAAAACATAGCAAGAACATATATGGATTCTAACAATTATCAAAGTACATAAAACACAAAGATACATCAAAGCAACAAATTTTTTTGATTAAATAGAAATCGATCAACGCATAAAAAACAAAAAACAAAACAAAACAAAACAAAACAAAAAACAAAACAAAAAGAATATCTGGATTCTAATGGTTATCAAAGTACATAAACGCAAAGATACATCAAAGTAGCAAAATTTTCAATTAAATAGAAACCCATTAACATCAAGTTAATTCAACCTCCACAAAAAAAAAAAAAAAAAAAAAAGAGAGAGAGAGAGAGAGAGCTAAGTGCTTCAAAAAAAAATAAAAAAATAAAAAAATTATGTACTTCAACACTCTTTTCTTCTCTTGAATGTTATTGTTGGATGCTCTTGACATCAAAATTCAAGATCTTTCAAACCCTAAAGAGAGGTAGAAATAGCCAATCTAAGAGAGTAATATGTAGCGCCCCGATAAATTAATTAACTGACAATTAACTTTACGCTTTGTTTCCTAGCCTTATCCTGCAAGTAACAAGACTCAGGAATCTCTAATCCTCAAAAAGATGATATTAAGCAACAAAAACATTAAGATTCTATTAACATTAATCATTACAGCCAGGACATTTACCAAGAATCATTATAGTTGTAGAAATCATACTACACAGATCATTGTTACTAGGGGTGGGCAGAACCCGCCCGATCTGACCAACCCAAGCCGATCCGCCCCGATCCGGGCGGATTTTAGGCCTTTTTTCGCGGGTTCGGGTTGAAAATATCAAAACCCGATCGTATCGGGTCGGGTATCGGGTTTACTAAAATTTTTCGGGTGGGTAACCGACCCGCCCCGCCCAACCCGCCCACAAGCTTAAATAAATTAAAAAACCCTAGATTTCTTCTCATCCTCTCATTTTTTTTCACGCCTCCTCCCTCCCTCTCACTCTCACTCTCTCTCGCTCCCTTCTCCCTCTTGCCTGAATCGCCTCTCTCTCTGCTCTGTCTCTGTCTTCGTCTCTCTCGCAAGTCGCACACTGTATACGACTTCAGCGGCTCTTGCCATTTATTTTCGCTCGCACTCTTTCTCTCACACACAGAGACACGCACAGATCGTGGTTCAAATGAGAATCTGGAGCTGGAGCAGAACAATGGGGATTCTTCAGTTTCTTTGGTCCAGGCAAGAACTCCACTCACGATTCTCGATTTCCTTTTCCTTCCCTTTCTGTTTCTTTTCTTCCTTTTTGTCTCAACTTTTTCTCCGATTTTTGCTTCTTTCTTTTTACTTTTTTTTTTTTTTTTCCTTCTCTTTTTGTTCATTGCTTGTTTGCGAGGAAATGACTGAAGATTCCTCGAATTTTCATTCGTTGATTCTTTATTTGTTATTTCGTTGATTTGATTTGCCTTTTTCCGATTTTGTTTCAGTTGGATGTGAATCCTATGATTGTGGTGTTTGTTTGCTGAGAAAAAATCTGTTTGTTTGCTGAGAAAAAAAAAAAAAGAAAAAGAAAAGAAAGTATATGGCTGTGAAAAGAAATACCCGACCCGCCCGAGAAATCCCCGACCCGTTCTACCCGATACCCGACGGATATGCTGAAATTACTGTTCACTACGGGTTGGAATTCTCCAAACCCGAGGGGCACGGGTCGGGTGGCCGAACGGGCTGAAACCCGCTCGAACCAACCTGTGCCCAGCCCTAATTGTTACAAAGGATCTATGCTATACCTTAATATACAAGCATGCCTCAAAACTCTTAAGTCTACAACATCAACTATAGATATTAATTACCATGAGCAACCGCCTAATCTCGCAATAAGTCATCAAGCATCATCCATATCAAGTCCTCCACAATAATTGGATGCTTCACAATATTCATCTTATGCTAAACTATCTATAACAATATAGATGTACGTATGGAGAAAAATGGGAAAAAATACAGAGGTAAGTCTGACAACTTAGTAAGTATAAATGCACATGATGTACATGTCTTTAATTGGTGAACTCTGTTGTTTATAAAGTACATGTAACATTATGAGGTGTCAGTTTATCATTGATACAATATAAATATAGTATATGTTGTAATATGAAAATCATGTTATAATTCAAACTATATGATCTACTCGAGATATTACCTATTTTCGATAGGGTTGGCGCTGTCCAGATGGACCTATAATATAATGCCGATGCCCCAGATATTACACGCTACTGTCCATCAATAGCAACCCGACCAAGTCAAACCTCGGGTGGTCCACGCTACTAATGATGTCCATCCTATAGTGACCAACCACTCACATGGCTATGTCATTCACGAATAACCATTGGATTTAAGGCCTATAATAACACACACATTTAACCATAGAGTTAACCTATATAGTATGCTCATAGCCATTATCCTGCACGTACCGGTATACCATGTCATATGATACACTTAATCTTATTTGTCTTTTACATGCACGCTTTGAAAAGTCTCATCATTTGATTATTTTGTTAATCAACATACATTTTAAAATAAATAGAGTTCACAGTAGTCTAAAATGTATTTCATGAGAGTTGAAATATGCATGTTTGATATATATAAAATAATGGTGCAATACTAGAAAAGAAACTACAAGTATCCATGTGAGTTTGTACTCACCTGGGTCGTAAGGCTCCTTCATAAAATTCTCTTGAGACTCTACAACCTCGAATAATGAGAAAAGACCTATCATTAGTTCTGAACTCAAACTAAAACAAGTCTTAGAATTAAAAGTCTCTAAAACAAAGTTCTTGCTAGCCGGCGAATGTTCTGCCAAACAGAGCGAATGTTTGGGCTCGAAGCCAAACTTTTGGTCAAAATTGTGTGAACGTTCTCTACTTGGCAGAAAACTCATTTTGAACCAAACAACCTTCTAACCACTCCTAAGCAAGTTCTAAGAACACAACAAGGTTTCTAATATATTCCTAACTCAAAATAACCTCTTCATGAAGAATAAAATATGTCCAACAAGATTGAAACGTTAACCCAAGCTTAAACCAAGATTAGGGTAATAATATAACTAGAAGCTTAAAATTACCAGCTAAGTAATTATGAAAGCACTGAAACAATATAACAATTGAGGAACAAGCTAGGCTTAGAAGATTACTTCTTTGAAACGAAACCTTCATGAAATCTCTCATTCTCCTTTAAAAACTCTCACACACACTCAAACAAAGGTCCCACAGGGCAATAGGGGTAGAATGAGGCTTAAGGGTCAAGTAAGGAGGGGTATTTATTCAGCATGTCACCGAACGTTTGGTACTTAGGGTCGAACGTTCGATGTACTACTACACAATGTTTCAGAGTTGCAAGTATATGTTTGGTCATTACCCAGTGAGTCAACATTGGTCAATAAATGTTCAGTGTGGTCCTCTATTGAACATTCGGTGTATTGTTTTACCCAAGGGTTTCTTGGCTAAGGGCCTAACATTTGGTACTTCCCAACGAATGTTCGGTGGTGTGCTTCTTGTCGAATGTTTGGTACTTCTCACTAAACATTCGATACTTCTCAGCAAACGTTTGGTTTTGTGCTTCCTGCCAAACGTTCGGTACTTCTCAGCGAACGTTCTGTCCCAACGAATGTTACAGTGCTTTACAGCGAATGTTCGCAATTGACTTTTTCAGCAGTTTGACTGATTGTGCAGTGTTCAATAAAACAACCATAACTTTTGCTACAGATCTCAAAATTGTGCGTACGACCCCATTCTGGAAAACTCTGCTCGAGACAAACGTCATGGTATCCATTGAGTGTCTTCTTGGGATTTGAAAATCTAAGATTTCTCACTTAAGACGGTGTTTCCAATGCTTTCTTGTCCTTTAGGAATTATTCATTAACCTTCAAACTGTAATCGATGATCGCTGCTCATTATACTAATCATTACCATTCAATACCTTTGTCGAACATTCAGTGCAATAGTAAATTCTTTAAAAAGTCCAAGGTCTTACACTTTACCAAATAAGAACCAACACTAGCATCATAATTAGAGTGTACTTAACCCTAATTTATTTTTGGGGGATTACATAATATGACCTTTCAACCAACTTTTTTTTTTTTTGAACAATATCTCTTTATTGATATAACAATTAAATTGGGAAAAATGTCCCTTAGTAAAATGCCAAAGATACAATTTGAAATTTTCACAACCCAAATACTGTCTATGACACACAATAGTCTCTCGGGCTATTACATGACAATGTAACAATAAAGACAATATCTCTCTATTGAAATAACAATCTAATTGGGCAAAATGCTCCCTTCACCACAATTCCAAATATACTATTTGAAATCTTCACAACCCAAACACTATCTATAATACACACAAATAGTCTCTCGGGCTATGACAAGACAATATCATTGAATATCACCGTCCCCATTAGTTTCATATCTGCAGCAAATTTTGGCTAATCACGTCTTTAGCCACTGCTTGGTCATTGATTTTTGAGCTTTTTCATCTCTGTTACAAATGCATTTCCAAATGCAATTCCCTTTACTGCCTTTACCATAGTGATAATTCTTCTATATGCCTGAAAATTCTTTCCCATTGGTCTCTGATTTAACCTAGAAAACGACCAGAAGAAAACAAAAGACAAACCGGAAACCCAATAAATAAACACTCTTAGAAAACAACTAAACCTTCACTCGGTAGATTGCTACTAAAATCAAATCTATATAGAAGACAAACAAACTCAAAAACGAAACACAAAGAAACGAAAAATAACATGAGAAAATAAATATAAACAAAACCCACATAATAGAAAACATTGGTGGACAACAAGGCGGGGAGGTGGCCAGTGGGGAGCCTCGTGTCATGATAGGTCTGGCGTAAGAAAGTAGATCTAACTTCGAAAGATTTCGAGCTAAGAAACTTGATAGATCCAGTGAGAGACGCGATAGAGATGGTGGAAAACTGGTGTTGACTGTGGTGAGAGATTTGATTTATGAGATAGGGCCTTAAAATAGGTGGATAATGCTTCCGATGAAGCAAAGTATGGCCTCACAAAAGATGGATAGAAAGACCTCCAAAGAGGCAAGAAGGGGAGGGAGAGGAAGGATGAAGGGAGTAGGAGGAGGAGTGAGCTTTTGGGTCCCTCCTCCCATGGCATCTTAAATCCCACTTCTCTCTTTGGTGGCTAGAGAGAACGAACTTTTAACCTACTTATACGTTTTCTTTCTTCACTGTTTTGTTAGCCAACCTATTATGGCTAATTTGTTTTAGAATTAATGCATACAATACCTATATGGCCGACTATAAGTAGTTAATTTAGTATGTTTTAAATTTTAAATTTGTCCTTCTATAGTTTTGGAGAGTAGTAAATTCTGAAAAACTAATTCGGTACGTTAAATTTTTAAACTTAATGTAATCACATATAATATAAGAAAAATTCTTGAAATAAACTCAAAAACATCTTGCCACTTAATGCTATAATGACACTTAATGACAGAGCTAATTTGACGCTGATTAAAAGTAAAATAGTTTCTTTCTTCTTTCTATTCAACGTAAGAGAGTTAATTAGGCATTCTAAATGCCCATAAGATTAATTAAGCTAATTTAATTACCAGTTCAGTTTTACTAGTTCAATGACATAAAATGATGGGTTCATGAGACGTGTCATAATTTTAAGACATTTCCAAAGACAAACTTAGTTTTATATATATATGATTACTGAATAACAACTTTATTAATTACAAACAAAACTGACATACAAAATTAATTGGGATTTATGGCAGTATCCCCAACAATTTCCCACTTGCCCTCAATTCAAATTAGGCACATTTCTTCTAAATGAGATTTGAAAATCTTTTGAGGCAAGGTCTTAGTGAAAGGTGCCAAATTCTCAGCCAATAGAATCTTTGCTACAACTGCATCTCCCTTAGATATTATCTCTCTAATGATATGATACTTGCGACTTCTCAAGTCACAACATGCTCACAGTCCATGGTGGAGTTAGCAGTAGAATATTGTTATGCACTCCTCGAACTACTAGTTCAATCATTTAGAGTAAACACTTTGCCCTTAGGTAGATCTACTATAATTTGACTAGAAGTTAAAATTTGTGTAACCAGTCACTATCAAATCCTCACAATGGCAAACAAGCATATACTCCCACATTCTCCGTATGTGTTCTAGGATTTGATTGATATCTATTGACCATACCAACTGCGAAACATATGTCATATCTCGTACAAAGCATAACATACATGAGGCTTCCTATAGTCGAAGCATAAGGTACAACCCTCATTTGTTCTTCCTCTTGAGGTGTCTTAGGAAACTACTTTTTGGTAAGAGGAAATCCATGTGTGAAGGGAAGTAATCCCTTCTTGGAGTCAAGTATGCTAAAATTTCTGAAGATATTGTCTATTTATGCAGCATGGGATAAGCCTATCATCTTTTATTGTGATCTCGCAAGAGCTTGATCTGTAATATATAGCTTGCATCTTCCAAGTACTTCATATAAAATTGATTGGACAACCAGATCCTTACCATTGATAAATGTTCCTACATCATTCCCAATGAGTAGGATATCATCAAAATACAACATTAAGAATGTTGCTACATTATCTTGACTCTTCTTATACACTAATTATAGTTCATTGAGGTTTTGTTCAAAATTGAACTCTTTGACCGTCTCATCAAACATGATGTTCTATGATCAAGATGCTTGCTTATAAATGGACTTTTGCTATTTGCTTAATTACCATAGTTTAATTTTTCTCAGCTATAAACCCATCTTGCTGCATCATATAGATGTTCTCATCTAGTTGCCCATTTACAAGGGACAGTCTTGACGTCATTTTGCCAAATCTCATAAATGAGAAAAAAAAAAAAAAACACTTGCTTCAATTTCTAGCTTCTTCTTTTTTTGGACCTTTTGAATAGGCGTTGCATTCTTTGAAATTTTTTCTAGTCCGAGGTAAATCACTTCATCATCATTATTTTGAATCTTCTAAGCATTTTTCTCTATATGCGAATATATTCAATTTTGCATAAAACATTGCAGACTCATTTGTTCATTATGTTCTACCTTAAGTAAGAGATTCAAGTATTCCCCATTGTAATCCCTTCACTGTGTATTTATTAAAAGAAAGAATTTAAGAGATTCAAGATCCAAGGCAATGGAAAAAAGAAAGAAAGCAAGAGATTTGGTAGAATGAATTTGATTTTTTTTAATGCTTCTGTTGTAACATTAAGCTAACATTTGTGCTAACTTCCACGTTTTGACTTTCTGCATAGGATCGTTATATCCACAGGCACAAAATGATCATAAGATAAAATGATCACAAAATGGTAGTTTCTCAACTGCCATTACAATGTCTTCCATGAAAACTATTAAATTTCCTAATCCCTATTACACAATATCTTACAATGTTTTAATATATGTGGGGAAGGTACAGTATTTCTTGCATCGTTGATGATTGAAGTGAACGGTGCCTCAAATGATTACTCAATCTTCCATATATATTATGATTTTCACATCACTTACTGCTCATTCATCTTTTATCTACATTTTTTGGAATGACATGGTCGGTCTCTCATAAGTAGGTTTTAGAAGGCAATAATTCTTTTGTACTACTTTTTTTTTTTTTTTTTTTTTTTTTTTTTTCAATATGAATCTAGATGGATCATTTATGCTAATGGGCTGCTGGATCTTTATGTGCTGCCCCTTGAATCATTGAAGCTTCTAGGTCCTAAATCACACAAAAAAAATTGGAAGAGAGAAGGAGAGAGGGAGAGAGAAAAAAAAAAAGGATTGGTTCTTAGTTAGTTGAGTTCCACCTAAACAAACTAGCTTAGATGTATGGCTAATTAAGCCAAATCAAGTCTGTTGATGTAGTTGACCGTACACCACCAAAATCCCATCTCTGGGTAGAGAGATAAGGAAAGACAAGTGACTCGCTGAAGGAAGCAAGTGGTACTGGACACTACGATGTTCAAGTCAGTAGAGTAATTTTGTGAAGGTAATAGTCTAAGAAAGTCAAGGGTGAATGTATAATTGTACCATTGGCTCAATGTTTGATATTCTTTTATAAAACTACCTCCAATAAAGTAAGTATTGGAGTGAAACGGTCTGCTATGGAAGGCGGTAGTTCATCGCAAAGACCTTTACTTATGGGTCTCCCCCGCTGATCTCCTTCTTCATATGTTCGATCTTTGCCCCTAGGATTCCGAGTCTAGAGTAAGTGAAAAAGTAAAGGAGTGCTTTTCCTTATATCACAGTCTCTATATATGTGCCTCATTAGTCACATCATTCCCTGGTTTAAGCACCTTCAGGTAGGAGCTCCTAGATTGCCCCCTCAATTAGCAAAGGTGATTCTAGACCTGTGTTACAGTCCTTTTGAGAAGAACTTAGCTGTGAGGATGGAAGGAGCTTAAAGTGGAGGAGATGACACGTGTGGGAGTGGCAGCTGAGGTGTGCAAGTCAAGGATTGAACGCATGGAACTAAGCTGAAGAATAACTGATTAAGCTTAGCTGGAGAATATCTGTTGGAAGGGGCTGTTTATGGGTCAACGCACGTGGGCCTTTAAATGGTTGGGTTGGTTATAATAGTATGGGGATTAATTCACTGTGGCTGGGCTTATAGTATTGTTGTGTTTCATATAAAAGGCCCAAGGCCTACACTTTGTAATTCATTCAGACTGTTGGCATTATTGTGATTGAGTAGGAGTAGACTCTCATAGCTAAGTAGATTATGTAGTGAGTAGTTTGTAGTTGGGAGTTTGATCAGCTCGAATTGATCTTTGTAGAAATCTACTTACAGTTTGAATAAAAATCATTGAAGTTCATTCCAATTTAATAGTTTTTCTCTTTCAAATCCCACTGGAACTATTTGAAGTGTAACAAGTGGTATCAAAGCTCTTTCTTGGTACTGATTTTGTGGAGGGGAAGCCATAGCAGATGGTACATGGATGTATCAAATGGCTGAAAGTATTGCCATGTTGAAGAAAAATTTTGAAAACACTGAGAAGGTTCTAGAGAAGGTGGAGAAGAAATTGGAGATGAATGATCTTCAGGTGCAGAACCAAATCTCAGAGATCACGCAGGACACTAACATGAAGTTTAATAAGATGTTGAAGAATATAGTATACTTGACACAAGTTGCTGAAAAAGGGAAGAGTTCTCTAGAAACCAGGCAGGGTGAACCTGTGATTGTAGAAGCAACTGATGCTAGCAGAGTGCATATTCAAGAACTCCATCATGATCAAGCAAAGAACAAAGGAGTGCACATTGACGAGGCTGACATTCCCGGCAACAGTAATGAAGAAGATGGCAAGAGGAGGGCAGTTTGGACTCAACAGGCTCCTTGTTTTGAATCCAGATAGCAAAGAAGGCCGTGGAATGCTGGTCATCAGGATCCTTTTTTCTGTGAGGAAAGGCATGATCAGAGGATTCCAAATTTCAATATGCAGAGAGTTCATTATGCTGCACATCAGCAGGGCATAATTTTTTTTCAAGATGATAGAGTGCCTAGAGGTGATCTGGCAGAGTATCCATTGGCAATCATCACAAGGTTAGTAAAAGTAGACTTTCCTAAATTTGATGGTTCTAATCCTTCAGGTTGGATATATAAGGCCAATAAGTTTTTTTATTATCATAGAACTCCTTATAATAAAAAATTATTACTTGCATCTATTCATATGGAGGAAAAGGCCTTAGTTTGGTACCAGGACATGGATATGTCGGGTTATTTGCCTAATTGGACTATTTTAACTCAATCTTTAATGCAAAGTTTTGGTCCTTCAGCTTATGATGATCCAATGGAGTCTTTAGCTAGATTGAGGCAAATGTCAAGTGTAGATGAGTATAAGGAGAAGTTTGAGGCCTTGTCAAACAGAGTTAGAGGGTGTGATGATATGAATAAGCTGAGTTTTTTTTTAGGGGGATTAAAGGAGGAAATTCATTTGCCTGTTAAGATGTTTAATCCACCTACATTGTTAATTGCTTATGGTTTGGCTAAGATGCAAGAGGAGCATGTTTTGTCTGCTAGAAGGTTTAGGTCTCCAACTTGAATTTTCCTATTTCGAGTGCACGAAAATTTGGGGGAGGGCATAGCAGTCAACACCAAGGGGTTATTAGCTAGAAACCTATCATACCTGTTTAGAAAATTTCCCAAGCTCAAATGGAGGAAAGAAGAAAGAAGGGGTTATGTTATAACTGTGATTCCAAGTGGCAGTTTGGTCACAAGTGTCAAACCCCTAAGTTGTTTTTGATAGATTCTATTGAGTGGGAGGAGGGTCAGATTGTAGTGGAGGAACATGGTGATGTTGTGATGGAATTTACTAATGGTGAAGTAGTGCCTGAAATTTCTCTTCATGCTATTATTGGTAGCTTACATCCTAAAACAATGAGAGTTCTTGGTTGGATTGGAGGTCAAAAGGTTGTAGTTCTCATTGACAGTGGAAGCACCTATAACTTTGTAGATTCTTTAGTCTACAAAAGAGCTCATTTGGTGGTACAAAAAGAGAAACAGATTCGAGTGAGGGTAGCTAATGGTGAGTTGGTGGTCAGTGAAGGTCAATGTTTACAGGTTTCAGTTCAGTTGAGTGAATTTTCTTTCCTCACTAATACTCATGTGATGTCTTTAGCTGGCTATGATATGGTGTTGGGCATTCAATGGTTAGTAACCCTAGGTTCAATTACATGGGACTTTAGGGCTTTAACCATGGAGTTTACTTTGGCTAGAAATGCATTTCTGCTACAAGGTTTGGCTGCACCTAACCTATGGGAAGAAATAGAATTCTCAAGTATGGGAGAAGGGTGTCATAAGGGGTTATGGCTACATTTGTTGGACAATGTAGTTAATTATGGTGGAGTTGAACGGGGTCCTGAGTCAGAGGCCTTGTTGGATGTCTTTGTTGATTTGTTTGAGGAACCAAAAGGGTTACCACCTAGCAGATCTCATGATCATGCTATCCTCCTCAAATCTGGTTCTAAACTAGTTTGTGTGAGACCTTACAGATATCCTTATTTTCAAAAAGAAGAGATTGAAAGGATTGTTAAGGAATTATTGGAGTCTGGAGTTATTAGACCTTCCCAAAGTCCATTTTCATCTCCAGTTTTGTTGGTTAAGAAAGCTGATGGTTCATGGAGAATGTGCATGGACTATAGGGCCCTAAACAATGAGACAATCAAGGATAAGTTTCCCATTCCTGTGATTGATGAGTTGTTGGATGAGTTACATGGTTCTAAAGTTTTTTCTAAGCTGGATTTGAGGTTAGGGTATCATCAAATTCGGGTTAAGCCTGAAGATATACCAAAGACTGCATTTCGGACTCATGAAGGACACTATGAGTTCTTGGTGATGCCTTTTGGGTTAACCAATGCTCCATCTACTTTCCAAAGTTTAATGAATGAGATTTTCAGACCTTACTTAAGGTAATTCATTTTGGTGTTCTTTGATGACATTTTGGTTTACAGCCCTAGTTTGCAGGATCATTTTGAGCACTTGAAATTGACTTTGGAGGTTTTGAGGTCTAATCAAATGTTTGCTAAGAAGAGTAAATGCAGATTTGGATGCAGTGAGATTGATTATCTAGGGCATCTCATTTCAGCTAAAGGTGTGAAAGCTGATGGAAAGAAGCTTAGTGCTATGATTGACTGGCCAGTGCCTAGGAATTTGAAGGCTTTGAGGAGCTTCCTTGGATTGACTGGTTACTATAGGAAATTTACCAAAGGTTATGGCTCGATTGCAGCACCTTTGACAAATTTACTAAAGAAGAATGCATTTGGTTGGAATGAGATAGCTGAACAAGCTTTTGTTGCATTGAAGAGGGCAGTGACTAGTCCTCCAGTTTTGGTGTTGCCAGATTTCACTAAACCTTTTGTGATTGAATGTGATGCATCAGGAAAAGGGATTGGGGTTGTGTTGATGCAGAATCAGAGGTCCATATCATTTTTCAGTCAAGTTCTCAAAGGTAAATTTTTACTTATGTCAACTTATGAGAAAGAATTGTTGGCATTGGTGGGAGCAGTGAAGAAATGGAGGCCATATGCTTTAGGTCACCCTTTGACCATTAAAACAGAACACCAAAGCTTGAAGTTTTTGTTAGAGCAAAAGATAGGTACTCCTATGTAACAAAGGTGTGTATCCAAGTTGTTGGGATATGATTTTGTGGTTGAATACAAGAAGAGTCAAGACAATAAGGTTGCTGATGCTCTTTCTAGAAGGAATGAGGAAGAGGTTTCTATTGCTACCTTATCTGTTATTTCTTATCCTACATTGGATTGATTGACAGAGTTGAAGGGCACTTATGTGACTGATCCTGTTATGAAGGAATTGGTTCAAAAAGTGCAAGATGGATTGTTACATAATCCTAAATTTGTTTTGAGGAATGATATTTTACTCTACAAGGGAAGGGCGTATATTGGAGTGTCTCTTAGAAATCAGGTCTTGTCCAATTGCAGGGCATGCTAGTCCAATTGCAGGGCATGCTGGTTTTGATAAGACTAAGAAAAGGGCTCGTAAGGATTTTGTTTGGCCTGGTATGAAATCTGATGTGAAGAAATTTATTAGGGAATGTGATATCTGCCAGAGGGTTAAGGCAGAAAATCTTTCTCCTGCAGGCTTATTGCATCCTTTGCCTATACCAGACAAACCATGGTCAAGCATCTCTATGGATTTTATAGAGGGCTTACCATTGTCTCATGGTTATAGTGTTGTTTGGGTGGTGGTTGACAGGTTGACAAAATTTGGCCATTTTATTCCTTTGAAACATCCATTTTCTGCAGAAAAACTAGCTCAACTCTTTATGAGTCAGTTGTTTAAACTGCATGGATTGCCCCAGAACATTGTTTCAGACAGGGATTCTACTTTTACTAGCAAATTTTGGACTGAGATTTTCAAACTTCAAGGAGTTTTCTTGGCCTTCAGCACTGCTTATCATCCACAGTCTGTGGTCAGACAGAGGCAGTGAACAAGTACCTAGAGAATTATCTAAGGTGCATGGTGGGGGATAAACCTAAGGAGTGGGTTGATTGGCTGCCTCTAGCTCAGTATTGCTATAATACTATTTTCCATCACTCTAAAAAGATGGCTCCATTTGAAGCAGTTTTTGGTTATTCACCTCCTAGGCTTCTTAATTATATGCCAGGGACTACTATGGTGGACACTGTGGCTAATCAGCTGAGGAGCAGGGATCAAATTCTGCAGCTCCTGAAAGAGAATTTATACAGAGGTCAGAACAGGATGAAGAAATATACTGATTTGAGGTGTACTGGAAGACACTTTCAGGAAGGAGATTGGGTATACTTATGGCTTCAACCTTACGGCGTAGGAATTTGAAGCTCTCTCCACGGTTCTATGGGGCTTTCCAGATAGTGAAGAAGGTGGGGGCAGTCGCCTATGAGCTGAATTTGCCTGCTGGTTCTTCTATTCATCATGTTTTCTATGTTTCCCAGTTGAAACCGAAATTAGGGAGAGCAGTAGCACCGATCTCCCAATTACCTCTAGTCACTACTCAAGGGGTTTTTCAAGCTGAACCTGAAAAGGTGCTTGACCGTCGCACTAGGAAGATGCATAATCAAGCTATGGTAGAACTTATGGTTTGATGGCAAGGACAGGACCATGATGAGGCTACTTGGGAACCCTTTCATAAGTTGCAATCGACTTACCCACACCTTGTGGGCAAGGTGTTTTGAGAAGGGAGGTATTTGTTACAGTCCTTTTGAGAAGAACTTAGCTGTGAGGATGGAAGGAGCTTAAAGTGGAGGAGATGACACGTGTGGGAGTGGAAGCTGAGGTGTGCAAGTCAAGGATTGAACGCGTGGAACTAAGCTGAAGAATAATTGATTAAGCTTAGTTGGAGAATATCTGTTGGAGGGGGCTGTTTATGGGTCAACGCACGTGGGCCTTTAAATGGTTGGGTTGGTTATAATAGTATGGGGATTAATTCACTGTGGCTGAGCTTATAGTATTGTTTTGTTTCATATAAAAGGCCCAAGGCCTGCGCTTTGTAATTCATTCAGACTGTTGGCATTATTGTGATTGAGTAGGAGTAGACTCTCATAGCTAAGTAGATTTTGTAGTGAGTAGTTTGTAGTTGGGAGTTTGATCAGCTCGAATTGATCTTTGTAGAAATCTACTTACAGTTTGAATAAAAATCATTGAAGATCATTCCAATTCAGTAGTTTTCTCTTTCAAATCCTGTTGGAACTATTTGGAGTGTAACAACCGGGTTATCCGAAGGGGTATGTCCCCTCATAGATAATCCGCTTACAGATGTTCATTGGCTCCTCAGGTTTCCTTGGCCCCCAATCCTTCGGATCCTTGGGGTCCCTCAATCCACCGAATCCTTAGGGTTCCTCGATTAGAGTTTCCTCCTTGATAAGTTAGTGAAATACATATGTAAAATGGTTGAAGATCCTCTAGGACGATCTGAAAGTGTTATTCATAGCTTGAACAATGCTTTTTGTAGGACAATTTCTATGATCATTTTTGTCTTTTAATGCATAGACTTCGAATCTTTTTTAATTGCAAATATCAATTAAGGTGAAAGGGTAGGGTTGTTGCAAGAAAGACGAGTTAACATGCAGTTTAGGAGTTAGGCTCGCCCCATTATATTTTTAGCTTCTTAAGCTCTAGCAGTGTTGTGGAAAACTTAGTGGGAAACTCCAGAATTTGCAAATAAAAAACTTAAGCTCTAGTATTTTTATTTCAACGTAAAATGTTTTCAAGTAAAATATTTCAAGAAAATGATCTCAACCAAAAATATTTTGGTGTTTAGCTAGTATGGAAAATTAGCAATGGCAATGATGAAGGGTGGTGACCTCTGGTGGTTGGCGACCGATTTGAGTCCAAACAAGAAGGGCGATTAAGCTTACAAAACCTTATTTGCATCTGAACGCTCACTTATCATGTGCGAATGCCATCACATCATAATAGTAGTTTTCTATTTAAAGGATTGCTTAGTCTCTCTTGAGTTTTATCTCTCAAGTGCAAGAAATTTAGAGAAACTCTAATAAAGTTTGTGAGAGATCGAGTCCAAGGTCTCTGTGTGATACAATGCAAGTCAATTAAAGAAGGTACTTCAAGATCATCGTGTGGATCGCTTGAAGGGTTCATGTTGGAGTTAGTGGCTTATATTAACACCAGTTGAAAGCCAAGTAGACAGGAGTGGACTGAATGTCGTGATAGCGATGTTCATGGAGCAGGAGTCTACTAGCCCATGGGCGTAATTAACTTTGCGGAGGGGATCGATTAGGTTGTGGGGGTGCGGGGGGGCAATGCTCCCACAGTACGGTACGTGGTATTTTAGGGATTTCCTTAATATGTCCGTACGAGTAGGGTTTAGGGTTTTTCCTATATATATATTATGACGTAACCCTAAATCATTAAGTGAGAAATACAGTCGCCTCTCTGTGGATGTAAGTAAATTGCTGAACCACGTTGAATATGTGTTTCGACTCTCTCTCTATTTTTGATTCTATATATTGTTCATCATTATTGTGCGCAGTAACAACAATTGGTATCAGAGCCTAATTATATGATGGCTGGGATTGGCACATCTTCTACAAAATTCGACGTGATGAAGTTCGATGGATTCGGTAATTTCGGGTTATGGCAGAGACGTGTCAAGGATTTGTTGGTGCAACAAGGGATAGTGAAGGCGTTATATAGGATGAAACCAGAAGAGATGGCGAACATAGATTGGAAGGAACTTGAGGCGAAAGCGGTGGCTACTATTCGGCTTTGTCTGGGAGATGACGTGATGTATCATGTCATGGACGAAGAATCTCCAGTGCTAATTTGGTTGAAACTAGAAAGTCGGTATATGTTAAAGTTGTTGACGAACAAGCTTTATCTAAAGCAGCGGTTGTACGGCTTGAAGATGACGGAGGGCTCAAATTTGAGCCAACACATCAACATGTTCAATTAGATAATTAGCGATTTGAAGAGGGTTGATGTGAAGTTCAAAGACGAATACAAGGTGTTGATGCTATTGAATTCACTCCCAACTTCTACGTATGAGAATTTAGTTACAACTCTGACATGGGGGAAAGAGACCTTGGAGTTAGAAGATGTTATAGGAACCCTATTGGCTTTTCATCAAAGGAAGAAAAATATTGATGAAAATTCTCATGGAGAAGGATTAGTTGTAAAGGGTAATTATAAGCGTGAAAGAAGCAGTAACAAGGATGATTTGAAAGGCAAGAATTCTCGGTCAAAGTCTAGGAGGAGGAAGGACATTAATTGCTATAAGTGCGGAAAGAAATGGGGCATAAAGCAGGACTGTCCAGACCGAAAAAAGAACAAGGACAACGAGAATGAAGGTTCCTCAAAATCTGCGAAAGTAGTGGAA
Source organism: Carpinus fangiana (assembly GCA_006937295.1). NCBI lineage: Eukaryota > Viridiplantae > Streptophyta > Magnoliopsida > Fagales > Betulaceae > Carpinus > Carpinus fangiana. The sequence continues at coordinate 24,718,314 of CM017322.1, forward strand.
GACAATTCAGATGAAGCTGATAGTGATATGCTTTCTGTTGCATCTAATTTAGAGCATCCTATAAATTCTTGGATTCTAGACTCAGCATGCTCGCTTCACTTGATGCTCAACAAAGATTGGTTTGACACCTACAGGTCAGTTAATTCTGATATGGTTACTATAGGTAATGGTCTTTTCTCTGTTAGTTCAACTCATGTGTTAACTAATAATTCTTCATCTCATTGGCCATCTCCTCTAACTCCAGAACTTTGGAAAGACCTTTGGAGTCTGAAAATGCTGCATCGGCTCAAGCATTTTCTTTGGAAGCTTGCTTGGAATATTCTACCTGTTAGACAATGCTTTGGTAATTTTATTGACAGCAATGATCAACCAGACTGGTTTTGTCCTATTTGCAAAACAGCCACGGAATCTTCATCCCATCTTTTTCTTGAATGTGGTTTTGCCAAGATTCTTTGGAGAAATTCTCCTTGGCCTTTCAACTCAGAGGTATTACACTTTTCTTCTTTTGCAGATTGGATCAAGGTAATCTTAAAGCCATCCTCTTTTATGTCAATTCCTAAGGTGGATACTAGGCTTTTCCAGCTTCATGCAGCCATTACTATGGATCATATCTAGTTTGTAAGGAATAAGCTTGTTCATGACAACATACAGCCCAATCCTATTGAGTCTATTTAGATCATAGCCAATTCAGTTCAGGTTCATAAAAAGGCTTGGTCAGATTCAGCTCTTTCCTCAACTTGGGTGCCTCCTCTCCTAGGCAATTTTAAGGCTAATTTTGATTTCACGGTTAAGAATGACTTCTCAGTTGCAGCTATGATTCTTAGTGATTCTAATGGTAAAATCATCCATGCTGCCACCAAACATCTTTCTACTACTGATGCAACCATTAGGGAAGCTCAAGCAGCACTGTTAGCATCTCAGATTGCTTCTTCTCTTGGAATATATTCTTTAACCTTGGAAGGAGATGCCATCAATATTATTCTTGCTATTCAACAACCTGACCTTTTCTTAGACTGGAACTTTGCTTCCATTATTTCTGATATTCAGGTTCACTTGATATCTTTGTACAGCTAGAAGACTTGTAAAGTCTCTAGAAGTGCCAATTTTCGAGCACATTGTCTAGCTAGATGGGCCGCTTCCAACCTTGTTTTTGGAAGCATTCCCAATTGGTCACCCATTCTATCTTCCATCCGGATCAGGAGTGGGTTTGACCATCCCTTGTAACCTTTTCCTTATTTGATTAAAATAAATAAATAAAGATGGATGGTATGGCAGAGGAAAGCGACATGCAAGGACGTAACCATAATTTTTTATGGAAATGAGCCAAAGTATGAACAAACGCCAAAAAAAAGGAAATACAAATAATCAAAAAAATATAAGAAAAATAATAATAAAAAGATAATAAAAAAATAATATAAGAAAAATAAATAAAATCACTGAACAATGACATCGGCATCAACTGATGGTATGGGTGAAGAATGTGACATGGCTATACACGAGTAATATTCTGGATGATTTTTTAATTCTCTTAAAATTGATGTGATTTTTTTAGGCTCTCAAAATTTAATCATTATTAAATTTTAGTCTAATGATAATTTTAAAATTCATATCAATTATAAATAATAATAATAATAAAATTCTATAACATTACTAATTTACAATATCCTAACTGGAGTTCTAGGGAACAGAAGTGTAAGAGGGCACAAACATGTCCAGAGATCCGGAAAGCAAACCCAGATAGCCCATAAAAAACAATTTCACTTTATTATCTCATCGTCTAGGAAAATGTAAAAAGCAATATCATTTAATTATTCCATATACTTTTTATTGCCAAAGCTCCAAATTTTAGACAACCCCTCTGTTATGCATTTGATGTCAACACCAACCTAGCTAGGAAGATGTAAAGGGTTGGAACAATTATCAGGAAGGAAAACATACGAGGAAAACATGTTGCATTAATGCGTCTAATAAGATCCATATGATAGTGGCTAATAAGGGTGTAAACGAGTCGAGTTTGAGCGAGTTTTCCTTGTTTGAGCTTGGCTTGTTTAAATTTTACTCAAGTTCGAAGTTGAGGCAAGCATAAGGATGAGCCAAAAAATTGAGCTCGAACTTGAGCTCATAATAAATCGAGTCGAGCCGAGCCAGTTTGCGAGTTGACTCTTATATTTAATTTAATTTAATTTTTTATTATAAATTTAAACTTCAAGTACTCTTAAACGGCTCAAGCAGATAGATTACATATAAGCATTTGCTTAGTCTGACTAGCCGAGTATGGAGCTTGAGTCAAAACAGCAAGACACTTGGTTTTAAATAGAGAGAATATACATTGTTTTATAAAATGATGCATATTAGGAAAAAATAAATCATTAATTTTTAATATTAATATGAATAATTATGTGAACAACTATGAATTCGAGCTGATCACGAGCTTAGCTGAGTCAAGCCGAGCTTGCTTCGTTTAATATTTAAATCAGAATTCTTGTTCACGAAACGCTTTATTTAATATTCGAGTTGAGCATGTGCCAAGCTTATGCAAACCGAGCCAGAGCTCACTCGCAAGCGGCTTGCTCTCTTAACACCCCTAGTGGCTAGGATTCATACAATAAAGGGCAATCCATATTAAGATCATTGAAAAAGATTAATCAAGGGTTTTTTTTTTTTTTTTTTTTTTGTAATTTCAAACGACCATTTTCCAATGTCCTCCCTATAATTAAACTCTATTGGACGCTATTGTCCTACAACATTTTCTTCATGAAATTAAATGCCAACTGGTCTAGAGCATCCTTCCTCCTCGTGTTGAAGATAATTCACTCTCAAATTCACATTCTCATCATATCGATCTCTTTTGTTGAAGATAATGCTAACGGTACAAGATGCTTGACGTTGAATACATCGGATGTCATGATATGGCTTGAAAGTTTCAACCAATACACATTGGAATTGATCTTTTTAATTATCTCCAAATACTCCCCGACATGCTTTGAAAGAAGATAGTGTAGAATGGCTTACGAAAACAAACACAAGTGGGGCCGGAGTCATTAGAACCCAAAGACACATAAGTGGGGAGTCATATAAACTTGCCACGATACCACAATGGAACTGATTTAAAAGTGTCGTGAAACAACTCTCGACAAATAAGAGTCGATGGTGAACTGAAAACCTATTTCAAACCATTAACCAAAGTGACATGAAAACCTATTTCAAACTTTGATAAAACCTAAGACTTTATTCTTCAAATTAGAAATCCAGGGATTCAATCAAAGTCAAATGAAAACTTATGGGCTATATATGATTTTTCCTTTTTTTTTTTTCTTTCTTTCTACATTTTCCATTTACAGAAATGCTTTATCACTAGAACACTTGCAAAAGATCTTTCTACATTTTTCCTTCTTTTTATTGGGAGCAAGTGCAGTACTCTGATTCTTTAATTTTTACAAGATATTTTATTTCCTTCTTTTCCTCTTGTCTACAATTGACAAACTCTTTCTCCATGTGAACAAATAAATTGGGGAATTCGCAGCATAATTTTTTAGAGAAACTCTAAACTTCATAAAACTTCTCTGAACTTTTATTCATTTTGACAGTATTCTCTACAACCCTAAACTTCATAAAACTTTTCTGAACTTTTATTCATTTTGACAGTATTCTCTACAGCTTAAAAACTTTAATATGGCCAACCCTAGCGGTGGACGTTTTTGAACCAGCCCATTTTTTTTTTGTGATAATTTTTTTTCATTTTTCATTTTACTTTTTACTCTTTGAAAGTATAGAAACATATTTTCAAATATTTGTTTCCTCAATATTCACAATTTTAAAAAAATAAAAAAATACAAAAAAAAGTACACACTTATCAAGCCTAAAGTACTTCTAAACAAAACTCACTAAGAGCATCGTTAGCAGGTTTTTTAAACTGACTTTTAAGTTAAATTTAGCAATTTTCGTGTTTCAGTAGCCCTTCTAATATAGCAATTTTTTTAAAATTTGCTACAGTAAAATTTTATATTTAGAGTTTACTGTAGCACATTTAAAACATTTTTTAAATTATTTTCTCTGATCTTTCTCTCTCCTCTCTCTCTTGCCCTTCACTGAACCAACGTCGACAGCTTTCTTGCCGATGTCTTCCGCTACTACGTCCTCTTGCACTACGTCTCCTGGTCTGAGCTCCACCAGATCACCATCTTCACCGTCAATTCCTTCCTCGTTCCTTACAACTTCGATCTCATGGTCTTTGAGACTCGCCCCCCTCTAGGCCTCAACATCACTAAGGCCCTCATCAACGGCCACAACTTCCATGTCGCCGCCTCCATGTTGGCAGCAATGGTCTCTGTTTCGAGTTCTTGTTCTCATTGTAAGAGAGAAAGGTGAGAAAATAAAATAAAATCATATTAAAAAATATTATTTAGAAGGAATAACTTGCTAAACCGTTAGAAAAATGAGTAGCTAAAATAAAAGAGATGAATTTTTTAGTAGCTAAACTAACTTTATTGCTGAAAAATGCAATAAAAAAAATACAAGACCATGTACTTGTTTTCTTTTTGGAAAATGCTAGGGGTTCTCCCCGTAGGTTCTCCTGGTGTTCTTCCAGCCACACGTAAAACATCAATTAAGAAAAAATAAAATTGTAGTGGCCTCTACCACCGTTTTTTTAGGCATTAGCATCAAATTTGAGGCATTAGCACCAAATTTGTGAGGCATTAGCACCAAAATTGAGGCATTAACATCAAATTTAGGATGATCAAATTCATTTTGGGTGATACCATCCCTAAAGGGTTAACCTTTCACCTTTAGGTTTTAGTTTTGAATCCAAAAACAAGTTTTAAAGCATTAGAACTTAAATATTAACTAATAAAAATTAATCTGTTAGCAAAAAAACGATATTACAATTTTATTTTTTCTTAAATCATGTTCTACGTAAGACTGGGAGAACGCCAGGAGAACACTATAGGGAGAACCCCTAACAAACCCCTTTCTTTTTTCCTAAAAGGCAGTACCATAGGCTGTCTCCTTATTTATTTTTTTAAGTGATATTTATTTTTTTACATTCGATAAACATATTTCTCATTTTTTTTAAATGTATAAAATAATTGTTTACACAAAAAAGTAAATCTAATCAAAAAGATTTGGGGTGATAAAATAAAAATTAAAAATTAAAAATTAAAATACGTAAAAACCTTTTTCAAAAAAAAAAAAAAAAACGTAATAACCCACTTAATCGCAGATTATCATTTAATTAATTAATTAATTTCCTTTTTCTTTCCGACACCAAACTTGTTTTCTCTTACATCTGTTGGCTCTGTTTTGTACATTCTCTTTCTTCCCTTTTAAGAAAACACCAATTAGTGGCTTTGTGCCTGGTTCTGTACTGTGAGATGTCAAAATCACTCCAAACCACGACAACCTTGAAAGAGAGAAAAGCAAACAAATTCTTCTTCTTCTTCTTCACCTCCACAGTGCTTATGCAAAGTAGGGTTTGTTTCAGATTCTTGGCTAAATTTGGCAAAATGCGGTTCTTTAAGTATACATACTCTTTTATAGCAAAACCCATGTTTCTATTTCCTTTTTCCATTTACAGAAATGCTTTATGATCTGCAGAACACTTGCAGAAGATCTGCAGAATCGAAAGGTTTTTGTGCCTGAAGAGGTAGATAGAATTTTATCTTCCTTTTTTCTTTTTTCTTTTTCTGATTTTTCCTTCTTTTTTTGGGAGCAAGTGCAGTGTGAATCTTAAATTTTACAACATATTTTTTCTCTCTCTCTCACTCTGTTTTTTTTTTTTTTTTTAGAAACAACCGTGGACTGGTAAATTGCTTTGTTTGATGTAAAGGATCGGACAAATTTTCCCAGAAAATGATGAGAAAGAAAATTCCTGATCAAGAAGATCTACAGGACAAGGGCTGAGCTCTAATGGCTCTGTGTCTTTTCTCAAGGTCTCTCTCTCTCTCTCTCTCTCTCAATGCATCTTTCTACTTATAGAAACAGGTTTTATACTTATAACAAAATATGTCATTGTGTATGCATTTAGATTGTTTTATTCAGATTTTGCTACATACCATTTTGTGTGAGAGAGAGAGATGGTACAACCAGCTGCTCAAAATAAAGAACCATTAAGCAACAAGACTGAACATACTAGACTGATTGAAAGATATGTACTATGACGCTTCAAATAAAGAAGAAAAAGTACCCAAAAAAAAAAAAAATCTGTTAACAATTAATCTAGGAAAACTCTAATTACATTTCCCCTTTGTAGACAGCATTGCTATAGGGTATATTCAAACGAATGATGTGATGCAATAAGCGAGGAACATATTCTGGGATTAAAACATTTGATTTAGAAGTGAAAAAAACGTAATTTAGAAGACAAATCCTTATCTTGAACCCACAGAACTGTGCCGTCTTATTGATATCCTCAATTTATACTAATCGCATTATATAGTATTTAGCTTCTTGGTTAGGTTTAGTTTTGTAAATTCATTCTCCTTAATTACATGGTAAAATTAATCAACATGGTTGTACTGTTATTTGACTAACAAATAACACCTTTAGACTTGTACTGTCAATGTGTGGAGAAAATTCAAAGTGCGTACAATCTATGAAGTAGTCGAGATTATCAATATTATTTTTGTTTGACAAGAAAGAACAAAATGATTCTACTTTACGTGATAAACCAGTAAGAACACATGCAAAATAGAGAGAATTAGTAAGTTGGTTGTTTATAAATTTATTGTCTTGTTTGGGAGAGAATTTGTGTAATAGGCCTGAATATTTTGTTGCTCGTAATGAACAAACGAACCCACAAGAAAAAACACCCAATAAAGAAACAATCACTCAAGCAACCGCTAGCACCAGCAAAGGAGATTCAAATCACCCAAACGGCTAGCATCAACAAGGCAATAAATCAATTACTTTTCACCAGCATGGTATCCACATACACCTCCATGGTCCTCCAGATTAGATTTATGGACATTTTGTTTACCATTGTCTGGTATGTAGCCCCTACATTTTTTAGCCCGAATGACATGACTTTGTAGCAATACATTCCCTGATCAGTTATAACTGTGGTCTTTTCCCTGATCAACCTCATACATATAGATATGATTATACCCCAAGAATGCGTACGTAAAACCGAGGAGATCATGCCTTGTTGACAGCTGTTGAATCAACCAAAAAATCAATTCGAGGAAGCGAGAAACTGTCTTTTGGACATGCCTTGTTCAAATCCGTAAAATCTGCCCACATCCTCTATTGGCCATTGGGCTTCTTTTCCAGCACTATATTGGCAAGCCATACTGGATACTGAGCTTCCTCAATAAATCCTGCTTGGAGCAACTCCTCCACTTCGTCCACTATTGCTTGATTTCGTTTGGGAGCGAAACTTCTTCTTTTCTACTTCACAAGTTACTATTGGGTCAACATTCAGCTAGTGAATAATTACCAAGGGACCTATTCTTGACATATCCTCGTGAGACCATGCAAACACATCTTTATTAGTCTGGAGGAAGCTGATCAACTCCTTTTGAACTTCAGGGGTTAATTGAGAGCCTATTTTGCCTTCTTTTGTCCTGTTTTCCAATCAGGACTTCTTTTAGTTCTTCGACTAGTTCCCCAATATGCTGCAATTTTTTTTTTTTTTTTTTTTTTTTTAGCTAATCCTGCCGGATAAATTATCCTTCCTGGTTAGCTCTTTCATTATTGTGTTATAACATCTTCGGGCTACCACTTGATCACCATTCATTGTTGACCAAGAACTTCATCTCCAGGTGATAAGTTGAGATTAATGCTTGCAACTTGTTTAAGGAAGGTGACGCCGGGCAAAACTAAGATTGTTCTAACAGCATATAAAAGCAGTAGAAACTAAGAATTGAAGATAGAAAAATGAATTTAAGAAGAGAGAAAATAACATACGATGCTCCGAATGTATCAGATTTCCATAAAGAAATATGAAGGAAGATGGTGGCATTGGTTAGAAATTATTTTTCTGCCCAACACCGAATGTTCGAACCTCTTTGGCCAAACATTCGAGGTCGAGGCTGAATGTTCAAGTTTCTCTATTCAAATGTTTTATGGTCAAACAAGAAGTCTAATTTGAACATATTTAGGTCTAAGACTTGTTTTAGCTTGAGTTAGAACTAATAATATGTCTCTTCTCAAATTACGAGAGTGTGAAACCTTTGGAGGAATTTGTGTAGGAGCTATACAACCCAAGTGAGTACAAACTCATATGAATATTTGTTGTTATTTTTTTGCATTGCTAGTCTATTTTATGTGTACTAAACATGGATCTTTACAACTTTTACGAAATACATTTTGATTTACTATGAACTTTAATTTGTGAAAATGTGTCTTGATTAAGCAAGACAATGAACATGGTGAAAGTCCCTAATTGTCCTAAATAAGCAAACAGATAAATAACTCTAAAAGACTTGAATTTAATTGATAATATAAACTGAATTTTAAATATAACAAAGACTATATGCCTTTATATAAGCTAGGCACCTCCTAAATTAACAAGGAAAAGGAAAAATAAACCTAATTGAAAAAGGAAAAGCAAACTTAATTAGAAAAGGAAAACAAATCCTAAATATGAAAAGGAAAGGAAAAAACCCAATCCTTATTGAAGAAGGAAAACTAAAACACACATACATAATTAAAATAACAATTTTCTCAAATTTTTCTTGCATTAGTCTCTTTGGGTTGGAAGGAACTCGCCTTCGAGTTCAAATCATCTTTTCCTCGATCTTTTGGATGTCCAATTAATCCATTCCATCATGTACTTGTCAACATCATTGCAACTTGATACCGGAAGAGAAACAATTTACAACCCATCACAACATGACTGCGAATAGTAGTTTGAAAACTCTTTATTTCATATTCAGAGACTTCAATCTTCACACGGTATTCATTTATCTTCTCCTATTCGTGCGGCATATAAATCTCCCAAAAAGGATCAACTATTTCTTCCTCTTCGAAAATGAAAGTTTCCTCCACCGCTATAAGATCTTCATCGTCGATATATGTATCATAAGTTGGTGGAGAATAACAATCCACGAAACATTGAGAAGAATTTTCAACGTCTTCTTCATGTTGAAACTCTTCATCAAAAAACTTAACTTTGAAGTCTAAGTCTCCATGTTACTCATCCCGAACAGGCTGTTCTCGAAATAGAACAGGCTTGTGATACGGGTTCTCGAAAGTGGATTTTGAATTGCGACTGTCAAAATAACAAAACATCTCCAATTTTTGCGTCACTAGACACTGGGTTAACTCCGCAACTTGTCTCTTCAATCATCATGTCTTGTATACTACGCTCATGGTAAGAGACTTCCTCATTTGGAACCTATCCACGTCCACGACCATTAGTCATGGAAAACTAATGAAAAAAAATTCATCCAAGAAGACGCTAATTGTTTTGAAAATGTATAAAAGCAGCTGAAACTAAGAATTGAAAATATAAAAGGAAATTCAGGAAGAGAGAAAATAAAAAATAGGGAAGAGAAAGTCCCTAATTGCCCCAAATAAGCAAACAAATAAATAATTCTGAAAGACTTAAGTTTAATTGATAATATAAACTAAATTTTAAATATAATAAAGACTAGATGCCTTTATATAGGTTAGGCACCTCCTAAATTAACAAGAAAAAGGAAAAGCAAACCTAATTGGAAAAGGAAAACAAATCCTAATAAGAAAAGGAAAACAAATCCTAATAGGAAAGGAAAAACCCAATCCTTATTGAAGAATGAAAACTATAACACATGCATAATTAAAATAACAATTTTCTTCAATTTCTTCTGCATCAGAAGGTCCTCCCATTATGGAATTGTATGTCGATGGTCGATCTACCACCAGAAAATCAATCATTACAGTAGCTTGGCTTAGGAAAGTCCCTACTGTCACCGGGAGGGAAACTACTGCCACTAGCTTGACCCTTTCTCCCGCAAAGCCGACTAGGGGGGACACTAGACGAGTTTAACTCTTTCCTGATCAATCTTCATTTTCTTAAAGGCTTAAAGGTTTACCAATACAAAATATCGGCCGAGCTTCCATTAACCACTAGAATTCGGCGGAAAGTGTAATTTGCCATAGTCATCATCACAACTAAGGCATCGTCATGTGGCGTTGACACGCCCAATTTATCCTCCTCGAAAAAGGTCAAGGCAAAAGACTCCTATTTTGGTGCCTTACATGGCCTTCCGATAGTTAGTACTTCCCCAACATTCATTATCCTCATACATGCCTTTCTTGTTGAATTAGATTTTTCACCCCCAGCAAATCCTCTTGAGATCCTATAGATCTCGACTATAACGCCTTGATTTCCCGGGTCTCTTTGACCTTCGTGATCCATGTTTCTTCTCTGATCATCCCTCCTTTCATTCCATCTATCACCATCATCCCAGTCGTTGTTACCTCGAAGGTCATGATTCCGAGGGACTCTCTCCCTCTAGCACTGTTCTACTAGAAATTGGACAAGCCTTTCATTTTTTTTGAACTCAATTTCAAAGCGCAAAGTTACATTCCTAGGTATTATGACCATGTTCGGAATGATACTCACTATAATTCCACTGGTCTTGTCTCTGTAGTGGAGTTTTCATCAATGTGAGCCACCGAAAATCTGGATCACTTTTGATCTCCATGAATATCTCAGCCACGCTAGTGTTCAATGGAGTAAAATCATACTTACACTAGGATATTGGGACCTTTTTCGTCTGCTTCCTTGGATTTCTAGCCTCATCACTTTCTCAAGATTCTTTCCCCTTTTTCCTGACTGATTTATTGAACTTCGGTTTGGATTCGACCTTCTGCTTAGACTCCAATAATGCACTGATAGTCTCCTCTTGGTTCATGAACTCTTCAACCTCGCTCATGAATTGTTGGAGAGTGGTTGCTGGTTTCTAAGCCAATTCCGTCATCATAGATCCTTCTACATGGATAACATTTATTAGTAGGGACACAAAGACCATATCCTCCCTTGGGTCCTCCATAGACCATAGTCAATTTCTCCCGATTAATCCACACAATAAAATCATTCAAAGATTAAGACTTTCCTTGAGTTAAAGAACACAGATATGCTGGGTTTTTTGCACCTCCAAACAGCTAGGAATTGTGTCAAAAATTTCCGCACCAAGGACTCCAAAATCTTCAAAAGATATTGGTGGAAGTTTCTTGAACCAATCTCGGGCACTCCCCTTCAAAGTTAAAGGGAATATTCTGCATGACATTTCATCCAGTGTACTATAGAGAACTAAATGGCTCTATGATTCTCCATGTGATCGACTCGGTCTACATCTCCACTATCCTTTTTGATATATGGAACCTTGAACTTCACGGGTAAAGGGAACCTCATCACCCGATTGATAAATGGTAAATGTTTTGAAATAAATTATCAACTATCGATCATTCCTTTTGCCCTTTCCTGGCCATTTGGTGAGCCATCTTTTCATACTTGAGCTTCAAATCTTGCACCACTACATCAAGGCCATTATGACATTTGTAATCATTGTTCTATTGGGAACCACTATCCGCAGTGGCTTCATAGTTTTTAACTTGGCTATGTTGGACTTCCTTGCTGTCTCCTGTTATTCATAGTGCTCCGCTTCCCAAACCACTTGTTCGGGTCTTCCATGGGGCATTCGAGAAATTAATGCCTTGTTTTGCTTCATGAGAGTCGCCATATCTTTAGAATTCTGCAACATTTTTGTGTCAAATGATGCAATATGTCCTTGTGGATCATTAGAAGTTCTTGGTTGTCCATCATTTGGGGAATTGTTTCTGTGGCCAACAAGTGGGTTGGGAGCCCTATCTTCTCGTTGAGATTCGCGAAGAGGTTCCTTTGAACATGTATTCACCACCATTGCTGCTTTTGTCTGGAAACGAATAGTCATTCCAACATAGGGCGCCAAATTGTTAGAAAAGTTTCCAAATAAGTGAATCACGTGAACTATAACCTATAAAATAATTATACTTGATAGAATACGAGGATCTTGTTCTACCCCCAAAACAAACACATAAGCAATTTAGATAGCCAAATTAAACGGCTATGCTCAATATTAAATCAATCACAGATATATAAAAATCCACAAACACAACATAGATATTTGTTTACGAAGTGGAAAACCCTTTAAACACATCAAGGATAAAAACCACTCCGGGGTAGTCAAACCTGGGAAGTCACTAAATGAAGATTCAGAGTTACGCACTAGACAAATACTCACAACCTTGAGGACCACTAGACTTAGTAAGAACAACAAGCTTTCCAACTTGTTTCCATCCTAACCATCTTCACGAAGTGCATTTCCTCACCGGCCCTTTTGGTAGACTTCTTCGTTCAAGTAACCAAACCCATAATCTTATGTAGATGAACAACCACGGCAACACGCCAAATAATAACAAACAACTCTCGAGACACAGTGCCTGAAGAGAAACTTCAAGACTACACAGATAAAAATCCTTCCCAAAAAGTTTGATGTGAATAGTAGCAGGTAAATCCTTATACAGGGAAAACATTTTACTCTTTACGTCCTAACAGAACTCATTTCATGTTAAGACGAGATGAACAAAATAATAGACGAGATGAAAATCCACATCCTAATGGGAAACCAGTTCCGTTATTTTGGGAAGAAAAAATGACACATCTTCGTCATATGTCCCATCCTAACGCAACTTCTCACGAGGAAACAATAGCTTTAACTTCAATCCCGTTACATGTCCCGTTCTAGCACAACTTTTGACGAGAAAATAGGGAGTGACAATAATAAACCAGTCAGGATATTTTCACCATAACGTTTTCACTCCAGCTCCAAATGATGCAAACTCAACGGCTCTGGAAAGCTCTTTCTCTGACCTACAACTTTGTTACTAATAGACTTCTTCAAAATAATACGTTTGCTAGGTCAAAAATGGCTTCCAACGTCCTGCGTAAACTAGCTGCGTCCTAATGGGATTTAGCTCCGTTATGACGGAAATTGGGCAGCAGTAACTTATTGTTTTCTCATCACGTGTCCCGTTATGATGCCCAAGTGACGGAAATTTCATTCCCAAGTGACCCAATCACTTCCAAGTGATGCCCAAGAGATGTCCGGGTGCTGGAATATTGTAGAACTTTTCCATAAACACATATAATGCTTTTCGAAGAGCAATGAGAAGATGAAAAAGGTTACAAGCAAAGTTTTGCATATCGAATAATGCAAATTTCAAAAACCTAATAATCTCCCCCTTTAGCCATTCGATGGCAAAACTCGTATACATCAGTGATAACAACAATTACAAGTAAATAACAATATTTTACAATCTCACCCAAGCCTAACAAATTACTACTAGACTAAGGTTGATCGAAGATGCGCATTGTACCTATTATCTGGAAACACGAAACAAACTCATTAAAAATATGGGGAATAACAATGAATAATAACATCAAACTTGGATGGATAACATTTATTCAACCCCATAACCCCATTACCACCAAGCCTCCCCTTCAAATCTAACAACTTCTTCCCTTTTTGTCACAATGGACAAAGGGATATATTAAGGAAAACGTGCTCCCCATATTAATGACTCAATTGATAGGACAAGAGGAAAGAGAACAAAACAACAACAACGACACATTTAGTGCGAAGAACACCAGATAAACAGGCATGTGTCATGAAACATTTAGTGGCAAAGTATCTTATAAAATATGTTAAAAAATACAATAGATATAAAAGATATTACAAAAGGACCCTGGCTCTAACGCTCACTCCTCCTTCACATAAGCAACCTTTCCCTAACATGATGAGCACACAACACAAACATGAGGGTATGATAGGTTCAAACTATGCACATGAAAAATGCAAACGGGTTCAAAGAAACACCTTTTATTCAAATGTCCAATTCAAGTCATCCAAACAACCATGAAAACGAAGACAAAGAACATGACAACAACCAACATGGCACTTGCAGATCTCAAGCACATTTGAACAAAAAGGCACAAACTCACAATTATAGCATGTGAATGATCAATTGCAATCTCTCAACATAATCAAAAGGCAATTGACATCAATTTCGCATATTACGGGAATATGTAATGGGAGAAACAAGTAATCAACATAACATGTTATGAAAACACCACGCATGTGTAAATGCAACAAAAAAATACCCAAACTTTTGTAAAACTTCACAATCAAGAACCATGAATCCTAAATTCTCCTAAATAGTATTTCAAAGAAGAGCACCAAATATGTGAGTCAAGAAAATAAAAAACCAATCCTATAACCGAAACATGTGACCATGAATCAAGGAGCACCCAATTCATTCAAGACCATTCAAAGAACCCAAATATTTGAAACAGAATAAGCCTAAGTTTATCCAAGTTTCAACAACATCATCAATGGGAAAACAAGATGCAACAGACAACAAGGATAAACAAAGCCAGAGGCATGCAAAGAGACAACACAATGCAATCATAACATAATTCAATCACCGTATGTGTGTGGACAACCACAACTAATCAAGACAATCCCAAGTGTGACAACCTCTCAACCTTAAACCCACTCACCAATCCTAGGAAGGAATGCATGTAGGCCTTGTTTGTCAAATGACAGCACACTCCCCAACTTAACATGGCACTGTTCCTCTCTCTGTGAATACAAGACGTTGCTGCCTACCTAATAAAGGGCGTCAAGCCATCCTTTTTTGTCAAATGACCATAATGTCCTCTCATGTTGCTGTGGGTAGGGGTAAAATGGGAACTGATGAACATTATGGGTAAAGGGGTAAAAATGAAAAATGATAAAACAAAATTTCAAACCTGCCGAGCTGTTATGCGCAACGCTACCCTGACATCTGATGAACAATGTTGTGTTCCAATCTGTGAGGGAATGTGTTATCATTTGCCAAACACCCTCGTAAATGAAATGATCAATGAATGAGAGCATATGAAGTATGTGTTACACTAGAATAGAGGCTCAATGAAGTTCAACACATAAATCACATATAAAGTCAAAAACCTAAGTTAATGACATTGAAAACCTAATGCATAGTGGCAACTCCTAGATTGCAATGCTTGAAAGAATACAAACTCAAGAATAAGAGAATTGAAGATCATCAAGCCTTCAAGATTGAGTTTGTAACCCTTAAGAAATCCAAAAATGCAAACCTAAAACCTAAAAAGGAAGAAGAGAGGTGCAAAACATGATGACAACTCTAAATGCATGCACAAAGAAACACATAATCAACAAAACGGTTTTATAACATCAACAAATCTTTTTGTGAGAGAGAGACCTTAATTGAAGAGAGACACATCTCTAACATGTTTCTAAAAACAAATTTCTTGCTTTTCATAAAAATGCACATGCCACTTTTAAAGATACTCAAAATCAAACTTATGACAATCAATAAAAAGAGCACCAATCATCATCACAATTTTTACCAAAATGCACAAAATTCCACAAACACGATGGTTTGTCAATGGATTCAATGGTAGAAATGGAAAGGTTAAGGTATGTCAAGTGTTGTGCGACAAATCCCACAAGCGAGAACACAAACTTACATAAGTAAGGAGGTAAACATAGCTCATTAAAAAATAAGATAATCCTTTAGCAAAAAGGTCAAACCCTTTTCTCTGAGTTTCAACAAAAAGTCATATCCCTATTCCTCTTCAATGTCCAAGGAAGGTTTTACAATTTAAATCCCGTAGGCGTTTCACCTTTTTCCGCAATTATTTGACACCGGCTCTTTCTATAAGGACTTCAAAAGCAAATTTCTAAGTATTTGTTTAATCAAAATTTTGATAAACATTCGATCTTTGATCATATTTTGCTTATCATTGAAAGAGGTGATGCCATGAAAATTTAAGCTTCAGGTTAGACTTGCAGGTTCAATTTGAATTAGGGTAAATCAAATTTTTACACGAGTATTTACTAAAACTAGCACATGTAGTTACCACATGCTTGTGAGAAAGTGTACAAAGAAGATGACAATGCTTAGACAAGCCATTATGAACAATTGCACACACACAATTAAACACAACCATCATATACATCATTTTCCAAGTAACAAGGTACACACTACGACATGATAAGTTAACCAATCAATGAATGACAAGAGGAAATTTGGAATTGGAAGTTTTAAAAGTGCATTTACAGAAACAAGTTATTCTCTCATTTTCTTTCACATAAATAAACATACACACAAAAAATGCAATGCAAACAAAAGACTCAACTCAAACTACAATGATATGCATGCAAAGAAAATAAAAATGCATGTCCTAGGATTCATGAACAAATGCATAAAGCTCAACCCTAAGCAAGCTCAAACCACCTACCCTAGGTAGGGATTCTATCACTCCCTCTCAATGGGCGAGGGATTTCCACTTCCTTGGCCTTATACCTTTTCCTCATAGGAATAGTCCAACAACGTTCCAACTTATCCAACCCAAGGAAAACATCTCTCATCACGGAGAGAAGACTCTCCAAATCTGTCCTAGGTGGAATGATCTCTTTTTTAGGTATCCTAGGCCTAAACAAATGACAATGAGGTCGAATGTGACCCACTTTGCCACATTGGTGGCACGTAGTGACAAACCTTGGAGGAGGTTGTCTCCTAGGAGGGTCACCACCCTCAACCTTAGACTTCAAAGGAATCCAAACCTTTTTCCCTTGGCCAAAAACCTTAGGTCCAACCGACCCTAAGACTCTCTTCCCCTTATCCAGCTTCCTAGAAGAAGGACTAGGACCATTAATAACCGTAGGGGGCCTCAACAAGAAACAATTTGGTCGAATATAACCAACTTTGCTATAGTGATGACAAGTAAGAATAAACTTTTGAGAAACTTGTCTCCTATGGGGAGGGACATACCTGGACTTAGAATTGGTCACACACGAGTCAATACCAATCCTCTCACCCTTATTCACAACAGGAGGGCAAATATCTACACATGGAGGAGGAGAAAAAATCATTTTTCCTTTGTTGACAAGTGTGGTTTTCAGAGCGAAAGCAATTTTAACAGAATCAAGCTCACACTTGTTTTCAAACATTTTATTGGAACCCAAGATGCAATCAAAATTATCATCAAAAGAGTTACAAACATCTTCAAGCGATTTAACTTTATCAATAAGCATCGAGTTCTCATGTTTCAAGGAATCATTAACAACATCCACTTCATGCAATTTAACCACCAATGATTCCTTTTCAATCTCAACATTTTTCAACTTCATGAGAAGTTGATTATAGGCTTCTTGGAGATTAGTCTCCCCAACCAACTCAATGTGTGATATTTCAACAAGCTTCTTTTAAATGGAGTTAACATTCTCATTCAACCCCAGAAGTTAATAACCCATGCAAGAAATGTGAATCAAATAATTAAACAAGTAAAGATTCTTAGAGTCTATCAATTCATTCTTAAGAAATTTAACCTTATCCAAATGCATTGAATTATCAAACTTTAAAGCATCAACCAAAGCATGTGAATTAGAAAATTTAACAAGCAAAGTTTCATTTTCATTCCCAGCTTCCTTAAGTATCTTATCAGACAAAACATTCGTCTTTTGTAATTTCGTGCAAAAATAAAGAAAGGTTAATGTAGTATGCTCGAAAGTTCCTCTTATCTTCAGAGTCATCATGAGATGACTCACTATGGTCAAGTGTGTTATCCACACTAGACTCTTTATCACTCCTCAAATAATCCTCATTTTTCTTGATCTTATTGTTTCTCTTACACAAAGAACGCACATGAGATCGAGAAGAACACATAACAAAAGAGGGTTAAGGAGACACTCAGGCTATTAGTTCAAACACGAGTGAACCCACTTTGATACTAATTGATAGAATATGAGCATCGCGTTTGATTGTACCAAATTTAGTATTCGCAATAAAACGAACCGTGGTTTGTATAGCGTTTGCACAAGTACTTGTTCAAATCCACAGGGCACCGTGAATGTTAAAAACTAATCTTACTCCTAAACTAACACTATCTTAACCTAGCACCGAGTTGTGTGTTCGTAATTAACGGAAATGTAAACTAATTAAAAATGCTTGTAAAATAAACGAAAGGTAACTAAAGTTAAAGAATCCATCACACCCACTAACATATACACGTTAAAACACTACAATCATTATTCCACCTATCGAGTTAGCTCTTTGCTTAACCTATAGTCGTTAGTGAAGCTAGTCGAACCGTTCAAAGCGTTTACTGTATAAAGAGTCATGATGGATGTTAGTTTGAGCTCGAGTCATCCATTGTATCATTGAGCACAGTGGATGCCTCGTCTCATTCCAACCATCTGTCATACCTCCGGATCGGAATGCAAAGACATTGGACATTGGCGCAACACAAACGACTATCAAATGAAATTGTCACTTAAATCATATTGAAACGACTAAGCATAAAAGTAAAGACGGAATTAAATGATTGAAATGTAAACATGTATAAATTAGAGGGGAGGCTTCATCTTCAACCTTAGTTGAAGATTAGCCTCCCATATAAAAGAGAGAAGGAAAGTAAATGAAAGTAAACATTTAAAAAAATAAAATGGAAATGGTTAATGTTTAGAACAAGTGTGTAGAGCCAAACAATGGTCTCTGCAGCAGAAAAGCGCTCAAAAAACGTAACAACATAAAATTTTACACAAGGGTCCTATTTATAGAAAACCAGAATGCTGCCAGGTCAGAGGGCTACGCTCGATCGCAGGCGGTGCGCTCGAGCGCAGTGATGTATGCGATTGATCGTGGGAGGCGCGCTCGATCGCTCGTAACTGCCTCAGAAACTCCACGGCGCAAGGATGAAAGAGATGGCGGCTAAGGCAATCGCGTGAGACGCGGGCTGACAAGGCATGCGCTCGATCGTAGGCCTTGGGATCGAGCGCAGTGGCAGGGAACATACTTTACTTCTTTTGCCCTTTTTCACCATTTCAACCATGGTTTGGATGCAAGGACCTGCAATCACCAAAAGACACTAAAACAACACAAATGTTAGATATTAACAATGCTAAGAGATTAACAAATATAAGTTAAGGGGGGTCAAATATATAATATTTGACACCGATCATGTTCTGCCCCCAAAAACAAATGCATAAACAATTTAAATAACCAATTTAAAAGGATATGCGCAGTATTAAATCAATCACATATATATAAACATCCACACAACCATAACACAAAGATTTGTTTATGAAGTATAAAACCCTTTTTCTTTTTAGATAAAGATAAGTAATGTTCTATAAAAAAAAAAGGGCAGTGGGGTGCAACCCGTGCAACCCTAGTACACAGGAATTATACAAGAGAACGCCTAAGGGGGGCTAGAAAAGAGAGAAATAAAATCAGAAAAACTAATCACTAAGGGGGCAAGCCAAGCTTCCGTCCAAGTGAGTTCTGAATCTTCGAAAAATTTCTCGTTACGTTCTGTCCATAAACACCACATGATGCAAAGCGGAACCATTTTCCAAACCACGGCATTACGGGGACGACCCCCCGACCACCAGCTACGCAAAAGATTCGCTACCCTCCGAGGCATAGCCTAGGCCAAACCAAAACGACTGAAAAAAGCATTCCACAAGAATTGAGCACATTCACAATGAAGAAGCAAATGGTCAATGGATTCTTCATCCTTTTTGCACATCCCACACCTATTGACCGTCACCATATTTTTCTTCCTCAGATTATCTAGAGTGAGAATCTTGTCAATAGCAGCCAACCAAACGAAGAAACCCACTCTCGGTGGGGCTTTAGTGCGCCAAATACTCTTCCAAGGAAACGGGCTGCAATCTCTGGAAATAAGGGCATTATAGAAAGATTTCACTGCATACTTCCCCTTCCTAGCCGGAATCCACCAAATTTTGTCGACACCTCCATCCAAATTATAAGCATAAAGGAGATTATGAAACAAAACCAAATCATCCACTTCCCAATCATTCAACAAACGAAGGAAACTAACATTCCACTGACGAGAGCCACTCGAAAAATCAATGTTATCCGCTATGGATGCCTCCTTATTACTAGCTATGTTATACAGCCTTGGGAAAGCCTCCTTAAGAGTCGAATTACCACATCACAACTCCTCCCAAAAGCTGATTCTAGAACCATCTCCTGGAATAAGTTTGGTGTGACTTAAAAAACGATGCCAATCCCTACTAATAAACCTCCATAACCCCACCCCATGGGAGCCGGCATTGTCTCTAGAGCGCCACCCTCCTCTCACCGACCCATACTTGGCCTCTACCACCTTTTGCCATTGAGCATCCGGTTCACTCGCAAAGCGCCACTGCCACTTCCCAATCAGCGCATGGTTGAACAATCTTAAGTTACAGATGCCTAAACCCCCTTCATGAATGGGAGTACAGACCTTAGACCAATTCACAAGGTGGTGCTTGAGTTCTTCGCCCATACCACCCCATAGAAAATCACAATGAATCGACTCAATGCGTTTGGCAACCGAGGCAGGAATTGGAAAGAGAGACAGGAGATAAGTAGGGAGATTAGATAACGTACTTTTGATGAGAGCAACCCGCCCTCCTTTGGAGAGATACATTCTCTTCCAACTAGAAAGAGAGCGAGTCGTCTTTTCCACCACACCATTCCAACTTGCCTTGTCTTTAAACCAAGACCCCAACGAGAGGCCCAAATACGAAAGAGGCAAAGAGCCAACACCACAACCCAAAACCTCCGCCAAAGTGCCAACATTGTCCACCACTCCAACCGGCACTACCACAGATTTAACCAAATTGACCTCAAGGCCGGACACAAGTTCAAAGCACACCAACAAGTCACCAAGGGCTTGCACCTGATCCAAAGAGGCCCCACAAAAAACCAACGTGCTATCCGCAAACAATAAATGCAAAACGAGCGCTTGCTCACTCCCCTTAGCACCCACGGCGAAGCTCGAAATACGATTGTGATCAATCATAGCCTTAATCATTTTACTAAAGGCCTCCATCACAACAACAAAGAGAAAAGGAGAAAGAGGATCACCTTGCCTAACCCCTCTCGAACTGTTGAAAAAACTAGGCGGCGAACCATTGATCAAGACAGAAAACAAAGCCCTGGAAACACAAGAAGCAATCCAAGAACACCATTTCTGCCCGAACCCACACCTTCGAAGAAGATACAACAAGAAGTCCCAATTCACGTGATCATAAGCCTTCTCCATATCAAGTTTACAAAGCAACCCCGACTCCCCAGACTTAAGACGATAATCCAAGCTTTCATTTGTAGTAAGCACAGAATCCAAAATTTGCCTACCTTTGACGAAAGCATTATGAGGATTAGAGATAATTTTATCCATAACCAACCTCAACCTATTGGCCAACACCTTGGAGATAATCTTGTAAATCCCACTCACAAGACTAATAGGACGAAAGTCTTTAAGATCCGAGGCCCCAGACACCTTTGGAATGAGAGAAATGAAAGTGGAATTACAGCTCTTTTCAAACTTACCACAAGCATGGAAATCCAAAAAAACAGCCATGATATCCTCTTTGAGAACCTCCCAACAACCTTGGAAGAAAGCCAAGGAAAAACCATCCGGACCTGGAGCTTTATTCCCATCCATACCGAAGACCACGTCTTTCACTTCAAGAGCAGAAGCTTCATCCTCATTAAGGGCCTCAAAATCTAAATCATCCAGCTTGGGCCTCCAAGGCATAGTCTCAACAAACATAGACTCAAAATAGCTGGCGGCATGTTCTCTAATGGCAGCCGGATTAGAGGACAAAGACCCATTTATGCGGAGAGAATCGATGTTGTTGAATCTTCTATTAGAATTGGCCATAAGATGAAAAAATTTAGTACATTTTTCACCCTCCTTAAGCCACTTAATTCTGGATTTCTGCCTCCAACAGATTTTCTCTTGAAGAAGAGACCTCTCAAGATCCCTACAAAGCAACATTTTCCTCTCCTTGTCTTCTTCACTCAACCCTCCCCCTTCGGCAGCTAACTCAAGGCTCTTCAACTCCTCCACCCTCTCCTTGACAAGAGCACCAATATTGCCAAAGACATTCTTGTTCCAAGTCTTAAGGGTGTGTTTGGGAATGGACTGGACTGGAGGAAGTGGACTGGTACTGTAGCAGATTTGATTGATGTGAGGAAAAAAGTAAGAATGTTTTGTATAGAAAAGTGAAATTTTTTGTTTTTTAGTGATTTTTTTATTTGAAAAGTGATAAAAAGTAATTGATGTAATATAAAAAAGTAAGAATGTTGGAGTTGATTTTGAGAAATTTTTTTTGGGACTTTACAAAGTCCGGTCCAGTCTCTTGGCAAACATAGCCTAATATCCCCCTTGAGGGCCTTAAGCTTCTTAGCAAAAACGAAGCTAGGGGTGCCTTGAAACTGGTACGCAGCCCACCTGCCTTTAACCCTATCCACAAATCCGTCCTCTTTCAACCACATATTCTCAAATTTGAAAGGTTTCCTCCCCCCCTTACGACCCCCACTGACTAGAACAATAGGGAAATGATTCGAGCAAAGGCAAAGTAGTCTTTTTTGTAGAAGATCCGGATGTCTCACTTCCCATTCCGGGGAAACCAAAAAGCGATCAATTCTGGACCAAGACTGACTATTGAACCATGTACATAAGCCCCCAGATAACGGAAGGTCCATAAGGCCTCTCTCAAAAATGAAGTCAGAAAACTCACTCATAGCTGGACTGATGTGCCTCCCTCCAGACCTCTCACTAGGAAACCGAGTGACATTGAAATCACCCCTAATACACCAAGGCAAGTTCCACCAGCTTATCAAACCAGCCAGCTCGTCCCATAAAAAGCACCTGTCCGAATCCCCATTAGGGCCATACACCCCTTCAAACGCCCATTCAAAACCATCATCAACATTTTTGAAAGAGCAAGCAACCACAAAATCACCTACTTCCACCTCCATCCTATTGACCACCCTCTTATCCCACATCAGGAGAATACCCCCAAAGGCCCCTAAAGAAGGCACAAAACACCAATCTACATAAGGACAACCCCATAAACTCCTAATCAATCTTATGGAAATGAACTCCAACTTAGCCTCCTGCAAACACACAATATCCACTCTCCAAAGCCTCAACAAATTTCTCACCATAAGCCTTTTGTCTAAACAATTCAGCCCTCTCACATTCCATGTAAGAATGTTGCGCTTCATAAGAGAATATGATTGCCCCTTCCCTTAACTCTGTTCCGAGACACACTACCTCCACTTCCCTCATAATTAACCATAGAGATGAGATTAATGAGCTCTCTCGTTCCTTTTTTAACCGCCTGAGATCCCCCCACAGCTTTGTTAACCTCCCTGTTTGCCTTGTCCGCAAGAATATGAGCGAACATTGCCTTAAGCTTCTCAGTATAACCCTCACAGGAGACTCCAACAATCTTACTAAAAACCATAATTAATTCCACAACCTTACTCGTGTCATGAGACCCCTCTGCTACTATCAACCACCACCTCTTGGCTCCAATTCAAAGGAATTGGCTCAACCTCCATGAATGGCACCATTTCCAACCTAGACCTGACAATCTGTTGGGAACAATTAGATAACCCCTCTCCTACAAAAAGGCCGTTAAGTTGGTCTCTACCCTGCTCAGGCGCATCGGAAAAATGCTCCACCAAAAAATTCTCCGCCAACATCGGAATAAAACCCTCCCCCACCGAGTCTCCTTCACTCAGAATCTGGATGACGGGGGGAGAAGACAAAGTCGACGCAGCCAGGGCCTCACTGGCCCCCTCTGTGACATCCGGACCGCCACTACACCCTTCGTCGACCACCACTACCCCCTCCGCCGGCACTGTACTGAACTCGAGAGGAGAGCCCAACCCACCAGGCGTCTCTATTGACGTTATTTGAGGCATCTCACCTTGGTCCTAACCACCGGAGCTCTCTTCGGCCTCCACCAAACCTAACTCCGGCTAGAACAGCGTCGATGGCAATGAGCCCAGAACCCCGGTCTTCAAAACCGGGAAGCCCAGACGAAACCAACCAGAGTTTCCGTAACCCTGCGGTGCCACCATCCCCAAAGATGCCGACGATGCCTCAGACGAAGTGCCCACTCCACTGGAACTCTCTGCCAGACACTTATGCCGACCATCCGAGCTACTAGAACCTGCATGTTGGGTCGAGAGGGACACCCCCCTTGCTCACTTCACTCAAACCCACTGACCCCTTAGGCCTAAATACCATTTTTCTCTTGGGCTTGAAGGCCCTCAAAGGCTTACTTCCAAAGCCCTCATCCTCCAGTTTTTTTTCCCTTTATAATCCATCTTCTGCTGAACTTTGGGGCCCAGCCCACCTTTGTAATCCATCCTCTGCTGTACTTTGAGACTCAGCCCAGGCCCGCATAACTCCAAAAAATTAATCACCGACTCAAGTCTCTCCAATCCCATGTCAGCTTCACTTCTAGCCTTTTCCAATGACTCCTTAATGAGGAGCAACTCAAGACGTGCGTCGAGAAGAAACTGCCCATCCTTGTCAAACCCCTTCCTTCCCTTCAGTGGTACCTAGCCTAGTTTCGAAGCTTGCACTTTCGCCTTAGAGTACAGGCTACACTCCTCAGACTGTAGCCTAGTCGTCTGAGGCTTCCCGGATAGCCCACCGACCTGCAGGTTGTAAACTCCCTCTGTGGCTTCCTCAAGACCCTTGTAAACCCATCACTAGTCATTGTCGGAGGAATGGTCTCCTTGGAATTCTGAGCACGCTTAACAAGCTCACTGTCTTGTTTGTCCATCTCTTTCGAGGCTTCTTTCAGCCACCTCGGAACTCTGGCTATCGGCTCTGAGAATGCGTTGAAACACTCCTCCACCGACTACGACGACCAACCCACAACCTCTGCATAACTCCTTTTGCCTGAGTCTTGTTTGACTTGCTTATACTCTCGTGTCACTCGACCCCCACTCAAAGAGGAATTGGCCTGGTGCACTTCCGAAATGAATCCTTCCCAACCTTGGCCAAAGCGACCCTCTGGAACCATAATCGCGCCACACTTCCTCCCTCCATCAAATTCCTCCACCGTCAAAAAACGCCCATTTCTATTGGCGCATTTTTTAGCAATGATCCTAGGAAAACCTGCTCTAGAATGATCCCAAAAGACCTCTGAACTCTGGACTGCCGCCAACTTCTCCGCAATACGTGCCAACCATGCAAGCTCCTCCTTCTGCAGAAAGATAGACCTTTGTTTTTTGCAGCTTCTCTCAATAATCCTTACCCCTGAAAGCCCTCCTTTTATCAAAAACTCAAAATCTTTCGATTCCACAGACCACTTCCTTGAACAAGCCATACTACTATCTTACCGAGCAAAAACTAACTCTAACACGCCACCCACGCACCTAACTCAGGCACGGAGTAGATGAGAGAGAAGAGAGAGTCTGTCTAACCAGTGTTTAAGGATCCAATTCTAGAAGACTATCAAAACAAGTATTTGGTGACACATCAAAGGTAAAAACCATTACTGGGTAGCTAAACTCTGAAAATCATTAAATGAAGATTCAAAGTTACAGAATAGACAATACTCACAACCTTAAGGACCTCTAGACTTGGTAAGAACAATAAGATTCCCAGCTTGTCTCCATCCTAACCATCTTCACGGAGTGCATTTCCTCACCAACCATTTCGGTAGATTTCTTCCTTTATGTAACCAAACCCATAATCTTTTGTAGATGAACAACTAAGGCAACACGCAAAATAATAATAAACAACTCTTGAGACACAACGCCCAAAGATAAACCTTGAGACTGCACGGAGAAAAATCCTCCCCAAAAAGTCGAATGTGAATAGTAGCAGGTAAATCCTTATATAGGGAAAATATTTTATTCTTCACGTCCTAAACTCATTTCTCGTTAAGATGGGATAAACAAAATAATAGGTCTGAAAATCCACGTCCTAACGAGAAAGTAGTTTCGTTATGATAGGAAGAACAAATGATACATCCCCGTCATATGTCTTGACGCAACTGCTGACAAGGAAACAGTAGCTTTAGCTTCAATCCCTTTACATGTCCCGTCCTGGCGCCAGTTCTAACGATAAAACAGGGAGTGACAACAAAAAACCAGTTAGGGTATTTTGGCCATAACTTTTTCCCTGACACAAATGACACAAAATTAACGGCTCTAGAAAGCTTTTTCCCTGATCTACAACTCTGTTTTTAATGGGCTTCTTCAAAATAAGACGTTTTTCTATGTCAAAAAGGGCTTCCAACTTTCAGCAGAAACCAGCCAGGTCCTAACGGGATTCAGTTCCGTTATGACGGGAATTGGGCATTAACTTACTGTTTTCTCGTCACGCGTCCTGTTATGATGCCCAAGTGATAGGAATTTTATTCCCAAGTGACCCAATCACTTCCAGGTGATGCCCAAAAGATGTCCGAGTGATGTCTGGGTGCAAGAACATTGTAAAACACTTCTGTAAACACATTCAATTCTTTTCCAAGAGCAATGGGAAGATGAAAATGGTTACAAGAAAAGTTTTGCACATCAAATAAGGCCAATTTCTAAAACCTAACAATACTTTAGACAAAAGAGCTTGCCGGGTGTGCCAGTGAGGGATACCTCTAAGGCCTAAATTAGTAGGTGTGGCAACCCACATCGCCTGGGTATGGGGATGGAGGTATGCTTATATGTATACTTGTAGCATTTCTTACAACAACACATTTTAAAGTTATAATGGTCATGAACCCATTAAAACTTTATAGTTAAGCGTGCTTCTACGAGAGTAGTAGCAGGATGGGTGTGCTCTTGGGAAGTCTAATTCAGGGAAGCCAAAAGCAGACAATACTGTGTCATTGGGGGTGGGTCGTGGCAACTCTCGTGATGGTTCTGGAGATTACTGCTAAGATCGGGGTGATGGAGATCGTAGTAAATGATCTTGGAATTCTCGGTGATGCTATGTTTCTGGGAAGAGAGCCTCTACTATCAGGGTGGGCTGTAATACCCCATTTTTATAGAATCCAATAAAATATTGACACATCATGTAAACCCATAGTAAAATATACATAAAAGCACTGAATTTTATTCTTAGGAAAAAAAAAATCCCTTGCAAGAGGCCCATTGATCTATCCCTAAAAAAACCCACCACCTCCTCACCCCAACACTGTTGATGGAGGAGCACCGGTGCCGGTGGAGTTTTTCACCGTGAGAGAGAACTCTTTCATCCCTTCTTCTCCACCCAAATGACACCCATATCTTTTTCTCTCTTTCTCGGTGGTTTTGGAGGACCCAGCAATGGAAAGTAGGTCAAAACCTCCAAGAAAGAGATAACCCATGCATCAACAGCAACAATAGCAATAGCCTCCAAAATCCCCATAAACCCATCCCCAGATCTGCTGATTCCAACCCCTACCCGACAACCTTTATCCAAGCATACACCTCCACCTCAAGATATGAGAGAGTTCCAAATCTGAGAGAGAGCACCGATACAGGCGAGTTTCACCGCCTGAGAGAGAGAGAGAGTGAGAGTGGGTTGAGAGAGAGAT
This sequence comes from Carpinus fangiana, assembly GCA_006937295.1. Taxonomy (NCBI): domain Eukaryota; kingdom Viridiplantae; phylum Streptophyta; class Magnoliopsida; order Fagales; family Betulaceae; genus Carpinus; species Carpinus fangiana. Next base: position 24,745,715 of record CM017322.1, read on the forward strand.
CCTCCGACGTTGAACGTGACTTTTTCATTTGAGTAGCGCACAAGAAATTAGGTTCGAGTGTTTTCATCCTACTTGTCAAATTTTTTTTGAATGCTGTAAAAGTTGGTTTTTACACCACATCTTGATAGAAGGTATTCTCTTATGAGAATTCCACTAGTGCACCTGGAGATCACGGGTACATTCACTGGACTCCGTTGGCGGGCCTTTCTCTGCCCATATAGAACATGTTTGGTTTCTGTTTGGCCCAACACCCAACACAGTGCACTCCAATTGATGGAAAGGTTAGAAACTTGGAGTAATCCCTAAGGTGTTACTATTATGGCTAGACGTAACGCATGGCCTACTCTAATGGTTAAGCGGTACTCCTGACTTATGAGGCATTCCGCTTGGCATAAAGGGGCACACCCACAACATGCACCCCCTCCATATAATATTTGATATTTTCTGAATTAATGGTATAAAGCAAGAACTTAATTATGAATGCTTGTACTTTTTCTTTTGATAACAACCTTAAATAAAAGAAAATAAACTGAAAAATTGACTCAGTGTAGCTATCTTTTATATTAAATTGGTTTAAAATAAAGGGAAAATACAGAGAAGTTATATTTCAAATAGCTTATTTTTTTCATTAATGTTTGTTTTGTGATGAACTCATACGACAAAGGGAAAAAATAAAATGAGTTGTGTACGTATAAAATAATTTTTGACATGATTTACAAATTTGATACGAACCTAACTTGAAATTAATGAATTAGAGTTGATGGGTTGACTCATTTAATTGAGTAGAGTTTACTTGACCTATATAGTCTTATACATATTTTTTGACATGGCTTAAACCCAACATGCTACATATGAGCTTACAATTTTTGACACGACTCACAAACTTAAAACAAAATTGACAAATTATAATTTAAGAATCTAACCGGCCTGTTTAATTGGATAATCAGCGACCAACACAGGTATCATGTACGTGTAATTGAATTTCCTTTTTTCTTTGCTTCCCATCTTCTGATCAATTGGTGGACAATGTCTCTTTCAGCAGATGGAAAATCAACTTAACATTATAACACATGTAATTGAACAAGGCCAGTCATCTGAGTCAATGACCAACACTTCCAGCTCAGCTGATCCTCTTGATCAACACCAAGACATCCACAATTCTCTCAAGTTGGGGGTAAGTTTGCCACATTACAACACTAAATTTCTTTCTCTGGTTTTCTTCTTGTAATATGCACGTAGTTAAATTAAGAGTTCAGTCCAGGGATGCCTTAAGTTCAAATTTATATATAATCTTCTTACATTTAGGCATATATTATCTAGAAATATAAGAATAATATGAAATTAATTAGTGGTTGCACTGGCTGAGTGGTGACCAAATGCCAAAGACATAATTAATGTGCTGCTACTGGAGAGATAGTGTTTAATTACCTTGGTATATCTTGCAGGTTACCTTTCCCGAACTGATTTTGAAAGATAAAGAACGTCAACAGTACATGTAGACCCTTAATTTTCTCAATTGAAAAACAAGCATGTCTAAGTAAAACCCAGCTAACTGTTGATCAAAATAAATTTTAGTTTCTGCAAGTTGATCAACATAAAGTCCCACATATGTATATGGTGATCAGCCATGGATGCTTAACTATGTTATGCATGAATAATCGAAGGCCAGCTTGTTTCAATGGACTATAAATTAAGAAGACAGGAAAACAGAGAGAGAGGAGGGGGGTGGCGGTCAATTTATAAGTGTGAGGAAAAGCTTTACCTCTTGATCTAATTTTTGGGGTTGAGAGATGCCAAAGATTACCTAACATTGGTGTTAAAGTCCATGTTCAACAAACAAGTCTTGGCTCAATAGTGAAACGGGTTGTATCAGCTTCGACCTAGAGCACGATGTGTGAGGGAGAGATTATTGGGATTATTCTACATTGGTTGTGGAATGGGCTGGTGGTCAATTTATTTATTTATTATTTTTTGACATGTTCATACAAGGGAAGAGAGAGGAAAGTGTGATGAAAAACATCATCCCTTGAGCTAACTTTTGGGCTTGAGAGAGGTCAAGACCACCCAACAAACTATGTTGTGTTCCGCCTATTGTTCGATTTTTTAACTAACTTCAGCATAATTGAACCCAAATAAAATCAAATGGGCTTATAAGGAAAATGTTTCCTCCGGCAATAATAGATATACCTATTTTTATTTTTTTTCAAGTTGGTGCATTTTTTAATTTTTTTTATAAAACAAATAGAACTTTGACCAAGTCCATATGCAAACAAAGAATACCTACTATACTGAGCCTAACCATAATGAGATTAATTTGTTGCATTGTGGTCCTTCCTCTCTCTCTACTCTAGATCAGGGATGGAGCTAAGAAGTTTTATGAGAGGGGACCAAAGCAATTTTTTATTTTTTTTTGGCAGCGTGTAATGAATGGGTACTTTTTTCTATTTTTTTCTTATTTTTCCAATCACTGGTACTTAAATACAATGAGGAATTAAGCTTAAAATTGTGTCATATTCTCCAATTAAATGTTTAAATTCTAACAAACAATATTCTCAATATTGAATAATCATAATATCTAAATTACAAGATCACCTAGATTAAGAATTGAGCTTAGAATGCAAATCTCAAAAAGTACGACCTGTGTTGAGTTATTTTGCACCTCGTTAATTAGCATCATATTCCCATATGTGACACGCAATCGATGATCAAATTTCAATAAATTTTGTGCATTTTTTCATTTGAAATAGTCAAGTATTGCATTTGATTTTTTCATCATTTACAAATAAATTCATATGATCATTTTGTGTCTATAGAAAATAAAGAAAAAATATGCGTAGGTTAACAATGAACAAACTCATATGAATAACATAATCATCACATAAAGACTATAAGTTAAATATTACACTTTAACCCTATAATTATTATTCTCGCCCTATTCCATTAATCTAGCAACTTACCCCCAATTTATAATAGTCATATTCACATACAATAATTAATATGATTATTATATGACATATTAGAACCTAAACCTCATAGGCATCAATTTTCATTGAACTCATGAAAGTCTAGGATTAATTAACACTTTAAATGTAATTAACACATCTAATTAGCGTTTCTAATGTTCACATACCAAAAACCCTAATTTAATTTATACTATACAAATTAGGGTTTATATTCATACTATTAACAATAGTTAAATTGAAGCTTTCAATCCATTAATCTAACAACCAGGATCTTAAATCATGTATATAAATCCACTACACACAAAAGCCCCAAATTAATTTTAGGAATTTAATTTCTTACTAAAATTCTCCAAAATTTAGACCTAATAAAAAATTACTCAAATCATTATGATTTTAAACTTGAAATTTAATGGGTAGAATAGAAGCTCAAAGAGAAACTAGAGATTTCTCAATGGCATTAGTTATAAAAAACCATCAAAATAACAACAAAAAACATAGAAATTTTTTTTGAGAGGGATCGGGACCTATCAATTTTTTTTTTTTTTTGAGGGGGGGACTAGTGTTATTTTTTATTTTTTTTTACTCCTTAAAAAAACTTTTTGAGGAAATGAGGGAGGACTATGGTACCAGCCGGTCCTCCCTCCCTCCATCTCTATCTCTAGCACGTAGAGTTGTTGTAAGAGCTTTCATACCCAGTAAAGAAAAATAAATATCATTGTACACCATGTTTTACTCTTCTCGACAAAACCAAAGTATAGTTGGATTGCATTTAATGCTTTTACACCAATGATCGAGAAGAAATCTACTGTACTTAGTGGAACGATTCCTCTCCGTTATTGTCATTTTCCGACAAATTTACTCTTTAAATGTAAATGTAAGGAACTGATTCTCTCCATTACTGTCATTTTCGGACAAATTTACTCTTTAAATGTAAGGAACCAACTCCTCTCTAACATTGTCGGCTAAAAGGTGCTTTTTAGTTTTTTGTTTTAATTGATTGGGGAATAGAATGGGATCCTTACCATTTTTAATCATGAAAGAAAAGAGAATGAAGAATCCTAAGAAAAAACTAAACAAAAATTGAAAAAATTGGTGAACTCCCCAATACAAACACTGCAGTGCAAAAATAAAATAAAAAAATTGCCAGTAAAAATTTTGACAAACAAATGTCTCACTCTTCTCAAATAAGCCAGTAACAGAAGCAATGGATTTTGCATGTACTGTTCAGTTTGCATTTATTTTTTTGTTGCTGTACCTTTTTGATTAGGTTGTTACCCCCAAATTCTTAAATTCGCATCTTGCTGCAGGCCGGAAGAGATTCAATGTATTTTCACCAAGCTGGAATGACGACCATTTATAGTAGTATAACGGAGCTCAAATTTGACTATTAATGGTGTTCCAATTATGTGCCAAAAAAAAAAAAAAAAAATTATGTGCAAATCACGTCTCCAAGAGGTAATTCAATCGGCTGGGACCACGCCTAATGAAGCGAGGGTCATTAGTTCGAATCTCCCTCCTCCTCTTGTGTGGACATGTCAAAAAAATTATGTGCAAATTACAAGCAATTGCCCCCATCTAACTAGTTAGTGAACTATGTACATATATATTAGGGAAAAAAACCTATAGATACATAGTATCCTAATTTTTTCCCGAAAAAGGGAGTCCCAAATCCCAGAAAAAATGAATTTGATTAAGGGTGCATTTGACATTTCGATTTCATAAGTAAAAAGTGTGATTTTAAACTAAATTGCAGAAAATAGATAGTTTGAAAGTGCGTTTTTAAAAACTTGCAATTTGAAAACATAGAAAATGTGCATTTTCAAATCGCATGTAATTGGAGGGGCTTTTTTGAAAACGCACAATTTTAAATGTTAAATTGGGATTTTAAAGATCAAACTGCGATTCTGCCTGCATTTTCAAAATCACAATTTAGAATCGTTATTTTTAAACTCGTAAACCTAAACAAAGCCTAAATAGAAAGTGAAAATTTGTGTTATTAATTCTTCTAGTTGATCCTTTGCGATGAATATATATGAGTCTAGAGAATGTCATGCATGTAACTAAACCTAATGAATGACAGGTTCTTTTATTTTATTTTTATTTTTGGAGTTAATGATGTAAAAATAAGAACTAATTGATGTTTATATATAGTAGTTTTTCTTTCTACTATATATAATCTCAAACACAGATATGAGAATGTTAAATATTTTCATTCAACCTGGTTTGATAGAAATGAAAAATAAAGAAAGGCAAAAGATCTAAAAGCTTTGTTTTCTAATTTCTCCTTTCATGGGACTTGAAAAATAAAAGAAAATAAGAAAAGGAATGAAGATTATAGGCCATATTGCCATAAGAAGGCCTAGAACGAGGTGGCTAACAATCTTACTGCGTAGGATTGGAGTTACACGATGACTCATCCAAGGGTTTATTGAAATTGCTACGTCATTATTATTATTATTATTTGGAGAAACTTCATTTACCCCTCATGAACTTACGCACTTTTTACAAACTCCCTTCCAGTATTCAAAATCTCTCATTTTGGTGTATCGAACTTTTTTTTTTTCATTCTAAATACCCCCAACCATTAAATATTGCAGTTAAATTAAAGGAGAAACTTTACTTATCCCCTACAAACTTACGTGCTTTTCGCAGACACCCCCCATTGTTCAAAATCTCTCACTTTGGTGTATCGAACTTTCGTTTTATTTCAAATACCCCATTACCGTTAAATATTGCAGTTAAATTAAACGGAAAAATGACTAAGGGTATTTTAGTAATGTCACACATTTCCATTAGGATTTAACAGAAAATTCTAACAGAATGGGGAAGTGAAAGGAAATCAAAATTCGATACACAAAAGTGAAAAGATTTTGATCAATGGAGGGGTGTTTGCGAAAAACGTGTAAGTTCATGGGAGGTAAGTGAAGTTTCCCCTAAATTAAACGAAAAAAATGAGAAAAATGACTAAGGGTATTTTAGTAATTTCACACATCTCCGTTAGGATTTAATAGAAAATCCTAACGGAAGGGAAAAAGTTGAAGGAAATCAAAGTTTGATATACCAAAGTGAGAAATTTTGAATATTGAGAGGATGTTTGCAAAAGACGCGTAAGTTCTTGGGGGGTACACTACAAGAAATCTGGTCTTTAGGGGCGACTTTATTTGAACGCTAAAAGTATTCAAAGCGGATGCTAATGGACAACGTTGATCATTAGTGTCAACTATTGGATGCTAATCCTCCGACGCTAAAGATCAATTGTTGATAATTAGCGTCGACTTAGAAGTGGACGCTAATGATTACCTTTTAGCGTCCACTAAGTCGACGCTAAAAGTCTTGAATTTTGGTCGCCAATGCTAGAGTGGACTGAAGCAAGAGTGGACGCTAGTGCTCCACTATCAGCGTCTACTCAAAGTGGATGCTTGGTCGTACCAAATTTAGGTACTCGCCAATTGAACGAACCGTAGTTCGTATAGCGTTGCGCAAGTACCGAGATCGAACCACAAGGAACCGTGTATTGTTTAAACGAAATTAACTTTGAGTCTAGGTTAGTGTTACTTTAACCTAGCTCCGATGTGGGTGATTAGTGACAACGAAAATGTAAACTAATTTAATGCGGAAAAGTAAACAAAATAAAACACTAAGGCTAAGGTTTTCACCTCACCATTTCAAGAATGCAAATTGAAAATGCTAAGCTAACATATCCGTCTATCGGTTAAAAATAACGCTTTATCTCTTGCGCCTATCGAATGATTAAAGGAATCTGTCCATTTGACGAAAGACAAACCATAAACGGTTTAAGGCCCAAAGGATCCAAAGTGAATGTGTTAAGACACAAACTACTATGGATAAATGGGCGAAAACCGAAGGATGGAATGTATCCATCGGACGAAAAACCAAAAATAAACGACTACGGTGCAATCTCACTTGGTTTTGTCACCAAACCAAGTAAGAGACGATTAAGCAATAAAGAAATAACGGAAATAAGTAACTTAAACATAAACAATAAGCATAAAATCCATGGTGAGGCTACATCCTCAACCTTAGTTGAGGATTTAGCCTCCCATGTGATAAGGAAGCATAAAGGAACTAAAACAAAGCATTAATATTAAATAAAATGAAAGGTTACAAAGAAAAAGGGCAGAGCAGGGCCTAAGGTGGCAAATTGCTCTAAAAAACTCGCCCAAAAGAAAAGCTCTCAAAACAATCGCAACAATGGGTCTATTTATAGAATTCTGGTGTGCTGCCAGATCACAGGGCTGCGTTCGAACGTAGCCCCTGCGTTAGAACGCACTAGTAAAAAAATGCGTTCGATCGTAGGCTCTGCGGTCGAACGCAGATATTTGCCGCGGCGCCAGTTGGAAGCGATGGAATCATAGGGTCGGCTAGGGCAACATGTGTGAGACGCAGGCTGACTGGGCCTGCGTTCGAACGTGGTCCCTGTGTTCGACCGCAGCTGCGTTCGAATGCACTTAGTGCGTTCGAATGCACTTAGTGCGTTCGAACGCACTGGCAGTAACTTCATGGCATCTCTTCAAGTCCAATATGCCTTTGGGCAGCCATGTTTTGATATAATGACCTGTACACCATAAAACACTAAAAACAAGCACAAAAAGTTAGATCTTAACAATGCTAAAGGCTTAGCAAGTATAAGTTAAGGGGGTCAAATATACAATATTTGGCACCAATCAAATACCCCCAAACTTACATTTTGCTAGTCCCTTAGCAAAACAAAAATGAAAAACAAAACAAATACAGGTCTGCTTTCGTGGGAGAAACGATTGCATTGAGCATATGCAACAAGCCTTTTAAACCCCTAGGAATTCCCTAGGGGACGAGTGAAGTCTCGTGAGGGTTTTCCAAGAATGATACCCACAAACAATTATTTGGCATAATGTTATTGACAGACAAAGCCTTTCACACAAACATGTGGTTCAAACATCATTAGCAATTTTAACAATTTTGAACAAACAAACCACATCATGAAGGCCTCCAAACATCAATCAAATCACGGCTGAAAAATCGAGACAAGACATGCTCCAAAAAGTGCAAAGTGAACTAACAACAAGATCATGGGGTTTCAATTATTCTCAAAAGACGTGTATCCCAAAATTCAAAGGAAAACAATGTGATAAATACAACCAAGGCTTTAATTAAAAAATGCAATTTTTTTTGTGTAGGCTGTGCAATGAATAGCTCCCTTAAGCTTCTAAATGACCTATGTAACGAGCGTTGGGCCAGTGACTCCCAAGCCAGACGGCTTTAGGGCACTAGATGTAGAGACATCCCTAGGGCTTAATTACTCAATTCAAAAGAGCTACAGAGCCTAAAATAGCTATACAAATTTTTGGAATTTCTCATCTTTTGACGCGAACACTCGTTGCTTGGCCAGGCAAGAGGTCCGGTTACTCAATGAAAACCTCGACTTATTCTGATTTTTTTTTTTATTAGCCAAGGTTTTCATCATCACATAGCAATCCAAAAAAAATCTCAAGACACACACTTCAAAGTCACATTTCATACCCCACAGACCCTAATGCTAGCGTGCATGTGAAAAAAAATGGATCAAACATGTGAAGTCTCTCTAATTCAGCATATGAATTGAAAACTGGGATTTCTAAAGATATATAGTGTTCAAACGAGTTAAAACACACCAATGATATGCAATCCATAGATATGATGTAAGTCATGACTAATCAATAACAACTATGCACAAAAAAATTTAAAATTTTTACAAAAACAACAAAAATGCACAAAGACGGGCAACAAAAACAACAAATATGTACAAAGACAGGCAACAATGTCTACCCTACACCCACACTAAAATGGCACAATGTCCCCAATGTGCCCAGAAATACAATACTAGAGGGATGTCGCAAGTGAGGTAAGTCGTAAGAGAAAACTCCCCCAAACTTGGATGGCAAACACTCAACCTGAAAAACAAAAACAAACAAACAAAATCAACAGGTAAAAATAATGAGGGGTGCCTCCCACAAGCGCTAAGTTTAACGTCTTCAGCCAGACTCGTGATACAGACCAAGCTACCTATAACACTAGGTAGACACAGCAACTGTAGTCCTGAGACTGGTATGTACTAACTTGCCTGGGTAAAACGGGTGATGGTCGTAGCTGGGATGATCAATATGCAACAATGAATATCCAGCTGTCCTAATCAACCGATGATCACAAAATGGGGGAGGAAAATAGTCATTCCTTCCCAAGGTCAATCTAGGCCCTCTTGGCCGCCTATAAATGGGTGCAACACATTTGCTCTCATCAATAAAATCTGGTGGCTCAAGTGTGAACGAATAAGCAGTGGGGAAAGATAACTCCATGAGTTCCCCACACTCCGGCTGTAACTCAGACATGGGACGAAAAATGAATGTAAATAGCTCAACTACTTCATCAAAGCACTGATCATCTCCCAGCTGAGCAAAACTCTCAAGCTCAACGTCCTCCAAACTTGGCTCAACTGCTTCCCCAGTTGGCTCAAGTATCCTACCACAATCTATGTTTCCTCCAAACTGAGCGAAACATTCAAACTCCGGGTCCTCCAAACTGAGCTCACATATCGGCTCATCATATTGTAGTGGCTCACTCAAATCAAAATGACCTCTAGATGGTGCAAAGCACTCCATGTCAGGGTCCTCCAGGCTAGGCTTATGCAAATCTATCCTAATCAGCCTGTCTAAGTCCAGGTCATCAGAATCCTGAGTAAAACACTCAATCTCCGGGTCCTCAAAATCAAAGTCATCAGTGATTTCTTCAATGAAGCATATAGGATGGGTATCATCATACTCAAGTGGCTGGCTATTGATGTTGAAAATATTGAGTTCCACTGTCATATTTCTGAAAGAGATCTTCATCACTCCCGTCCTATAGTTGATTAGGGCGTTAGCCGTAGCTAAGAAAGGTCGCCCTAAAATCACTGGAATTTGATTTATCACATCATGCACTGGTTCCGTGTCTATCACTACGAAGTCCACAGGGAAATAAAACTTGTCAACCTTGATCAACACATCCTCAAGTATTCCCCATGGTCTTTTAAGTGACCTATCTGCTAACTAGAGCGTCACAGTGGTCGGCTTCAACTCTCCCAATCCCAACTTCAAATACACTGAATAGGGAAGGAGATTCACACTTGCCCCCATATCCAACAATGCCCTATTGATCTGACTCACTCCAATCATGCAAGCAATGGTCGGACACCCAGGGTCCTTATACTTGATTGGCAACTTGCATTGGAGGATGGAGCTCACTTGCTCAGTCAGATAAGCCTTCTTCGGGACATTGGTTTTTCTCTTGATTGTGACCAAATCCTTCAAGAATTTCGCATATGCTGGCACTTGCTAAATTGCATCCAAGAATGGGATGTTTATCTGAACTTGCTTAAACACCTCTAAAATTTCAGCAAACTGCGCATTCTTCTTTGGCGGCTCTCAATCTCTCAGGATAAGGGGCTTTTGGGGCAAATGACCTCGAGAGGTCCTTCTCAATGGGAGTGACTATAGATGGCTCAGCATCTTTCTTCTCCTTGTTGTCACTCTTCGTCTCCTCTTGCCTGGAAAGGTCTGTTGCTGGCACTGCTTCATCAACTGCCTCTGGATCAACCACAAGGTTTTCCACTCGTCTCCCTGACCTCAGTGTAACAATAGCATGTGCATGCTCTTGATTTGAATAACTTCCGATAGTGCATGCCTTAGGATTGTTCACCGATTGGCTGGGGAGCTTTCCCTTATCTCTCTCACCTAGATGACTCGCCAACTGTCCCACTTGGATCTCTAGCTTGGAGATTGCCTGGGTGTTCACCATGGTGGAGTGTCTAACGTCACTGATGGATTGACCAGTCATCTTCATGAATTCTCTCATTGTCTCTTCTAATGACTGTGTCGATGACGTTGGGGGTTGAGTGGGGGCTTGATAGGAAGATGACGCCGGCTGGGCTGAGCATCCTTGATTTTGATATGTAGGAGGAAATCCTCCTTGATTTGTGGGCTGGTTCTGCTTCCAGGAAAAATTTGGGTGGTTCCCCCACCCCGGATTGTAAGTTTCAAAGTGTAGGCCAGTTGAATGCTTTTGGAAATTGTTGAAAGCGTTCACTTGTTCCATCTTAGAAAAAACTGTCATCGATGGACAATTCTGTGCTAGGTGCATGGGCTAGCACAGACAGAACAACTATCAATTGGAAATGTGTTCATAGCATTAACAGGTTTTCCCATACTCAGAGCATCCGGTCTCTTGACAATGGCATCCATCCTTTGAGTCAACTCTTGCTCTCCTTTTAGCTCCAGGATGCCTCCTTTCTTAGAGTTTCAGGCAGACTTGTCATGACAACTCTTAAAATCCCAGTGTTGGGAGTTGTCGGCTATTTTCTCCAAAGCTTTATAAGCTAAGTCTCCCGTCAAATTTAGAAATGCCCCTCCATTCATCAACTCGATCATACTACGGTTGGGCTGAGACAGCCCTTGGTAGAAGAATTACACGAGTCGCCATTTTTCGTAACCGTGAGGCAGACATTTCATCAACAGATCCTTGAACCGTGCCCAACATTCTGAGAATTTCTCAACCTCATCCTGAGTAAAGGAACAGATTTCCATTCTTGCCTCGTTTACTCTGGACATTGGGAAAAACTTGTTATAAAACTGCTTCAACAGTTCTTCCCAGGATGTGATGGAGCCAGGTGCGTTGGAGTCCAACCATTCTGTGGCTCTATCATGAAGTGAGAAAGGAAAAAGTCTAAGGTGGACAGATTCCTCAGAAAATTTTGAAATTTGGTGGTGGCACAGATATTCTTGAATTTCTTAACATGGGAATATGGGTTTTCATGATCTAAGCCGTAAAAGGATGGTAACATCTGGATTACGTGTGGCTTTAGATCATAGTGAGTTGCATTAGTCGGTGGCAACACTATGCACGAATGGGAACTGACCACAGTAGGTGCGAACAATTCCCGGAGTGATGTCGTGAAATCCACGTTATAAGCTCTTATTTGCTCCCCGTTTCCTTCTCTTGCATCTTGATATTCCTCATACTCCTCCCTTCTTTGATTCCTTTGATCATCCTGGTGCTCCTCCACCCTTGGATTCCTTTGATTATCTCCCATCTCGGCACGTGCTCTAAGGGATCTCCTAAGATTCCTTTCTAAGTCGGGATCTAAAGGTGTTAACTCTAAGTTCAATGATCGCCGACCAAGCATACACTAAATGAGAAACCAAACTAAACTAAGAAAGCAATAACCTAAGTAAGCAAAAAAGAATAAAAACAGCAAAACAGGGACTATGAAATCAACAAAAACAGCAAGAGATATGCACAAACTAA
>CM017322.1:24758980-24771564 GCA_006937295.1 Carpinus fangiana
GACGATTAAGCAATAAAGAAATAACGGAAATAAGTAACTTAAACATAAACAATAAGCATAAAATCCATGGTGAGGCTACATCCTCAACCTTAGTTGAGGATTTAGCCTCCCATGTGATAAGGAAGCATAAAGGAACTAAAACAAAGCATTAATATTAAATAAAATGAAAGGTTACAAAGAAAAATGGCAGAGCAGGGCCTAAGGTAGCAAACTGCTATAAAAAACTCGCCCAAAAGAAAAGCTTTCAAAAACTCGCCCAAAAGAAAAGCTCTCAAAAAAATCGCAACAATGGGTCTATTTATAGAATTCTGGTGTGCTATCAGATCACAGGGCTGCGTTCGAATGTAGCCCCTGCGTTCGAACGCACTAGTAAAAAATGCTTTCGATCGTAGGCTCTGCGGTCGAACGCAAATATTTGCCACGGCGCCAGCTGGAAGCGATGGAATCATAGGGCTGGCTAGGGCAACATGCGTGAGACGCGGGCTGACTGAGCATGCGTTCAAACGTGGTCCCTGCGTTCGACCGCTGTTGCGTTCGAACGCACTGGCAGTAACTTCATGGCATCTCTTCAAGTCCAATATGCCTTTGGGTAGCCATGTTTTGATGTAATGACCTGCACACCATAAAACACTAAAAACAAGCACAAAAGTTAGATATTAACAATGTTAAAGGCTTAGGAAGTATAAGTTAAGGGGGTCAAATATACAATATTTGGCACCAATCAATGCTAATGGTCCTAAAAACTTAAAGATAAAGCAACTATCAGCGTCCAAAGGAAAATGGACGCTGATGGGTGCACTATTAGCGTCTACTAAAGTGAACACTAATGATCCCCTCCCCCCCCACCAAAAAAAAAAAGAAGAAGCAACCATCAGGGTCCAAACTAAACTGGCGCTAATGGTTGTACTATTAGCGTCCACTAAATGATCCCAAAAAATTAAAAAATAAAGCAACCATCAGCGTTTAAACTTACGTAAGTGAAGTTTTCCCTTATTGTTATTATTATTATTATTATTATTATTTTAATTGATATTCCATTATCAAAGCATTAAAGGCTCAAAGAATCTGAAGCTACAATATGTTGAATGCACTCAGGAACTTCCCTCCACCAACACTAATCCTCACTTCCCGTAAGCCCATATTTTGCTAATGTATAGGCAATCATGTTTGCCATTCTTTTTACGTGGCCTACTTGCCAATCCTGGATACTAGTTAGGAGAGTCTTGGAGTTGTTGATCACTTCCCCATACCTGCTCCAGCAGTTAAGTTGCTTCCATCTTCAAAGTGGTAACTATCTCCAAAAAGTCTCCCTCTAGTGTGAATTTGAAGAACCCCGTTATGGAGCAAACTTCCACCATCTTCTACTCTGCAATGTCTTCCGCCATGGTAGGATCACTTACATGTGGTATTGAGCTTGCCATGGCCACCATAATTGCACCTTCATGATCACGCGCAACAACCAATTCCCTTCTTTCTCCCCTTAACTTCAATGGCTGCATCCTAATTTATTTTGAGATATCCTGCCTTAGGCCTGCACTACTTTGCATCAACTGGTTCTACCCTTGTACGTTGGTAGTCCTCCTCCCTTGTTCCGCTTTGTGAAAGTTTTTGATCTGGGACATAGTCGAGTTCTTAATGTTAGATGGCAATGAGAAGTCTCCCCTATAAACCACACTGTTTTAGCGCAGCCAAATGAGTCTAGCCACAATAACTACCCTTTCCAGTTTGTTATTCTCCAATTTTTCTGCCAAACTCAAGAAGATATTTACGAATCCCACCTCCATGCTAGGACACTTTTGGGTTTTGTTATTGCACTCGACCCACACATCTCAGGAAACTTTGCAATTCCATAGAACTTGCTCCACTAATTCCTTCCCCATGTGCCATATAGGACATAAAAAGTCCTTTGTGACTCCTTTCTTATAGAGATTGAGCTTTGTTGGCAGAATGTTGTTACAAGCCTTTCAAAGAAACATCTTTTTATGGCAGGGACCTTCGTGTTCCACACTATCTTCCATAGTTTGGTGCAAACGTCAGGGTTGGAGCTACTACCTTTTCCATCTTTTATTTCGTTTCTGGCAACATGGTATGTGCTCCTTACCATATGTCTCATAATGGGTGGTAGAACTTACCCCTGCTATAGATAGGATATGCTATTTTGTCTCCCGTTTGATGTTCTGAATAAAAAATATAGAGGTCTTCTCATGGTTTATTTTTTGCCTTGATGCAAGCTTGTAGACTTTTAGAATCCCTTGAATGTTGACCCATTCCAAAATGTTGGCCATACAAAAGAGGAGACTATCATCCACAAAGAAAAGATGATTTAGTCTCATTCCTCCTCGTACAATTGGGAGCCCCAAAATCCTCCCATCATGTTCCGCCTTATGGAGTAGAGAGCTGAGCCACTTAGCACACAGTATGAAAATATAGGGTGATAACGGATCCATATGTCTTATTCCGTTGGTAGGAGTGATGGTGCCACAAGGTTGCCCATTGATGAGGACCAAATAGGACACTGTATAGATATAAGTGATAAGCAAAGAAATCCATCTGCCATCAAACCAGTCCTTTTCATTACCGCCTCAAAGAAATCCCATCCAACTTCAACTTCAACGCCATAAACCTCTCCCTACCCTTCATCTGCCCATTCATAGTGTGCAATGCTTCAAAGGGCACTAAAATATTATCAATAATAAATCTCTCAAGAATAAAAGCACTCTGGTTGGGGGAAATTATGTGAGACAGTACCTTCTTCATTCTATTCACTAACACTTTACCACTCAACTTATAAAGCAGATTACACAGGCTGATGGGTTGATAATCAGCTACACGAGAAGGATTTTTTATTTTCAAAATAAGAGCTATGTAAGTAGAATTAATTATAGGATTAAAATTACCATGGTTAAAAAATCAAGGACATCCTTACATACCTCCTTCTTCACCATTTCCCAGGATCTTTAATAGAAACAAGCTACACAACCATTTGGGCCTAGGGACTTGACGGGATGCATCTGTCCAAGAGTTACTTCAACCTCTTCCACCAAAAAAGACTTCAAAAGATCAACCTTCATAGCCTCTGTTACTCTTCCCTCCATATCTTCCAAACCCGCCTCCACTTCATATGTATCCCTTGTAGTGAAAGGCCCTTGGTAAAAATTCAACAAAGACTTTGCTTATCTCCTTTATATGCCTCCACTCATTTCTTGCTTCATCTTTAATCTTCCGGATTTGGTTTATTCTCCGTCTATAATCCACCCATGCATGGAAAAATGTTGTATTTCGATCTCCATTTTGGTACCAATTCTACTTTGCTCTTTGCTTCCATCTGATGTCGTCTTGTTCTAGAATGGACTTAATCTTTCCTTGTAGCCTCTGAATTTCTTCCCAATTGTGAATTGCCTCATTCCGTTGGAGCTCCTCAAGCTATTTTGTTTTCCTTTTAAGTTCCATTTCCAAATTTTCTGGCGCTCCAATTTGTAAGCTTCGTTTGACACCCTACCAACTTTTGCATTATGAGCCCCTCACCGGGATCAGCTCCCTCCATATCCATCCATGCTTCTTTGAAAATATCATCATATTCCTCATCGTGCATCCAACTAGCCTCCACCTTAAATCCTTTCTTAAAAACTACCCCAGGATAATCCCTGTCATTAACTTGAAGAAGTAATGGCTTATGATCAAACGTGCATTTTGCCGAGACCCTAATTTCCATTGTTTTATGGATGTCGCACCAAGATTTATTGGCGACGCCACGATCCAATCTCTCATTGATGAAGCTTCCATCATGTCGACAATTGGTCCAAGTAAATTTAGTTCCCTTGTATCCTAGGTCACTCAAACCACATTCTTCAAACACCTCCTTAAATTGCACCATTTGCCCTTCCCTCCACAACACTCCACCACTTTTCTTCATTTGGTCCACCACCTCATTGAAGTCCCCAATGCAAAGCCGAGGCATAAGGCTGAACTACTTTAGGTAATTGAGAAGTGTCCAAGATTCACGTCACTTTGTCTAGTCAGGGTGACCATAGAAACTCGTAAGTCTTCATGGATGATAAGTGCCAAAATATTCACATTTTAACCCTTAATTTACATTTGTTAATTTCTTAGTTTTTGTTATTTTGTTCCATTTTATTTCCTTTTTGTGTTTTCTGCGTTTTTTGTAGGTCATGGAAAAAAGGAAAACGTTTCTAGAAAAGTTCTAAGGCTAAAGGGCAAATTGGGAAGACCTAGAATATTTGGATAATTTTAACCAAATGAAGAAAATGATTAAATCAAAATTTCTCAAATCGGGGTCAAAATTGGATTGGATTCAAATTTGGATTCTGCACATGTATCGGTATTTTGATCATAACTTTCAACTCAAATATCGGATTAAGGTGATTCTAGCGACATTGGAAAGCTAAGTCAAATGGCTACAAATTATTGGGATAATAACATTTTCCTAATCTAGAATGACGCTATGCCAAAATCACCCCACAAGATAGGAACGTAATTCTGGACAAATCCTATTCCGATTTGGACTTAGGTTTTCTCTATCCTAGTTGTACTGGGACTAAAACCTACGAATTTTTTAGGGTTTTTAGGGTCTCTAGAGTCTTTCTTTGAAATCTATAAATAGACTTCTATGCCTCTTAGAAGAAAATTCCAGACAAGCTTTGAGGAGAGGAATTGGAGGTTACTTCTAGAGCGGTTTTCGATTCTTTCTTTTCCCTTTTCTTTGTAGTTTTATTTTAATTATATGTAACTCAATAATTTTGTAGGGCTAGACTGAAACCCTAATTGTGTTCTTTTATATTTCAATATTGACGCCTTTGTGATAATCATATTGTGATGCTTAACTTGATTAATGCCTATTTTATTGAATTCCTCATATGTATGTGATTGGCCATTATATGCATGTGGTATGGATTAGTTAATTAAATCAATTTGGATGACTGAGTATTGGGTTTAATAACAGTAACAAAAGAAACCCACACTGGGTTCTTGGGTTAATCAACATGGGGAACCGGGAGTATACACCCATACCCTAGACCTCGTGTGTTTGTCGATTTTCATAGATTTATGCTTTCATAAAGAACAATTTAGTATACACCCATGCTAAATCCTTTAAGAAATAAAAGAGTTAGAGTATACACCCATGCTCGTTGCTTAGGGAAATCAATAGCTTAAGGATTATACATCCATGCCCTTAGGTTGGCAAACATTAGGTATTCATAATATGATTGGAGCATTGGCATATTGTTATATTAATTGGGCATGATTAGTGGTGGATATCAAAGCCCTACACTTATATTTATTTTCATAGTATCAATTTCGTGACAATTTTGGTATTTTAATTAATTCTAAATAAAATCAACAATCTTCGTAGGATCGATCTTGTACTTGCTGCATTATATTATTGTTTTGATCTTGTCCACTTGCGAGTTAAAATGTACTAAATATTATCTATTAATTTAAGTAGTATTTGACACAATAACGGAGTAGTGTTGTCTGTCATTTTAACTACACTTCTTCCAACTGGGTCAACCACAAAAAACCCTGCAAATCCTAGCTTCTCTCGTATAGATTTCATCTTGTGTTTCATACTCTTTGTTTCCATGATAAACAAAAAGGTGGGTCTCTTCTTCCTCATCATTCCGCAAAGGTTACGAATTGCTACTGGGTTCCTAAGCTCCTGGCAATTCTAGCATAGGAGAATCATGGCGAAAGGTAGTGCTGTGATTCAGCCTCTGCCATAATTTTGTCATATTTTCTTGCTTCTTGATATTTCTTCAGCGTTCCCCCCCATCCTACCTTGTGCCCCCTCCTATCACCTTCCCTTTCTCTTCCTGAGATGCTGTTCTACTTGAATACTAAGTGAGACTTTACTATTTTTATTTCTTGCTTCACTCTTCCACTTTTTCAGGTTTGTCCCTTCCTTATTTCCATGAGATAGGACTCCCTAGTCTGGCCTTAGCATATATTCCATGCGTGTAACTCTTTTCTCCAACAGTTTCGAGTCCACCCAATCCTACAGGACATTGTTGTAATTCTGCATAACTATTGGCCTCAATATAAGATTTTCAACTTCCAGCTCATCATGTATTTTATTTCTACCATGTGACCCGCCAAAATTAGATTATAATGTCGCAGTGTCTCCACTTTTGTTTCCTCCCTAATTATTCTTCTCACGCCACCCATCCCCCTCAGCCTTTCCTTGTTTGGGCATTATTTCTTCAGTAGCTGTGATCTTAGCCTATGATTCACTTCCCCCTTTTGTTCAAAATTTGTTGCCCGTTGCTCCCAGATTTCTGCTAGAGACAGATTTCCCATCCCAACGTCCACCTAGTAATTATTTCCCCACCTAGGGTTAGCACGATTTCTGGGACTTACCATATCTGGTTGTTCACCAAAACTGTGATCGTCTGTGGACTGCTGCTCCTCCAGTACGTGGGTTCCTCCATTCACTTCACCTCCCTTCACTGGATTTCTCCTCTTCGGAGCCTCCACCCAGAGCCATACTCCCCATTGTTTCTCCGTATTTTATGAATTAAGGTGCATATGTGGTCTTTCAAGGCATCCTTGTCTACCATGCACGATACGTCCACAATAGAAGCAAAACATTGGCAATTTCTCATATTTAAAACTGACCCAATGCTATTTGCCCCTTATATTCAGAGCCCTTCCACATTCCAAGGGTTTAGTAAATCTATCAAGACTTGAATCTGCAGGCATTGCCCCCATCCCACTCCATCTCCAGCAATGTCCACTTCATGAAGTTCCCCTAGTGATGTCCCAATTTTGGTCCCCACCACTTTGATCATACAGATGAGTGGCATATCATGCACCTATATCCAAATTGGTGATTGACTGAATCCATTTGAGAGAGAGGGACATGCCCAACAAACTCGTTCAGGACGAGAATTTGATGATCAAAGGTCCATAGTCGCCCTACCATCACTATTCTTTTATCTTCTTCTTTAGTAAAGTCGAACAGCCACATGTTGTCCTAAATTTCTTTAAAAAATGAATGCCTCCTTGTTAACCCCTTTCTCCATCCATATTTTCCCAATCAAGCATCGATCACCCTGTGCTTTGACATTGGCCACCTTATCTTCTGTGATGGAAATACTGATCTTCTCTCCCACCGTCGAAGATATTTTTCCATATAGTTGCTCCAATTTTGTTGCCATCCTAGTCACTGCCCCGACCTCATCTTCAAGGAGACTATGCCTTCTACTTTTCATCAACCCTCAGAGTAACTCCACAGAGAAACCCTAGAGATCGAACCTAGAAAGAGGACTCAACTATATGTGTTAATACACTACGTCAGTATTAAATTAGGGTAATTATAGGATAAAATTATAATTTCTAGGATTACTTTTTTCTTAAGGAAATACATTGTGTACCACATTTTTTTCTA
Source organism: Carpinus fangiana (assembly GCA_006937295.1). NCBI lineage: Eukaryota > Viridiplantae > Streptophyta > Magnoliopsida > Fagales > Betulaceae > Carpinus > Carpinus fangiana. The sequence goes on from CM017322.1 coordinate 24,766,386, forward strand.
CAATGTTTTGGAATATTTGTTTTTTACAATGACTCACCCAACGTTTGATTGGGACTGCCATGTTAGAATTATAAGATAATTTTGGGATGAAAATATTATTTCTAGCATTATACTTTTCTTAAGAAGAAATACTATATACCGCATTTTTATTCTACAATGTAAATATGCAGTCCCAACCAACAATTGTAAATTTTTCTCTTTTTACAAATGACTGATAAAAATGTTGATTAAGACTGCCATATTAGTATTGTAGGATAATTATGAAATAAAAAATGTAGTAAGTAAGCAAAATGAATGGTTTCATTTTTGTACATTTCTAATTGTTGGTCAACACAAGATATTCCTCTAACTTGTTCCCACGAGCATGTCATCAGTTTAAATTTTGAAATCAACTTATGTATAACTCTTCACTCTGCTTGGAAAGTGTGGGGCGGACAAATTCTAAGATGGAATAAACCCACTAATATGCCCAATGTCTTTGCTGCAATATGATGATAGGCTATTCTTCCTGAATTAACAAAATGATCAAAACTTTCCACAACCATGCTAGATTTACAAATTGTATGTACCCTTCCTATTAGTCTATAAGGATCAGAAAACAATATTTCAAGACACAAACCCGTTACATGAAATTTCATGCACCAAACCCAAAACAAGCCAACCCCAAAAGACGTGGAGCTCAACATGTCTAGAAGCACATAAGGATGCTCTTTTGCTGATATTAGCATTATTATACCATCCCTCTTCAATGCGGGGTGGTTATTTGTCAGCACGAGTTTAGCTTACGATGTATTTGGAAGCCTTCTTCCAAACGATTATTTTACATAGAGTCAATGGATTTTGTATTAGTAAACCTTGCATTTAAGCACATTTTCGACAAAAAAAACCTCTAGGGTTTCGTCTCATCAAGAGACTAAACCATAGAACTCTCTTCTGGAGGAGGGAAGAACTCACCCCTGATAAACCTTTTCCTTCTTCTCTTCTTCCTTCTCTTATGGCTCTACCTTCAGGTTCCTATCAGCTAGATTTTCTTCTAGCTCCTTCTACTTCGTTTGAGGCCTTATCCATTGCCTTGTGTGATGTACACTTTCTCCCCCATAAATCACCATCTCAGCCTCTGTAATACCCTGACAAAAACACCAATTTTAAAAGGTTAATGATATACTACGAAGCGGCTAATGTTTTCATGAAATAATGTTTTATAAACCAAAAGACCTAAACCCTTTATGAGTAGCCCAACTCTTCGAGCCTCTTAAAGCAAAACCAAAAACCACCTCACACTGACTGAACGTACGCTAGGGGGACCACCACTAGTGCTCGTCGACCTGTCTTTGAGCCAATGGGTAATACCTCAAACATACGCCTAAACCCTTTTATCTATTGTGTAATAGTAGCCAAACGCTAGCTGACAACTTTGAAAAGTAGTTTTAACTCATTCTCCACTTTTTCAAAGCAAGGCACACCCCAAGCCCCTATATAGACCCTACCGTTCGACCCTCAGCCTCCCCCAACCTCATAAAAGAAACCCTAATCCTAGTGTAAGGAGTGACTTGGAGAGAGAAAGAGGAGATCTTGGTGCTTTGCCATCTTCTAAGGTAACTTCTAGTCCAAATGTAACACCCCGAAAATTAATTAACTGGTAATTAATTCAACGGTTCATCTCCCAGCCTTGTTCCACTCCGAACAAGACCTCCGGGACCTCTACTCCTCAAAAACAGAGGATACTAAGCAGCGAAAATAATAAAGTACTATAATCATTGAATCATACAACCAGAGTGTCTAACCAAAGATCATCAAAGCAGCTAAAATCATATTATAACATCAGTACAAGGAATCTATGCTAAACCTTAATATGCAAGCAAGCATGCATCAAGCCCTAAGTCTACAACATAACTCAAGAGTACTAGTTACCATGAGTACCCGCTTGAGCTTGTAGTAAGTCCTCAAGCATCTCTTGGATCGAATCCTTCACAAGACCAGATGCTTCATGGTATCCACTATATTTAACATCATAATCGTACATATGGAGAAAAAAAAGAAATAATACAAGGGTAAGGCGACGACTTAGTGAGTAGAAATCCACATGACGTACCCGTCATTAATTTGTGGATTCTTTTTTTTATAAAACACATGCAACATTATGTGACAGTTATCATGCAGGTGATATATATATATAATATATGCTTATAATCATAAGTAACAGTAATAGTTTAATAATATGGTCTACCCAAGATATCACCATTCTCAGCAGGGTTGACGTTGTCCCGAGGGACCTATAGTACAATGCTGGTACCCCAGCCATTGCATGAAACATACCGTACGTAACACTAGCGACACGACCGAGTCCAATCTCGGGTGGCCCACACCGCTAATGACGTCCGTCCTATAGTGACCATCCATTGGGAATGGCTGCATCATTGGTCACGAGTCATTGGATCTAAAGCCCCCACGCACGCACACACCGGTGTACCATGTCATACGATGCAATTAGTCTTATCAGTCTTTTACACGCACAGTTTTACAAGTCTCATTATTATCTTGTTAACAGACACACATTTTCACAAAGGAGAGGTCCCTGTAGTTCCAAAATGTATTTCATGAGAGTTGCAAAATATACATGTTTGATATATATAAAATGGATATGCAATGTAGGAAAAGTAACAACAAGCATCCATGTGAGTTTGTACTCACCCAGGCCACAAAGCTTCTCCATGTAATTCTCTTGAGGCTTCATAACCTTGAATACTGAGAAAAGACCTATCATTAGTTCTATTTCTACTAAAACAACTATAGAACAAGGAAACATGAGCTATGAGACTGCTGGTGAAAATAAGGTTTCCCTGTCACACACTGACCGTACGTCCAAGCTCGGGTCTGTACATCCACTGTGACACTAAGGGCCGTACGTCCGATCACGAGACCGTACGTCCGCTCTAACATCTTTCAGGGAGAACCTCATTTTCTCTCCACTGTCCACCTATTCTCTGACTCCTAAGGCCAACAAAGGCTTCCTAGGGCCTCCTAACACAGATCGACACCTCCACGCAAAGACAACAACACTAAGCCATCAAAATGCTAGTCTAAGCAAGATTAAAACATAACTAAGCTAACAATTACAACTAGCTATGCGAAACAACAATCGAGCAGCATACCGACGTATTAAAAAGCTAAGGAAACTGAGCGTTACCTCATTGAAACAAAATCTCAAGAGTTCCTCCTTTGGCAACACCGAAACACTCATGAAATCTCATAAACACTCACGAAACGGCCTACTGGCAGCCTAGGGGCGAAGAAAGGGGTTGAGGGGCGGATTTGGTGTGACATGGGCGAGGGGGTGAGGGGAAATTTATAGGGCCAGAAAGCAGCGGACGTCCGGCCAAAGTGGAGTACATCTGATACTATTACATTGCGGTCCAAAGGCTGTCTCGTACGTCTAGGTATTACCCAGAAGGTATTCCAAAAAGTAACGTACATCCGGTGGGGGACCACCGTACGTCCGTACTACAAACAACAGCATACATCCACACTAACCCTAGCGTACGTCCGCCAACCCTAGCGTACGTCCAGTCTAGAAGTCTAATTTCCCAAAATACCCTTTTGGCAGATCCTTGTGACTCAAAGTCTAAATTAACCCTTTAACTAAGCCACTTATGCCTAGCTAAATACTTGGGTTACTACATTCTCCCCTCCTTATAAAAATTTCTTCCTCGAAATTTCGTAGCCCCAAAATACAAGAAGAAACAGTAACAACACCTTAACGTCTATAGTTTTACAAGGTCTGTGCTCAGCCACATCCTTGAAAAAATCTTATCCCGTTCATTCTCATAGCACCAACCTCCTTTGTCCAATATTAATCGATCCATGTCGGCATCCTCAAGAGTTGTTGCAAATCCATTTACAAGTCACCAAGGGTGTCGTAGTCGATATTACCCACACTATATCAGTCATTGCCAAATCTACTACTCCTAAATACACCAAAACAAGTCAAGCCCGTGGGTATCTTTGACATGATTCCATACTTCCTAGCCGAAAGCAACTTTTCCTTAATCGACTACTCTTAGAGAATCCAAATGTAATGGTTACCCAAAACTGTAATAGATAGGCACACAACCCAAAAGAAATTAACCATAGAAATAAAATCCTTGAACCTCATCATACTCAGTGTTCCCTACATTGTACCAGTCCTCAACAATCTCAACACCCAAGTCGAGTAATTCCACATACAGTCCCGGCTGATGGGCATCCAAGCCATAACCCTATAAAGGAAAACAAACTCTTTATTACACGACTATCCTTTAAACCAAAACAAGGATTAATATACTGTCCAAGTATAATCTTGAGAAAAGAGTTATCAAGTCTGGGGGTAAGGCAACCTTGTATGCTAACCTCCCCTTCCTCCTCAAGTCACATTGATGAGTACCTAAAAGTACTTATTTGAACCCTTAATTTACATTCGTTAGGCTCTTAGTTTTGTTAATTTCTAATATTTTGGTTAGTTTTGGTGTTCTAGTGTTTTGCAGGTTGTTAAGTTGCATTTGGGGCTAATGCCATCAACTCTGGGGCTTAAGACAGTTCGGGGAGCTTTGACAGCAAATTTGAGTCGAGCGATAATTCGCACCCGACGAGTCTCACCAAAACGACCATATCTGGAGTTGTAGACCTCCGATTGGGGTGATCTTGGTGTATTTGGAAAGCTAACTTAAAGATATACAACTTTGTATTTCACATGTGAGGGCTAATTCTGAAGGCAGTGCGTTCGAACGCACATTTTATGTTTGAACGCACTTGTGCCCATCAAATGCCGAAATTCATGCACGAGTGCGTTCGAACGCACTTAGTGCGATCGAACGCACCTTATCTGACCTGACAGTGCAGAAACCCTAAATTTAGCCTATAAATATCTCCCTTTCTCTTGTAAACGAATTTTACGTTTGGAAAACGCTTGGAGGCGCCCCTTGTGGCCCAAAACCTCCCCGTACTTCATTGTAAACACTCCTAAACGTCATTTTAATTTAATACTTTTGTTTATTTTGCTTTAGTCTCTTATTCTTCACCATGTTTTTATCTACATGTTTTTATGCTTAGTTTAATACTCCGTTCGTCATTTAATTTTATGTTTATTCGTTTCAATACATTTTAGTGACAAAAGTGTGTTGATTGTTGTTTGCAATTCGTTTAA
>CM017322.1:24774713-24908108 GCA_006937295.1 Carpinus fangiana
TATGGACTAGTTAATAGCAAATAGAATACGCCTAGTAGCGTAATTTTTGTTGAAGTATGAATTAGGCATGTTTATATGTTGATTTAATTGTGGTAAGGTAGATTAGGGACCTTAGCATTTTTATTTCTTTATTTTTTATTGCATTTTAATTTACTTTTATTTTCCGCACACCATGTGTTTGATATTGGGACTAGGTTAAGATATGATTAGTTTAGGCATTTTAAAGTTGATTTTTAACGAAACACGATTCTCTATGGGTTCGACCTCGCACTTGCACATCCGTTATATCACAAACGACTCGTGCAATTGGCGAGTACAATTAAATTTGTACATCACACATCACTTCCCTCATCGATGACATCTTAAGGAACACACAATCTCTTACTTCGGTTCCGAAGGTCATCCCTAGTTATTGGCATAACTCTTCTGCCGACCCTAGGATGCACTCATCCTTTGTCCAATGGTAAGCACTTGAATCATTTCAAGCCCTAACGTTGTTTCCTTCCAACATTGTCCCAATACCAGGGTGACTGACACTTACGTCCATAAAGTACTTCGTAAGGCGGCATTTCCAAAATTCGCCTGTAACGAACTTGATGAAAGGTAGGTACTACTACCTCTGAGGTCCAACACGTAAGCCCGTGACATGTCCTCCAGGATCTGGTTAGTTCGCTCTGACTGACCATCCGTCTTTTGGAACTAAAATCTAATTTTGCCCTCCTCTCATCCTTGTGCATCTTGGTACTTCTAGAATGTACAGTATACGGAGAATGATGAGTGTTGCTCAAGATCTCCTTTCTTAGTCCTTCATCCTTTGACACACACTCATCTGAAATGGGTGAACAACCCAACATCCTTAAGGCAAAACCCTTATGCCTTATCAATTGCCTGATTTTGGTGCACTTAGGGTCCTTCAACCGAGTGACCTTAATTCAAGCAAGCAATCCGGATCCAACCACCAAGTTAGACAAGCGTGCAGGAGCACCTTCATCTACCACTTCTACTCCCATCCTAGTGAATTCCATAACCAACTAGGGTTAGGAAATTCCAAGAGCGGTAAGCTCCACTGTCACCTTTCTACTCAAGGCATCAGCTACTACGCTAGCCTAATCATAACCCTTAGATCAGCTCTAGTCACTTCCTTTGTCTCCACAGACAACTGTACCCGAGAACTCCTTAATCCATTTAGGTACAGATAGATTCTCTCGAATCTTTTAGCTCTAAAGTAACCCAAAATCATGTAATCCAATACAAGATCAATGGGTACAAAATTCGCTAGTTGCCTTAAGCCAGAGTCCAAGTCCAAGAATATAATGCCTTAACATACTTCTAATGGGCAATGGACAAAATCAAAAATCTTATCAACACACCAACAAAGCGTAACAGCATTATGCATTAACAAAACTCTTAGTTAATGTTACACTTTTAGGTCAAAAACCCCAAAGCAAGTGCAAGTACAAAACAAAATACAATTGGCTGATGTATGAGCAACATCCAGTAACCCAGCCCTTGACTACAAAATAAGGCGAACCCACATGCCTTAAACAAGTCTAGGGGTTACGCTTAACCCTTGTCCTGCCATCATTTCCTTCCAGGTAGACCAATACCATTCCTTTTTGGCCTTATTGCAGTTTCAAATGAAGTGTCCCACCTTGCCATATCCGTAGCACAAATTCTCCCTTGATCTGCATTTCCCAAAATGCAGTATGCCACACCTATGGCACCAATGACACTTTTCCTTCTTGGAATGCAACTCTTGGGGTGTACTCCTCCTTAAGCTCCACAAGTATTCCCGATAAAACTCTTCCTTGAATTGAGTCCATGGAATGGCCTCCTCGCTTCCTAATTCCATCACTAGTGAGTTCCTCTTAGCGTACCACCATCACCTTGCTTCTTCAAAGAACTTGTAGGCTGCGTACTTGACTCTTTGCTCCTCAGTGCAGTCCATAACTCGTAGCAGCTCCTCCAACCTCATAAGCCACTCTCTCCCTTCTCCGGAGTTCAGGTTCCCCTTAAAGATAGGGAAATGATGCTCATAGAATGCCTTGAAAGAGCAACCTTTGTTTCCACTTGGAGTAGGGACTCCTCGTACGTTGACCAAAGCTTCCACAAGACGACTTGCCACAGCTTCCAATGCTTGGGTAGCGTCCAGAACATTCCTCATTCTTTCATCAGGTTGGAAGGGTCTCCTACCATCGCTGCTCCCAATGACATCATGTCATGGTGACATCTCTGCAGTCACAATGATCATCAGCCCTTTACTTCGAAGTGCTATGCCGAGCCTTGTTCAAAACGTCAAACCTAATCGCAAACCTATTTGTACTAAGCGCCTAAAACTACTACCACCTTAGCCAAAGACCTAATGCAGATCTAAGCTTAAGACCTTATCTAACTATCTCAGTGCAGATCAATCCTAATCTCCAAGGTTGCACCATCAAAGCGGTCATAGTCATGACTGCAACACCGTATCAAATCCCTAAAATCTTCAAGTCCAACATCCTCAAGATCATAGGTATCAAAACTCTGTATCCCTTGTATACATATAATCCATCCTATGCTCTGGTAGATCATCTCCTAACACCTAATAGATCATGTCCTATATTCCGTTGAGCAAAAAGCTCTAACGAATCAAGACCAAACTCCTAATAGATCCATTCCTGTGGTCCGAAGAGCAACAGCTCTGATACCAACTGTAACGCCCCGAGAATTAATTAACTGGTAATTAATTCAACGGTTCATCTCCCAGCCTTGTTCCACTCTGAACAAGACCTCCAGGACCTCTACTCCTAAAAAATAAAGGATACTAAGCAGTGAAAGTAATAAAGTACTATAATCATTGAATCATACAACCAGAGCGTCTAAGCAAAGATCATCAAAGCAGCGGAAATCATACTATAACATCAGTACAAGGAATCTATGCTAAACCTTAATACGCAAGCAAGCATGCATCAAGCCCTAAGTCTACCATATAACTCAAGAGTACTAGTTACCATGAGTACCCGCTTAAGCTTGCAGTAAGTCCTCAAGCATCTCCTGGATCGAATCCTCCACAAGACCGGATACTTCACGGTATCCACTATTTATAACAGCATAATCGTACATATGGAGAAAAAAGGAAAATAATACAATGGTAAGTCCGACGACTTAATGAGTAGAAATCTACATGACGTACCCGTCATTAATTTGTGGATTCTTTTATTTATAAAACACATGCAATATTATGAGATGACAGTTATCATGTAGGTGATATATATATAATATATGTTTATAATCATGAGTAATAGTAATAGTTTAACAATATGGTCTACCCGAAATATCACTCATTCTCAACAGGGTTGATGCTGTCCCGAGGGACCTATAGTACAATGCTGGTGCCCCAGTCATTGCATGAAACATACCATACGTAACACTAGCGACATGATCGAGTCCAATCTCGGGTGGCCCACACCGTTAATGACGTTCGTTCTATAGTGACCATCTATTGGGAATGGCTGCATCATTGGTAACGAGTCATTGGATCCAAAGCCCCCACGCAAGCACACATTGACCATAAAGATAACCCGTATAATAAGCCTATGGCCATTATACCGCACATACCGGTGTACCATTTCATACGATGCAATTAGTCTTATCAGTCTTTTACATGCACAGTTTTACAAGTCTCATTATTATCTTGTTAACAGACACACATTTTCACAAAAGAAAGTTACTCGTAGTTCCAAAATGTATTTCATGAGAGTTGCAAAATATGCATGTTTGATATATATAAAATAGATATGCAATGCAGGAAAAGTAACAACAAGCATCCATGTGAGTTTGTACTCACCCGGGCCACAAAGCTCCTCCATGTAATTCCCTTGAGGCTCTATAACCTCGAATACTGAGAAAAGACCTATGATCAGTTCTATTTCTACTAAAACAACTATAGAACAAGGAAACATGAGCTATGGGACGACTGGTGAAAATAGGGTTTCCCTATCACACACTGACTGTACGTCCAGGCTCGAGTCCGTACGTCCACTGTGACACGAAGGGCCGTATGTCCAATCACGAGACCATATGTCCGCTGCGATGTCTTTGAGGGAGAACCTCATTTTCTCTCCACTGTCCTCCTATTCTCCGACTCCTAAGGCCAACAAAGGCTTCCTAGGACCTCCTAACACAGATCGAAACCTCCACGCAAAGACAACAACACTAAGTTATCAAAATGCTAGCCTAAGCAAGATTAAAGCCTAATTAAGCTAACAACTACAACTAGCTATACGAAACAACAATCGAGCAGCATAACGATGTATTAAAAAGCTAAGGAAACCGAGCGTTACCTCCTTGAAGCAAAACCTCAAGAGTTCCTCCTCCGGCAACACCAAAACACTCACGAAACCTCATAAACACTCACGAAAGAACCTACTGGCAGCCTAGGGGTGAAGAAAGGGGTTGAGAGGCGGATTTGGTGTGAAATGGGCGAGGGTGTATTTATAGGGCCAGAAAGCAGCGGACGTCCGACCAAAGTGGCATACATCCGGTACTATTACACTGTGGTCCAAAGGCTATCTCGTACGTCTAGGTATTATCCGGAGGGTATTCCAAAAAGTAGCGTGCCTCCGGTACTTTTGGCGTATGTCCTCTCTACTATTTACAAAGTACGACTGTACTATTTGCAGAGTGTATGTCCGGTGGGGGATCATCGTACGTCCATACTACAGACAACAGCGTACGTCTGGCATTTTAGCGTACGTCCGCCAACCCTAGCGTACGTCCGGTCCAAAAGTCCAATTTCTCAAAATGCTCTTTTGGCAGATCCTAGTGACCCAAAGTCCAAATTAACCCTTTAACTAAGCCACTAATGCCTAGTTAAATATTTGGGTTACTACACCAAACCTCTAGCATTTAAGCTATACTTCTTATTTTGTATCCATACAAGTTTTAAAGATGCTTTGACAAGTTGTTGCATCTATTTCCTTACAAAGACCAAGAATATTTTAAAGTGCTTTAAACATGCCTTTTATTGCTTTGAGTTGTATGATGTGTACCTTGCATGTGTCTACTAGGAGCTTAGAATGAGATATACCACACCTTAGAAACATAAGACCATGGTTAGAGCTTTTGGTCGAGAGTTCCCGCTCTTTGGTCAAATGTACGCCCTTACGGCCGTGCGTTTGCCCAGGGAGCAAAATGTACGCCCAGTGACCCAAACATGTGAGTTTAGGGCTTTGATGGCCACTTTCGCTAGGTAGGAACTTATTGTGTCATTTGGAGAAGTTCTCTAGTATTGCTTATAATGATGTGTTATATTTTGTTACAGTAAGGATTTGTGATGTCGGAGGACTTAAGCAAGCACACAAGGTAAATAAACACTCATGACCATTTTCCTTAAAAACATGCAATATGTCAACTGATTGAGCATGCGTATGATATGTGCATGCCTATACTTTGTATAACTTGGTAACTGATTAATAAGATACATTGTATGACATGATATACCGGCACATGCGGTATAATGATGATGGGCTTACTATATAAACTTGATTCTATGGTCAAACTATGTGCGGATGTGTTATATGAGCCTTGGATCCAATAGTTATTTCGTGACCGGCTCAGCCTGAACGAGTGGGTGAGTACATGATGTACATCATTAGTAGTGTGGGCCACTCAAGGTCTTAATCGTTCGGGCTGCTAGTGTTATGGATGCTAGCATACAATGGTCGGAGTACTGACATTGTATTACAAGTTCTTCAGGACAACTCTAATCCTGCTGAGAAGAGGTAATATCTTGGGTAAATCATACATGATAGTTACAATATATAAAGCATTAGTTTTCTACATTAAAATACTTAGGCGATTGCTGCTAGAAGTACACTATTTTCTGTCAACAAAACAATACTTTTAAGGTGTATTCTTGTAAATCTTTATCAAATTGCGCGTTTAATTCTATAAATCGGCTCATGTCGTACCCAATTGTGAGTTTTGCTTACTAAGTCATTAGAAGAGAGAAAGAAGTGGCAAGGTTGCCACTACGGACTTGGGCTAAGATTAAGATCTTCACATTGTTACTAGGTTTGCTTAAGTTATTATTACTACTAGTTGCTCCACGTCCATGTATTGAGGATAATATGCGTTGCATTTATGGTTATTAATTCTCTCAGATTTATTTCACCTTCATATGTGATGCAGTGTGACTTAGTGGGTTGCAGCGAAGAACAACAATAAGTCGCGGATATGTAATTCTAGATCGTGAGTCTATCGACGATCTAGGATTCTTCTCGAAACCTAAAGTCTATCTATGATTTCAAGGAAAATGGGAAGAAAACTCAACTCTGAGATTCTTATTCAACAAAATTAATAATAATCAATAACTGTCTTGTTTGGAGGCTATAAGCATATATTTATAGTCACAAACCCTAAACCTATTAAAAATATTACATAAATAACCCCCAAAACCCTAAACCTAATAAAATAACGAAATAAAGATAAACTTACGAAATATAGAGTCCCTAAACCTAATAAACACTTGAAAATAATAATAAAAAACATAAAATTAACATAAGGCCCCTGAGTGCGCTCGATTGGACGATCGATCCCCTGTCATCGGTCGCTTCCTCAGAAAGTATAGACTCTTAGGCTCGAGTTCTGCGATCGTTCGCTGTCATGGGTGCGATCGAACGTAGGTGGGCGCTCGATCCTGCGATCGATCGCAGTAACAGAGAGGCTCCGAACTGGATTTGGTCTGCATCAATATGCATTAACTATGATAATGCTTAGAGGACCGATTTCCCATTTAGCTACATGTTAGTTGAATTTGGGTAATTGTCAATAACCCTACTAGACTGGCCAAGTACGGATTTGGGGGCGTTACAGCCTCCACTCGGCCGCCTTGCCGCTTCTTCTATGCCATCGCGATGTCTCCTTCGAGTGGATATGCTTTGGGCCTTAAATTTGGCTTTTGTTAAACTCAATATGTCTTACCTTGGCATATCCACCCTTCTTGGTGCTGCTCAACCGTATTCTCCGACCTCCCCTCACTCGGTTGCCGCCTCACACGCCCCCACTTCTGCAGCTGCTAATTTATGGGTTTGTAGAACTTTTCCTACTTATCTACTATTTTTTTATTGTGTGCCTTCATTGCGCCTCACGAAGATCTCCATCGGATACTCTACTCCTCACCTCCAAGCTCCATGATGCAGCATGGCTTAGTGAGCTGCAACGAATAACAACATTAAGCAGTTGATATATATTTCTAGATCTAGGTTTTGTCAATGATCTAAGGAAATCTTTTCTACAAGCTAGATACTCTATAGGTTTTGAAGAAATATCATGAAGAAACTCAACTCTGTGTAATTCTCAATAATAATCAACAACTGCGTTTCTGGAGGCTATGAACATGTATTTATAGGCCCCGAAACCCTAAACCTAATTAAAATACTAAATAAACTCGAAATTGGACTTCTACAGAGCTTGCCCAGAAGGAGCTTACAGCCGTCCGAACGGCCACGAACAAAAACCATGAAAATATGACTTCTATGGAGGAGCTCATTTGCAATCTTGTCCGGGCAGGTTGTTGACAAGCCTCTTTGGTTGCTCCTCAGTTACAATCTCATCCGGACAAGATTGCACACGAACATTTCTGCCTAACTTTCTACTCTTCTCTTTGCATCCTGTTTTGACCTAGTAAACATCTAAATTAGCCAAATCTCTTGAAACATGAATTTGTAGATCTTTGAGTTAGCTTTCCAACACCGCAAAGATTGCTACAATCAGATATCTGAAACTATTGGTATGACATTGTTAGTAAAAGTCATCAAATGTGAATTTTAATAAAACACAAAAATAACATAAGCGTCTAGACGGTCTTTGGACGAGGACTTCAGACAAGGCTCTCGGCTTGAGGACCGTCCGGACGGGCTTTAGACGAGACTTGTTGTACTACATCACTCCACGACTTCATCGACCCCCCACGCGTTGACGCGTGGGTTGCACGCCCATGCCTTGTCGCCCCATTTGCTGGTTTAATTGTTGTAGAGTTGTTTTTGTGTTTTTTCCTTTCTTGTTGTATTTCTGTTTGTTGTTTTATTTTCTGGTTGTATTTCTGCCTTCTGGTGTTGTTTGTTCACCTATTTTGTTTGTTGGGGTTTGGATGCTTATCAGCACTATTGACCCAACCTTTCTCGGTGCCGATTTTGTGGTGGTTCTCTCTACAAGAGTACCAAAAGGTTTTCTTTTGGTGATTATTGTATTGCCTTTGTTAGCAGCCCTTTGTGGCCGCCTTTGTTCTTTTGATGGGCTGGATCATTCATTTGATTCATTTCTTACGGTTTTCTGGTTCTCTTATGGTGGTGTTGTTTTGTGGTTGGTTCAGGGCTGTTGTTTGGGTTGCCCACCCATTTGTATTTTCATAGGATTTCCCGCTCTCTATTCCTTTTAGATCAAAAGTGGGAAGAATCCTTTCATGTAATCATTTTCCTTTATTTGATTAGAAAAAAAAGGCACATTTCCTCTCAACATGGTAGCCATCAAGTTGCCTTCTCACTTCCTTGACACTTTGATTTAAATGCACATTCAGCTTTGTTGGATTCCTGTCGTGTATACCCAAACCAATGAACCTTGAAGTGATCACATTATAAACATAAACATTCATAAATAATTATGAGATGATATACTTCCGAGATAAGAGAATTTTTCTTTTTTTTAATTTTTCAAAACCAAAAAAAAAAACTATATATTATATTTTTGTCCGATAACTATAAATAATCAGAATTTATAACTTTCTTAAGATATATAAGTTAAGAGTAACTCGATGAAGGAACATATATATATACATATATATATATATATATATATATAATGGCGGTTGTGGGTACATTATGGGATACAAACATGTCATAATATCTGTCCAGTGATGCAGCTTGTCATTTTGTACAGAAAGCGAACCTGACCATATAAAATAACCAGGAAAACCTCAGGTTCCGCTCCCAATTTATCACCTGGCTAAGGTTCACCAAAAATGGAACCTGACTTCGTAAATAAATAAAGGAGAAAAAAAGTTTTATTCTGTCAATCTCATTCATTCTCTTTCGCTCTCCCTATCTTAAAAACTTTTGGTGGCAGAAAGCCATTGGTAGCCGTGTCTGGTTCTGTGTGAGATGTCAGCAGGGCTACAAAAAGCAGACAACGAAGCTAGAAAAGTAGGGTTCATCAATTATTCTTCCTCTTCAACCCCACAGTGCTTCACTGCTTCTGCAAACTAGGGTTGGTTAGAGATTGTTGGCCTAATTTGGAAAATTGCTGCTCTTATTCCGTTTTATGCAAGGCCCATCTTTCTTTTTTCCTTTATTCTTACTCTAAAATATTCCAGTTTCTCTGTCTCTGTCTCTCTCTCTCTCTCTTTCCACATTTTCCATTTATAGAATGCTTAATCACTAGAAGACTGGAGGAAGATCTGCTAAATTAATCGATTGTTGTCTGAAGGGTAGGCAAAATTTCAGCTTATATTTCATATTTTTCCTCTACCTTCTTGGGAGAGAGCAAGTGCAGTTTGATTCTTCATTTTTTAAAAGAACTTTCTTCGTTCTATTATCCTCTCTCTTTCTAGTTTACTCTCACACTTTAATTTTGTGTGAAGGCTAATTATTCTTTTTGATTTTCTACATGATTCTCATTAAATTAGCTTCTCCCTTTCCGTATTTTTCATGCATAGGAGTTTGAATTTGCCCTCTGAGATACTGGTTTGATCTGATACTTGGATTGAAACTTTTGTTTAAAATAATTGTTTCTCTTTTCTACAAGCATAGTTTGTGAAGCGATTTACTCTTGCTAGAAAATTATTAATTGGGACTGATAATTTTGATTGGTTTTATGTAAAGGGTCGGATCATTTTTCTTCTCTCAACAATGACGAGGAGGAAAATCCAGATACAAAAGATTGACAGCACAACGGCAAGGCAGGTGACTTTCTCTAAGAGGAAGAGGGGGCTGTTTAAGAAGGCTCTGGAGCTCTCAACACTCTGTGATGCTGAAATTGCTCTCATTGTCTTTTCCTCTACCGGAAGGCTCTATGACTACGCCAGCTCAAGGTTCCTCTCTCTCTCTCACTCGCATCTTTCTACTTAGAAAAACCCATTTTTTTCTACTTATAGTAAAGTAACATGTCATTGTGTGTGTATGTATGATCGTTTTATTCATGCACTCTCCAATAGTTTTATCATTTCTTGAGAGGGAGGGAGGGAGAGAGAATAAAGATTCGAGTCAAACAACAAGACTGAGAGTGACTGAAAAAATGTACTAGGATACATCAAATAAAGGCAACTGAAGTACTGCCGAGTCTTTGATCTGCTTTCTCCAAAGCACAATTTTCAACTTTTAGAAGAAGAGAAGTTAATCTTACCATGAAGGGTTTAATGTTTCGCTGCTACCTATTTGCCTGTTCGATCACTCTAATCAAAGAGAAGTTAATCGACAGCAATTATAAGAGGACGTCTTCATAAAATATAGCGTATAATCAAATTAATGATAGGGTGCACTAATTTAAAACATATTTTGGGTTTAAAACAGTTGATACTTCAGAAGACAAATTGTTACCATGAAGCCACAAACATGTTTTGTCTTGTTCATATCCTCAGTTTACACATGTCGTCCTACATTGTAATTACATTCTTGACAGCATCATGACTCACATTGGAAGCATTACAATATTGTACTTTTTTGAGCTTCTTCGATTCACTTGAAAACTCTTCCTTTCTTGCAATTAGTTATAGGTGCAATAATAGTGCTGAAAATTCTGATAAAACAACGATTAAAAATTAACTTTGGATATTATGAGTAGACTTTGGAACATGCCAACTTGTGATTGCTGCCACCTTTCTTGAATCCATCTTAATTCCCTCACTAGAGATCAAAAAACCCAAAAACACCAGACTAGTTGTGCAACTCTCGAAGCTTCTAAAAGATTTGCCAAAAATGCAGCTAGTGTAAATTTATCCGCTTGCTGCACATTAAGATATCATCAAAATAAACAATAAAAAAATAATCCAATAAAAGGTTTAAAGACATGATTCATATGGCACATTAAAGTACAAGAACCATTAAAAAGTTTGAATGGTATAATCATCCACATTGAAACCTCATCTCTTGTCGTGAAAGTGGTATTCTGTTCATTCTCTAGTCTCATTTGGATTTGATGATACCCACTTTTAAAGATCAATCTTGGAAAAAAAAGAAGTACCATGCATTTGGTCAAGAAGATCATAAAGTTAAGTAGAACAGGAAACTGCAATTTGATAGTGATTTTAAGTTCCATTCCAATCCCGAGACGGAAAATGGAGTTGGGGGAGGTCTCGTCATTGCGATCAGTCGACCTATCTTGCCATTTCATTATGTAATCTTTCCTTGAGGGTTAAGTTAGAGACTAATAAAAAGTAAATCTCTATTTATGATCTACATTTATTTTTAGGCTAATATAGGATCATATATCTCTAATTCATAATCATTTCTTACTAGAGTCCACCTAGTCTTAGAAGTGAAGATCTAACTGGTCTCTTATGCAATCAATAGTCTATTATTCTCTATTTAAAGGGGAACTATCAATAAGAAAGGTATGAGTTGATTATCATTTTAGAATACGGATTAATGTGTTTTGAAGGTTAAGGCCCTAAAACTACCTTTGAGTATTTTTAAACACATCATGAGTAACCTTTCTATCATATTGTTGGGGTTGACCAAGTAACAAATTCAATGCGTTCATAGGAATAATATCACACAACACTTCATCCAAACCAAGCATTGCTTATGTACTTGTACCTCATTCCCCTTGCGAAGTCAAGAAATCTTGTATGGTTGAGGATTATCTTCTTTTTTGTGCTTCAATGTTTTCACTATCTTTGTCACAACAATTTTCTCTATTAATGATAACATCACATACTTTTCCATGAGATGTAACATGTTATTTTGAAGGCAATCATCGTCATCCAAATGGCGTGCTCTCGAGCTCCTACAAACCATTAGAGATTCTCCTTGATTGGCGTATGACTTCTCTTTCTTTCGTACCTCTTCATCAAATATTGGCTCACCTATGTGATTCTCTTCATCTACAATTTCCTCAACAACATAAACAATTTTATGCTTACAACAATCGGAAGTGGTCTGACCAAATCCTTGGCATTTAAAATATCGATGATCTGTATTAGCCTATTAGGGGAGTTAGGGCAATTAGAACCTAAATACCCAAATTTAGACCAACAATGTGGATAACAATTTAATGCAGTTTATAATATCAATTTCAATTAAATAAACATTAATAATATCAAACCACAATTACAACTATCATCAACAACATAATTTTTGTTGACAAAGAGAAAAACCTTGACGACTCAAGAAAAGACCTTTTTAAGGCGATAATAACTTCTATAAGGAGCTGGTGTAAACCAGCTCCTTTGTGCCCACCAATTAGAATTAGACAGCTAGGATTATCACACCAAATCAAATAAAGTGAAAATACCAGATTAAACACCCACTACCATCATCCACTAAAGACAAAACCCTACTTTTTCTCCTCTCCCCCTCTCTCTCTCTCTCTCTCTACGCCGTGAATTGCAGAGTCTCACTCACGACACAACTCTTCATCTTCTCTATTTTTCTATCTTCCAGCGATACCTTGCATCCCAGCCAAGAGCTTGCCGTTGACGAAGCTGGAGCACAGCCCAAATTTTCCTGGAGAAGAGGATAGAGCCCAGCCCAGACCTCTCTGGTGCTCCCTCTCATAGACACACACACGGGCAGCAGAGAAAAAAAATTTCTCTACTGCCTAGTGCTTTCTCCTCTCTCACTCACAGTCACGACACAATTTCTCTCTCACCGAAATTATTTATCTGTTTTTCTCTCACAATGTGGTTTTTCATTTGCACAAATACAATGTGATTTTTTATATTTCTCTGTTTTCTCTCTCACTGAATACAGTGTGATTTTTTTTTTCTTTAATGTCCTTAAAGAATAATAGAGAAGATGAAGAATTGTGTCGTGAGTGAGACTCTGCAATTCACGGCGTAGATAGAGAGAGAGGGGGAGAGGAGAAAAAGTAGGGTTTTGTCTTTAGTGGATGATGGTAGTGGGTGTTTAATCCGGTGTTTTTCACTTTATTTGATTTGGTGTGATAATCCTAGCTGTCTAATTCTAATTGGTGGGCACAAAGGAGCTGGTTTACTCTAGCTCCTTATAGAAGTTATTCTCTTTTAAGGCAGTCACACATAGGATTCGACTATGAAGAATAATACAAGGACATAGATACTTACAATCCTTTGTAACGGTAAGGCTCCTTGCATAGACGGTAAAGCTCACTAGGCTCTAGATCCTCACTAGTCAGACTTAGCATAGAATCTTTATCAACCCACCGATAGACTTCGTTAACGAATAAGCGTGCATGAGCATTGTTGTTTAATTCAAACTCCAAGAGCCTTTAACATATGAACACGACTTTATGTCGTACACCTCAAGTTATCTTTTGTATCAACACATCAAGATACTTGGTACGCCAAAAATTATCTCTTCGCTATGCTTAGATTCTCTAAAAAATTGTGCTCTTAGAGATATAGAAAGATTGAGGAAAACTGGTGTTTTAAAGAACAAAATCGTGTTTTGCGTTGTGGCGTCCAAACATGATTAGGGTTACATTCCCAAACCACCCTTCATGTCTGAAGATTAGCCCACATGCTAGGGAACATGCTGTCTCGGGTTTGCCTAATGGCCGAACATGTGTCCTCCACGTCCAAACATGATTGCTAGTGATGCTGACTGACCTGGTCATATCTACAAGTATGTCCGGACAACTTAATGAGGGAGCTCCTCATGTGCTCGGCAACCCCATATGTGGATGTGACTCAAGCTAAGCTTGTGTCCCAACCACAATTCTGTAGGTATCTTGGAAATACACTTGAATGGAACCATATTCAGCAAGTATGCTACTCTTTCTAAAGCATATCCCCAAAAAGACACATGTAGAGTAGCAATACTGCACCATTTAGTTGGGGAGTACCCAGTGCAGCCAATTGAGAAATCCAACTTTTCATAAATGGTCTTTGAAGTCCTCAAGGAAGTATTCATCACCTCAATCAGACCGAATGACTTTAATATGTTTATCTAATTGTTTTTCGGCTTCAACCCAAAATTCTTTGAATCTTTCAAAGGCTTCAAATTTCTGACGCATTAGATAAACATAACCATACCTTGTGTAATCAATAGTCAACATGATGAACTACTTATAATCTCCTTGTGCTTGGAAACTTATGGGACCACATACATTAGTATGCACTCATTCTAACAAATCTTTGGCTTTATACCATTTTGTAGATAATGACCTTTTGGTCATTTTACCTTCAATACATTATTAACAGATTGGGTAAACCTTTTTTTTTTCTGGATAAGTAATGTTATATAGAAAACGCGCAGAGGGGTGCAACCCTAGTACACAGGAAGTATATAAGAGAACACCTAAGGGAGACTAGAGAAGAGAAAAAGAAAATCAGAATAAGAAATCACAAGAGGGGCAAGCCAAGCTGCCCCCCAAGTGAATAGAGTAGTGAGAAAGAAATGTAAAAGATCCTCGAGAAATCTCCCATTTCGTTCGAACCAAAGACACCACATGATACAAAGCGGGACCATTTTCCAAACCATGGCACAACGGCAACCCCCCGACCACCAGCACTACAAAAGATTCGCAACCCCACGAGGCATAGCCCACGCCAAGCCAAAACGGGAGAAAAAAGCATTCCATAAGAATTGTGCAGCCTCACAATGAAGAAGCAAGTGATCAATGGACTCCTCCTCCTTTTTGCACATCCCGCACCTATTGATCAAGACCATATTCCTCTTCCTCAAATTGTCTAGAGTAAGAATCTTGCCAAGAGCAGCTGACCAAACAAAGAAAGCCACCATCAGCGGTGCTTTAGTACGCCAAATGCTCTTCCAAGGAAAGGGGAGGCTATCATTAGAAATAAGAATGTTATAGAAAGCTCTCACCTCAAACTTCCCCTTCCTATTCGGAACCCACCAAATTTTGTCGTCCCCACCACCCAAATTATAAGAGTAGAGGAGACTATAGAAAGAAGCCAAGTCTTCAACTTCCCAATCAATCAAAGAACGTAGAAAACTAACATTCCACTGATGAGATCCACTCAACGAATCAAAGTTATCCACAATAGAAGCCTCCTTGTTGCTAGCCAAACTATAAAGGCCAGGGAACACCTCCCTGAGAGGCGAACTCCCACACCAAACCTCCCCTCAAAAGCTGATTCTGGAACCATCACCCGGAATAAGCCTAATAAGACTAGAGAAACGATGCCAATCCTTGCTAATGAACTTCCAAGAACCCATCCCATGAGGACCAGCACTAACTCGGGAACGCCACCCACCTCTTTCCGACCCATACTTGGCCTCCACCACTCTCCTCCAACAAGCTCCAGGTTCTCTAGCATACCTCCACAACCACTTGTCAAGTAACGGACGATTGAAGCATCTCAAATTTTGGATACCTAAACACCCTTCTCTAATAGGAGAGCAAACCCTCGGCCAATTCACAAGGTGAAACTTGAATTCTTCTCCAAACCCACCCCATAGAAAGCCACATTGGATCAACTTTCTGTGCTTAGCAACCGCAGTAGGAATAGGCAAGAGAGACATGAGATAAGTAGGGAAGTTAGACAAAGTACTTTTTATGAGAGCAATCCGACCACCCTTAGAGAGATACATCATCTTCAAACTAGCCAAAGTGCAAATAGACTTTTCCACCACCCCATTCCAACTCGCCTTATCTTTAAACCGGGACCCCAAAGGCAAGCCCAAATAAGGAATAGGTAGAGTACCAACTTCACAACCCAAAACCTCCGCCAAGTCTCCAACATTGCTCACATCACCAACTGGCACGAGAATTGACTTAGCGTAGTTAACCTTAAGGGTAAACCTTAAAGTTCAATGGGCCCAAAAGCTCGTCATTAATCAGTTGTTCAATCTTCTTTGAGTTAATGTGATCGAGATGTAAGTGCCAAAGATGTGACAAAGATATGCCTCTTTAGTTGAATGAACTTTCCTTTTTAATGGTAAAGTATCATGAGTATGTTCTAAAACAAAATTGTTAATAGAACATAAATCATGAGAAATAATATACAAACTATCATTATACCAGAACAAATAAATAAATTATCCTGCTGTATTGTCACGGTATCAATCAAAATAGAAGTATAACTGCATTTACCCTAAAAAAAATTCACATAAATTAAATTCCAGCGTATACTGGGTGCATTGAGACAATTTAATAATATTAAAACTCTTGAATTAAAATAAAGTTTATAAATTCCAATGTAGTTGACCGGAAACCTTGTCCTATCTCCAAGAATCAAGCACATCTCTCTTTCATTCAGTTGTGTGGTTACCTGGAACCCCAGCAATGAATTGTATACATGATTAGTTGATTCTAAAGTCACTCACTAGGAATTTGAGGGATTCACAACTAAACATGTTTTTGTGAGTTTTAAAAGTACTCGCAAGTGCATGAGTCCTTTGCAACATAAATGTTGTGAGTGGGATGTTGAATCTACAGTGAGTTGTGTAGTAAAAATAAATTTTGTATCTAAACTAATAATATTTTAACCGAGTTCCAAATTTTGTTTGATTTTTCTTGTGAAAATATAAACTAAACAAAATTGATTAAATCAAATGATAAAAGCACTAAGGTTTCAGAATTCACCTCACCAAGTCAAAAGCACACATTCTCATATTTTGCCCATACAACTGACAAACGATAAAGCCATATGCATTGTTCTATGTTTTGTAAAAATACATATTGAAACATTTGATGAATCCATTCATGTACAAATCACAAAGAATATCCAACTGGAATCAAATCATCCAATGTATCCATTTGATTTACGAATCACAATGGATATCCAATTTCAATCGAATGATTTGATCCGTCGGATGAAACAAATCAAATATTCAACGTTTACACAAATGATGATCACAACATTCAATTAAAAGAGTTTATTCAAATAACTGAATTGAAATAAAACAATTATATTAAATGTCTGAATTGTATGAAAAACATCGATAATGTAATTGATAATCAATGGCGAAACTTCATCTTCAACCTTAGTTGAAGAACCTTAGTTGAAGGTTTTAGCCTCTCATGACTACAAACATCAAATTAAATTGAATTCATGAAAACTAAAAACTTACAAAGGGGAATCGAATTTAGAACTACAAAATGTTAGAAAACGTAAAAAAATACATTGAACGACACCCCTTGGTGCGTTTCCCTCGAAAAGTATGGTATTTATAATAAAAAAAACTAGGGTTTCAGCGCTTTTAGGTCAGTCGAATGTGCTTGATTGCACTTGGACGTGCTTCAGCTCTTCTGCGGCTCAGCCATTGAGCCCTTCTTGCTTGGATGTATGCAGGGGTGAACTCGAGCGCACCTTTGCTAGGCTAGAGCATAAATGCACTTGAGCATAGTGACATGTGCTCGATCGCTCTTTCAAAAGCTCTCTTTTTCCAACTTTCTCTTTAAGATTGCTGTTTTCCTTTAACAACCTGCAAAACACTAAGGCACCAAAACTAACAAAAAATTAGAAAATAATAAGGCTAAAGGATTAACAAATGCAAATTAAGAGGCCCAAATATACAATATTTGGGACTCATCAAATACCCAAAAACTTACATTTGGCTAATCTTTTAGCAAAGCAAAATGAAAAATCAAATCAAATCACGTAACATAAGTCCGCTGTCACGGAAGAGACGATTGCATTTAGCATATACAACAAGCCTTTTAAACCCCTAGGCATTCCTAGAGGAAGAGTGAAGTCTTGTGAGGGTTTAACAACAATGATATCCACAAACATTTTTAGAACTATGTTGTTGACAAACATGAATTTCCACACAAACACATGGTTCTTACTTATGAGCATGCTTAACAAAATAAACATCATAATCACATCATCAGGACATCCAAAATCAATTCACTCATAGCTGGAAATTTGAGACCACACATGCTCCATTAAGTGCAAAGTGATATTAACATGGAATCGTGAAGCTTTCAATCTACTCAAAGTTTTTGTGTACCTCAAAATTCATAGGAATTCTATCAGATGAAAACAACCAAGGCTTAAGTCAAAATCTGTATTTTTTGTGTAGGCTGTGCAATGCTCGGCTCACTTAAGCTTTCTAATTTACCTATGTACCGAGTGTTGGGCCATTAACTCTAAAACCAGTTGGTTTTAGGGCACTAGATGTAAAAACATCCCTAAGGGCTTAATGACTCAAGTCAAAAAGGCTACGAAGCTAAATCAGCCATACAATCAACCATATTGAATTTCACATCATTTTATGCAAACAGTCAATGTTTAATGAGTCAAGAGGTCCGATTACTCAATGAGAAACTCAAAACTCAAACTAATTTTTTTTTTTTTTTTTTTATCTATTTTTAAGCCAAGGTTTCATCAACAATTCATCCTACAAATTTCAAAATACACACTATACAATTCAAATCTTATACCTCACAGATTCTATACTAATGTGCTTGTGATGATCAACTCAAACATGTGATGTCTCTCTAAACTAAAAATGAGTTAAAAGACTCAAGATGAAATGTAAACCACAATCACAAGATGTGTTTAAGATGTAAAACAAGCCAATGAAATGCAAACTACAATCACAGTGTAACTCATGCCAATCAACAACAAAGCAACAATTATTATTTTTTTTTTTCCTAAAAAAAAAATAAAACACACACACAAACAACAAAAGATGACACGAAATGGACAGTAATGTCTTTTTCACCCCTAAACTAAAATGACACATTGTCCCCAATGTGACAAAAAATACAATACCAAATGAGAAGAAAACCTCGGGTATAACGTTAGCAAATGTCCCCCACACTTTAAGTAAGACACTTATCTTGAAAAACACAATAAAAACAAAAACAAAACATAACAAACAAAATCAAATGACAGGAAATAAAAAAAACGAGGGTTGCCTCCCACAAAATCAACTAGACTCTCTACAATAGATGACGATCACTCCGGATAACTCGGATCCTCCAATAGTGTTGTCTCAATCTCCGGATTCTTCGATTCTAAGAATGATTTCAACCGCTGTCCATTTACTTTGAAAGTATTGTCATTCTTTAGATCCTCAATCTCAATGGCCCCATGAGTAAAAATTGACTGAATGATGAATGCCCCTGTCCATCAAGATTTCAGCTTGCCAGGGAAAAGATGCAAACATGAATTGTAAAGGACTTTCTGTCCAGGTTCAAAGGATCGTCTCAAAATGCTCTGGTCATAAGCCTTCTTCATTTGTGCCTTGTACAACCTTGCACAATCATATGCATCATTATGTAGCTCCTCTAATTCATTGAGTTTGAGCTTCCTTTGCGAGCCAGCCTTTGTAAGATTGAAATTCAGCTGCTTGATGGCCAAATATGCTCAATGCTACAACTCCACCGGAAGGTGACATGCTCTTCCGTACACAAGACAATAAGGAGACATGCCAATCAATGTCTTGAATGCTATTTGATACGCATACAATGCATCATTCAATTGCAAAAACCAATCTTTTCTTGTCCAAAATGTGGTTGACCTCTCGATTTGAAATTTTCACTTGTCCACTCGTCTATAGGTGATATAGTGATGTAGATCAAATAGCTTCGGAGTTCATGAAGATGAATGGTAAGGATATAAGCGTAAAGACACCCGGAGAATGGTGACACGCTCACAAACTCGCAGGACAGAGGAGGACTATTCGGAAGGCCTCTCAGCCTGTCCAAACCTGTAGCTTGCCAGGGAGGGAATAGAACACTCCGTTCGGAGGCCATTCGAACCCTATCCAAACGGACGGGTTATCTTATTGCGTTTTTAGTTCCCGTCCGGACGGCCACTTATCCTGTCTGGATGCGTAGCCGTGTTTTGGCTTAATCTGACTTTTTATCTTCCTTTTAGGTTTATAACTATATTTCAATTCAGTCTCATTTTAGGTTTAAAACTCTAGGTTTATAAGTACAGGATTATAGCTTCCAGAAAACACAGTTTATGATATTATTTGGTTTTCGTTAATAAGAATACTTAGAGTTGAGTTTCTTCATTATTTTCCTTCAAACTTTAGATAGCATCTATTGTTTAGGAAAGATTTCTTCGATTTTGTAATAGTCTCACAATCTTAGGAATATTTTTCCTTCTGCTTGCTAAATTCTTGCTTATCACTATCCATCGCTGCATCATATAGGATGGCAACCTTATGTGTGATGAAATACTTCTTCATTAATTGCTTAAATATCCTGTTGCAAATTTGCTTGTCTTTGTCACTTATGATAGCTCGAGGTGTGACAACTTCGATGGGCAAATCAACTAACTAGTAATTGATCTCATGGCTCACCTCCCAGCCCTATCCCTTGTAAGACAAGACTTAGGGATTTCAACCTTTCTCGTCGTAACGAGAAAGCTGCAACAGAAGACTTTACTAAGATTGCAGGAATTAGAGATTAATAATTTAACATGCCCAAAGAAAATATAACATCATCATAGCATAGATAGTCATCAAAATGTACTGGTCATCAGACCATCATCAAATAGGGATATAGACCATAAGATAATATGAAACATTGTTTTCAAAAAGGATCAACAGATCAAAGCCTAGATCTAAGCTTAAGCAAGGCTAATGAGATTAGAATCTCGATCATGTCCGCACGAGCAGTTCCTCTATCCTCCCACATGGTCCTCAACCAAACATGATTCATATCCTCAAAAATTACATGAATTAAGTCCTGTGCTATCACCCAGGTTGGCTCCGATGGCATCCTTGCCTAGGATAGCTAAACCGCGCAAATATACGCAATGATGGGGAGAAACATAAATAAAAAGGGGGTAAGTCTAAAACTTAGTGATTCTTAACACAAATAATGTTCATGCCAGTTTAATAATGAACTCTAATGTTTTTGCAAAGCAGATGACAATTCCATCATGATAGTTTATATTATAAGTGATCTAGATATATAATATATGCATATGATACAAAGTAATAGTTACAGTTCAACAATATGGTCTACCCAAAATATTACCCATTCTCAGTAGGGTTGGCACTATCCTGAGGGACCTGTAGTACAATGTCGGTGCCCCAACCATTGCACGCTACCATACATAACACTAACAGCACGACCGAGTCTGACCTCGGGTGGTCCACACCGCTAATGATGTCCGTCCTATAGTGACCGCCTATTAAGGCTGTGTTGGCCACAAACAACCATTGGATCCAAGGCCCATATAACACACATTTGACCATAAAGTAAGCCCATGACCATTATACTGCACATACCGGTGTACCATGTCATACGATGGAAATTATCTTGTCTGTATTTTACATGCATGCTTTTACAATTCTCGCTTTATTAACAAATTCAGCACAACGTTTTCTCAAAATACTACAGTTTATGTGCCGCAAATATAAATTGTGAGACTTGCAAATATGCATGTTTTCTTGGTACATAAAATAGTCGTGCAGTGCATGAAAAATAACATCGAGCATTATGTAAGTTAAAAACTCATCTGAGTTGAATAACGTCTCCGAGTATTCCAAACGATTTGGGTTCTCCAAATCTGTGAAAACCTTGTATTAGTCATATTCTATGAAAACAACTCTAGAATAAGGAAAACATGAGCTATGGGACAGCTGGTAAAAATAAAGCCCCTTATCACACTCTAGACCATTCATCTGAGCTCAGGGCTGTACATCCACTGTGATACTTCGGACCGCACGTCCGGTCTCGAGACCGTACATCAGAACCTCATTTTTTTCTCCACTCGTCTTCCTATTCTACAAATGAACTCCTAAGCCTATCAATTGGCTTCCTAAGGTCTCCTAAGTTGAAATGAAACCTCCACGCAACGCGATCATGCTAAGTTAACAAAATGCTAACCTAAACAAAATTTAAAGCATAACTAAACTAAAACTACGACTAACAACATAAGACAAAAATCGAGTAGCATAACGACGTAATTAAAGAGTTAAGTAACCGAGTGTTACCTCCTTGAGGTAAAACCTCAAGAATTCCTCCACTGGTAATACCGAAACATACAAAATACTCACAAACACTGACAAAATGGTCAACAGGCAGCTTGAGGGGAAGAGAGGCATGAAAAACAAAGAGGGGTAAGGGGTATTTATAGGGAAGGGCTGCTACCAACTCCTTAAAAAGTAGCGGACCTCCGCCCAACCCTAGCGTACGTTCGGTACTATTACGTAGTGGTCCAAAAGCTGTCTCGTATGTCCAGGTATTATATAAAGGGTATTCCAAAAAGTAGCGTATGTTCGTGTACTTTTGAGTGTACGTCCGGTTAACCTAGCGTACGTCCATCCAAAGGTCCAAAATGCCCATTTTGTGTCTTTAGTGACTCAAAGCTCAAATTAACCCCTTAACTAAGCTACTCAAACCTAGTTAATTATTTGGGTTACTACACATTTGGACACGTCGTCCACAACAACAAGAATATAAAGGTGGACAAAAGAGTTTGGGAAAGGTCCCATAAAGTCAATGCCCCATACATAAAAAATTTCAACAATCAAAATGGGGTTGAGGGGCATCATATTCTGTCTAGAAATACTCCCTACCTTCTGGCAACGCTCACAAGCAGTGTAATAGGTATGATAGTCTCCAAAAAAAGTAGGCCAATAAAATCCACAGTACAAAATCTTTCAAGCACTAAAATGGCCTCCACAGGCACAATCATGACAAAAGGAGATGACATTGAATTGGTCATGCTCAGGAATACACCTCCTAATGATCTAATCGGGACAATACTTGAAACAGGTATGGATTGTCCCAGAAAAAGTACTTCACCATGGCCATAAACATAGACTTATCTAATCGGGACAATACTCAATGCAAAGGCATTTGGCCGGTGACAAGATAGTTCACTATATCAACAAACCATGATGTAGGATTATGAGCAATGTGTATCAATTACTCATCAAGAAAGGTCTTAGAAATGGAAATGGTGTCTTCGGTGAAATCCACAATCAACCTTGAAAAATGATCCGCCACCATATTTTAAGAAGTAAGAACCTTTCTTATCCCGAATCTCTATGTCTAACTCTTGCAGGAACAAAATCCACCAGATAAGACAAGATTTAGCATCGTTTTTGGAGAAAAGATACTTCAATGCCGCATGATCCCAGTAGATAATGACTTTAGATCCTAGCAAGTAGGATCTGAACTTTTATCCAAAGCAAAAACGACTACAAGAAACTCATTTTCAGTTGTGCATCGTTTAATGTCCTGCTGGCATAGTAGATGACATGGGGGAGTTTATTAACACGCTACCCCAAAACAGCTCCAATTGTATAATCAGAAGTATCATACATGATTTCAAAAGGCACACCCCAGTTGGGTGACTGAGTAATCGGTGTGGACGTTAAAATCTTCTTCAAAGCCCCAAATACTTGCTTGTAGTCATCGTCAAATACAAATGGGATCTCTTTCACCAATAACTTAGATAGGGGCTTGGCGATCTTGTTGAAATTTTGGATGAATCACCTGTAGAATCCTGCATGGCCCAAAAAAGAATGGATCTCCTTCATTGTACATGAGGGTGGAAGGATGGAAATCAGATCCACCTTCGCTTTGTCAACCTCAATCCCACAATGAGAGATGACATGCCCCAGTATTATCCCTTGCTTTAGCATAAAATGACATTTCTCCCAATTTCGCACTAGGTTCTTTTCCTTGCATCGCACTAAGACGAGTGAGAAGGTGCAAATATTCCTCAAAAGATCAACCGAAGACTAAGAAGTCGTCCATGAAAATCTTCAAGGAATGTTCTACCATATCAGAAAAGATGCTGATCATGCATTGCTGAAAAGTGGCGGGTGCATTGCATAACCCAAAAGGCATGCGATGGTAGGTGAATGTCCCAAAAGGACAGGTGAGTGTGGTCTCTTCTCTTGATCTTCGGGTTGCAAAGAAACCTTATTACATCCAAAATAACCATGCAAAAAGTAGTAATATTCATGCCCAACTAAGCACTCCACCATCTGATCAATGAATGGAAGTGGAAAACGGTCCATCCTTGTGGTGGCATTTAGCTTGCGGTAGTCTATGCATACTCTTCATCCTGACTAAATACGAGTTGGGACCAACTTGTTATCCTAGTTCTTCACAACCGTCAATTCAGCCCACTTGTGCACAACATGAATTGGGCTCACCCACTTGCTGTCAAAAATTGGGTATATAATGCCTACATCCAACAGCTTGATTACTTTAGCTCTCACGACTTCTTGCATAGATGGGTTCAGCATCCTTTGTGGCTCCCTCAATAGCTTGGCATTCTCCTTCAAATGTATCTTCTACATAACCACCGAGGGGCTGATTCCTTTAATGTCTTCAATGGTGCTGCCGATAGCTTCCTTGTGCTCTCTCAAAACAGCCAATAACTTCTTTTCTTGAGCATCAACCAAATTTGAAGCTATACTCAAAAGCAAAGAATCTGCTAGATCAAGGAACTTATATTTAAGGGTGTCCGATAAAGGCTTAAGTTCCTTTTAGGGAGGCTCTGATATTGGTATCTCCCCATTCTCACTGCTCATCACTAGAGCAGACTCCAAAATTGCATTAGCTTGCTCAAGTCCCTTATCTAAGTCCAAATTATCTACAAATTGCATCAGCTTCCAAGGGGTCATCTATGCTTGATTCACTAATTGTCTCCTCAATGATCTCCTCAATACATGGCCTCCCTCAGCAGGATTCATCTTCATCTTGAATACTCCTCCATATCCCTACCTTTAACTTTGATCACCACCCTATCTCTCTCAATGTTACTTTCGTTGTGCCAAATACCCACCTAAATTAATAGGCAAATACTTGGTACGTTTTACTCGCATGTGCACAAGATCAGACGATAGTATAGTTAGGCAAATATGAGATCATTCCCACGAGGATTGATGATTTTTTTTTAGAGTTGATTTTCAAATTAAAATTACAGAAATGTCATGATTTTGAAAAGAGATATAGAATAAAAGGGTTAGGGTTTCGACATCCCCCATTAATCAGACTAATTAAGATAATACTAGGCCAATGTTCCAATCATACCGTATATTTAATGCTTGTCAACCGAAGGACATGATATTTACTTCTTAAGCTATTGATTTCCGTGCAATGAATTAGGTATGGTATCTACTCTAATTCTTTTCTTTCCCAAAGGATTTGCATGATATCTACTAAGTTGTTCTTTAGAGAAGCATAATTCTAAAAACAAATTATATGAAAATTGGCAAACACATGAAGCCTAGGGCATAGTATCTACTCCCAGTTCCCATGTTGATTAAGCCAAGAACCCGTGATGAGGTTCTTTTGTCACTTTATTAAGCCCAAGATTCGTTCATCTAAATTAACTTAATTAACAAATACATACCATAAGCATATGAGGAATTCAATCAGATAGACAATAATCAATTAAAATATACTAACCTATGTTTAAAACAAAGGCACTAGTATTGAAATCCTAAAAAGACATGATTAGGGCTTCAATCTAGCCCCTAACAAAGAGTTTAGCTAAACTAAACCTAAAAGGAAAAGGAAAAGCAGAAACCGAAAACGCTTCTTGAAGTAGCCTCCAATTCCTCTTTCTAGGATTGTGTATTTTTCTGTGAAGCTTAGAGGTATATTTATAGGCTTAGAAAAATCCTAGAAGCCCTAGAAAACCTAATAAAATAGGAGTTCTAAATTCTAGTCCAATTAGAATTTGAAAAACCTAATTTAAGTTGAAAAAGAAGTCTTTCCGCAGCTAGGCCGACCAAGTGCGCTCTATCGCAGGGTCTTGTGCTCCATTGCATGCCTACACTCGATCGTACTCTTCTACATTTGAGTGCTGATGCACTCAATCCTAGCTCCAGCTTTTCTCAAAATTGTTTATTTATGCTCGAAACTTTCCAAAAATGCTACATTTTCTTCTAACACCTAAAAACTGGCAAAAACACTAAAAGAAAATAAAACATCACAAAATCACATGACTAAGAGATAAATATAGGTAAATTAAGGTGCTAAAATATGTATATTTTAGCATTTATCACACCCACAAACTTACATATTGCTAGTCCCTTAGCCATACGAAACTAAAAATAAAAAGAAACTAAAACAACAACTACTTTATCTCCATTGTCGTTGGAAACACGATTGCATTTAGCATATGTAACAAGTCTTTTAAACCCCTAGGTATCCCTACTAGGATGAATAAAGTCTCGTGAGGGTTTAACAGAAATGCTACCTTCAAACATTTATGCACAGTTTATGTCATCTTCAAAATTAAAGTATCACTCAAAATCATGATTTTCATTCATTAGCAAGCTTAAAAAGATAAACCTCATTTTCACAAGGAATTGAGATTTCAAAAGTCTAACTACTTACAAAAGACAGGCAATGCATCACAAGCTCAAAACAATATAAAGTGAACTAGCACATAAATATGAATCTTCCAATTATTTATAATATTCAATGTCTCAATATCTCAAAGTTTAGTGGGATTCTTATCAGAATGAATAGCTAAGGCATAATTTTATTCTCTTTCTTTTTTGTTAGGCTTTTCAATGCTTAGTTCTATTAAGTTTTCTAATTGACTTATGTACCGAGCTTTAAGCCAATGGCTCCAGAACCAGATGGTTTTAGGGCATTAGGTGTAAACACACCCCTAAGGACTTACTAACCCGAGTACAAAAGGATACAGAACTAAACTAGCCATGACATTAACCAAATCAAAATTTTTACCTTTTGACATGAATACCCATTGCTTAATGAGGCAAGAGGTCCAGTTACTAAGTGAAAAGCTAAAAAATGATTTATTTTATTTTAATTTTATTTTTTAAAAAACTCATGCTAAAATATCATTCAACAAGTCACCCAGTTTCACCCAAGACATAGAAACGTACACATTAGGCTCACATGTTATACCTCACAAAAGATATGGTAAGGTGTTCATGTCAAATCGGATCAAATAGGTGAATTCTCAGATGCCTAAAATAAGTAATCAAACTTAAAAATCTATCATCATATCATGTGTTCAAAATTTTAAGCTTACCAATGAAAATCAAATCATAATTTTTCAGGTCACAAAATTTTTTAATACCAACATGAACATATATTTTTTCTAAAAATTTATAAACATAGGAACAAAGTGTGTAAGGTGTTTCCCATACCCCCAAACTTAAATTACACATTTTTCTCAATGTGTATATAGCATGGAAAGATCTCACATGGAAAATGGGGGAAACTGGTTGGAACGGTATGGCTCATAGCACACCCCCAAACTTGAATGTAAGCACACTTTTCCCTAAAAACAAACTACTAAATTAACAAATGAGAACAAAATAAACAATAAAAAATAAAAATTAAATGAAAACAACCAGAAATAAAAAGGATATGATATGGGGTTGCCTCCTCATTAGCGCTAAGTTTAACGTCTTCAGTCAAACTGTTGTAGAGCCCTTTAGTTTAAACTTGAAACACCAATCTTTTCTTCTTTTGCACCAAAGAGAATGAATTTTCCTACCGTAGGGTGATTCCAAATGTCTCTAGATCTAGGCAGATCACTCTAGGTATTCTCAGATAGTTTCTCATCCAGAAGGGAATCATGAACTAGAATAACATGAGAAGAATATTCAAGAGGTTTTTCTACCTTGATGGTCTCTCTTTTCTCAGCTCTTGGTAATTTGGGAATAGGAGTTGATGTTGAAGAAGCCTTAGTGCTTACTTCTTGTAGATCCTATAGGCCCTCAATTTTCTCCTTCTTCATCTCTTCCACTTCTTCACTCCTCAGTGTGATGGCTTGCTCATGATAGGAAGTACTCTCATCCTCCATGTATTGTCTATTAGGATTGGCCTCCAACTGGCTTTGGGTTCTTCTTCTTTGAGGATATCTGCTACTTGTTTGGGTTGAGTCTCTATTCTTGTAATGGATTTAAATCGAGCATTCTCCATCTCCTGTAGAGAGTTTACCATCTAATTAGACTCACTCAAAAAATTCAACATCTTACCTTTAAAATCAAAAACCGTCAGAAGAGATGGCTCCTCTGATGGGAGGTGGTTCCTCTTCATGAGTTTCTATCTTGACGATAGATTGCAGCAGTTGATTACTGGCCTCAAATTTGCTGAGAAGAGATGAAAAGTCATAACTCTTTGGAGGAGGTGGCTCCTCTTCGTATTGTTGAGGCCAATAGATGGGAGATGCCTTCTCTTGAGGTTCTATCTTGGCATCGATGGATTGCAACGGTTGCTTACTAGCCTCCAATTGGCTGAGAATAGCTAACACATTTTCTTTAAAGTGAGAACTCTTTGGAAGAAGTGGCTCAGCTTGATACTGCAGTTGTGGAGCTGCTTGCTCATAGAACTGTGGATATGATTGATGGAGCAGTTCGTGAAATTGTGGAGTATGATTTGCAGGAGCTTGAGCTTGCCATGAGAGATGAGACTTGTGGTTCCATGCAGAGTAGAAATCATTCCCCGGTCTAGAGAACTATGTGTTCATATGGGGTGTTGGAATGACTCCCCATGAGTAAAACAAAAGAAAATTAAATAGCAAAAAGGAAATAAAAACAAAATAAAAATAAAAAGAAATACTTATAGCCGGTCCAAGTGTACTGTACAAGTGCGCTCGATCGGATTGCTGCAGAATGGAAATCCAACAACGGGAACCAGAAACAAAAAAAAAACAAAATTAAATTAACTAAGTGAAAAAAAATTCTAAACAAAATTAAACAAACCTCGGCAACGACGCCAAAAACTTGTTGTGCCAACACCCACCTAAATTAATAGGCAAATACTTGGTATGTTTTACTTGAAAGTGCACAAGATCAAATGATAGTATAGTTAGGCAAATACGAAATCATTCCCACGGGAATTGATTATTTGTTTAGAGTTGATTTTCCAAATTAAAATAACAGAATTGTCACGATTTTGAAAAGAGATATAGAATGAAAGGGTTAGAGTTTTGACATCCACCACTAATTAGACTAATTAAGATAATACTAGGCCAGTGTTCCAATCATACGGTATATTTAATGCTTGTCAACCTGTCAGAAATAAGATCGATGAGACCCTGCTCGGAAATAAAATCCGCAAAATCTGTCATTGCTTGCGTCTGTCTGGATGCCCGTAATTTCTCCCCTGCGTGTTGAACTACATTAAACCCCCCCCCCCCATACACCAAGGCTTCTTCCATACATTCATTAAACCACCCAGTTCGTCCCATAGCATACTTCTAGCACCATCATCATTTGGACCGTAAACCCCAGCAAAAGCCCATTCACAATTATCTATAACACTTCTGAACATACAGGCTACAACAAATCTCCCTATACAATCCTTAATCTTCTCTACCACACGTCTATCCCACATTAATAATGTACCTCCTGATGCTCCCCTGGCTCCCAAATATATCCAATCAACATGCACACACCCCCACACACTCTAAACCACCTCAATATTAATAACCTCCATTTTTGTCTCCTATAAGCATACTATATCCGGCCTTCCATTCTCTTAATCGTCTCCTAATTTTTACTCTTTTCTCATACTCATTCATACCTCTCACATTCCAAGAAATGATTTTTTGCTGCATTAACAAAACTTACCATTCCTCCCTTTGCCACTCACTATAGCCGAGCCCTTCACATCGTAGTTCACTGTACATTCTAGCCGTTTTAATTCACAATTTCTGCGATTCCCCACTTTGTCTCCCCTCTTATTACCATTCCCCCCTTTCTTGTTATTTCTATTGGCCTCAATTGCAGTAAACAGCACCATCAACTCCCCCTCATGCCCATCACATACTAACCCCAAGTCCTAACGGAATGCTAGAATTCTTTCTAGCACCCAATCCCGTGCTTCTGTTTGATGTTCCCCTGCCCTCATAATAGCCAAGGGTTGAATTTCTAGCGTCTTTGATTCCCCCCACTCCTCTACAGTCTCAGCTCTTGCTACTTCTCCAAGATTTTTGCCTGCCTCCCTCTCCTTTCCCATACCAATCTGCTGTACAGGTTTCTCAGCATACACAACCACCTCACCGGCACGTTCTGTCCCACCTACCACAATCTCGGATCCTAAAATTCCTCCAGCAGCATCGTCGGCACAGTGCCATGGAGGCGTGATCTGACCTTCAAGTTGGCCCAGCCCTTCTACACCCCTGGTAAGTCTTACTTCCCCCTCTTCGGCACTTTCTGCCTCAGTTCCGTCCCTCCCACCTGAGCCCACCACCTCTAATCCTCCTCTGGTCCCCTCAACCACCTTGTGACTAAGCTACAGAACTGTAGCTTAGTGGCTACAGTGAAGAACACCAGTAAGCAACAGATAGCTAGGTACTTCGAGATCTTGAGTCTATCAATGATCTAAGGATATCTTCTTCATAAAGCTAGATGCTCTCTAAGTTTTGAAGGAAAGCAGAAGAATGCTCAACTCTAAGGTTTCTTATTGAACAAAAATGATTCATAAACAACAACTCCGACTTTCTGGATGCTATATGCATGTATTTATAGCCCCAAGACTCTTAAACCTAATAAAACACAAAATATAGACTAACAAAACTCTAAACCTAATTAAAATAGAAAATAAAGTCGGTTTAACAAAGCAGATAAAGCTACGTGTTTCAATGGGACATATGGTCGTTCGATCGGTGGCTGACTAAAGCGTAAAAACTGAAAATTAACATATGGTTGTTCGAACCGTCTTCGAATGGGACTTTGAGCAGAGCATTCTACCAACTCCCTAGAATTCTCCTCGAAGCTACCCGTTCGAATGGTCTTCGATTGGTCTTCGAATGGAGCATTTTGCTAGCTCCTTGGAACTCTCTAATCTGCATCACTAGACCTAAGTTGGTAGCAATGAGGTCAAATGTGACCCATTTTACCATAGTGATAACACTTAGGGATAGAGCTTTGTGTAGGTTGTCTTCTAGGAGGGTTAACACTCTCAACCTTTGGCGTAGCGTGACTTAGTGGGCTGCAGCAAAGAACATCAATAAGCAGTAGATAAATACTTCTAGATCTTGATTCTATCGAAGGATCTAAGAAATCTTCATAAAACAATAGATGTTATCTAAGGTTTAAGAAAAAAACACAAAGAAACTCAACTCTGAGTATTCTTATTCAACCAAACTCATATATAAACCAAATCTCCGTTTTTGGAGGCTATAAGCATGTATTTATAGGCCCCCAAACCCTAAACCTAATTAAAATACGAAATAGAATCAGAATTGAACTTCTACAAGCCTCGTCCAGATGGGACAAACCCTCGTTCAGACAAACCCTCCTAAAACTGAAAGGAAAGTGCGTAAAACAATTAAAAACTGAAAATAACATACAGCCGTTTGGACGGCTTGCGAATGGGCTGTGAACGGACACCTTTTTGACCTATTAAACATTGGAATTATCAAACCTTTTGGATGTGAATTTGTAGATCTTTGAATTAGCTTTCCAACGCCACAAAGATTGCTCCAATCAGAGGTCTGGAACTCTAGATATGACTTTTTTAGTAGAACTCGTCAGGTGCGAGTTTCTCTTTAATTATTGCTCTTCGTTATTAAATCCTTAGCTTTCTGTTCTACATCATCCTCCTTAGGTTGGAGAGAATTCGACCTCGAATTCACATCCTTGTCATTAACATTTGTAGGGGTTGATTTAGACACTACACCATTCTCCCCCTATTGGAAAGAATTTGTCCACAAATTCCGCCAGTTCTTTTCGCGGTCCTTCGGATGCCCAGCCAATCCCTTCCATCCCGTACTTCTCAACCTCAAAGAAACTTGATACCGAAACATAAACAATTTGCAAACCTTCATAACAAAACTTCGAGCGTTATATTTGAAGTTATTCACACCAATTTCATCAACCATGCCAACACCAACATCAAGATTTTGTTTAGGGAAAGTTGATAGAAAAGTTTCAATCCCAAGAAAATCAACATAATTAATTTTCTCAAGACCCCATTGAGATATTTCACTCTTTGGAATTTCTTCAAATACAAGGTGGATATCATTCCCTTCAACGATAATTATGGTATCAAGAAATAAGTTTACCTCCTCCAATAGATCCTCTTCGTCAAGATAAATGTCATAGATTGGTGGAGATGCCCAATCTACCTATAAATCTTCATCAATCAATTTGGTTGCAACCAAAGAAACCCATCGATCTTCAGGCACTTCCTTAAAGTCGAGAACCTCTGCAACTGCCGCTTCCTAATCCAAGAATTCTTCAGGTTGTAGACCCCCTTTGAACCTGGAATGTCAAATTCGAACTCGTTCTCCCACTAAGTGGCATGAGCTTGCGTTGGGGGCTGACAGCCCTGCATTTGACGCTCCGTAGAAGGGATCCCGAATTTGTACCCATCGTCATGTTTATCTTCCTCCTCCAAAACGTGTGGTGGGGGTCGATGATGACATTTGTTGTGACCACCTATGTTGGATAATCAAGCAGAGTGGGCTTCGAATTGATCCCTCATAGCCTCGAATTGATCCTCCATGTGTTGCCAGTTGCTCTTACATGTTTTCTCCATGCACATGTGCACTTTGTTCATGTCTGCCAGACGGTTGCTCCTCCCCATTCATGGAAAGTAACCTAGCTTTGATACCAACTGATTGTTGGGAAAATTGGTAATAAATTGGCAACCAATTTCCCACCAGCCATTTATGCGAAAGACAAGTTTGGAATGAAAACACACGATAACACACACCAATCACACATGTACACAGAGAGTTAACGTGGTTCGGCCCAAAACCTGGCCTACGTCCACCAACAAGAGAGTTCCACTATGAGGAAATTCTTACAACTCACAGTACATGCCCCTGTCTCTTATACACACTTTACTCCAGAAAAAAGCCTCATACACTCCTCTCAACAAATGATAATTGAACTAGACAACAAACTCAC
Organism: Carpinus fangiana; assembly: GCA_006937295.1. Taxonomy (NCBI): domain Eukaryota; kingdom Viridiplantae; phylum Streptophyta; class Magnoliopsida; order Fagales; family Betulaceae; genus Carpinus; species Carpinus fangiana. The sequence goes on from CM017322.1 coordinate 24,807,641, forward strand.
TCTCTTGCCCCATCCCCACCCTAGCTCTTTTCTTCTCTTCCTCACATTGAAGAAAGAGCTCTGGATTTATACATCTTGGGATTTTCAGATAGTCTCAGCAAGGACTGCATGTCCTTTTATAAAGTCAGTTGCTTCTTCACAAAGTAATCAATCCTTGATCAAGAAGTAAACAATCCTTGGTCAACAAGTAAACAATTATTGGTCAACAGGTAAACAAACCTTGACCACTAAGTAAACAGTTGTTGACAATTTGAGCCATTATCAACAATCTCCACCTTGGCGAAAATTTGGCAACCTCCAACTGAGACCTCAGTTCCGCATCTTTGACAGATGCCCATCCCCACGCCCTGGGATATCATACAAAACACTGTCTACACCAACAGTCATAATTCTTCAAGAATTATCATGCTCTACCATAAAGAACACATGCACTTAGAATTAAAAGCATTCTAAGAATTTTCATTTTCGGCACATGTTGAAAAAATCCCTGCTGAAAAATATGGTGCAACTTCCATGTTTGGTTCCCCCGGAAGTTCATTAGCCATCGACACCATTTTCCACCACATACCTGACATCAAAAGCCAAACCAATGTCCTGTATGCAAATGTGGATCCGCTAACAGAACACATCCATTATCCTGACATTTTTAGCGGTCATGCCAGAGGATGTACATGTCCTTATCAAAGAACATAATCATCTCTCACTGCAACGAGAGAAACACTATTAGCTTATTTTTGGAACAATTTGCCGAACCTGCTCCTCTTTAACCTATGAACAGCACATGTACCCAGTACTTCTGAACAGTACTCTGTGAATAGTGCCTCGTGAACAATACTATATGAACAGTACCTCGGCCCGTGAACAGTACCTCATCCGTGAACAATTCACTTCGTCGAGCCCTCCAATCCCAAACTTCAAGGCCTGCATTTCGAGTATAGATCTGCAACCAAGCTCTGATACCAATTGTTGGGAAAATTGGTAATAAATTGGCAACCAATTTCCCACCAGCCATTTATGCAAAAGACAAGTTTGGAATGAAAACACACGATAACACACACCAATCACACATGTACACAAAGAGTTAACGTGGTTCGGCCCAAAACCTGGCCTACGTCCACCAACAAGAGAGTTCCACTATGAGCAAATTCTTACAACTCACAGTACATGCCCATACCACCCAATTACACTTTGCTCCAGAGAAAAGCCTCATACACTCCTCTCAACAAATGATAATTGAACTAGACAACAAACTCACTCTCTTACCCCATCCCCACCCTAGCTCTCTTCTTCTCTTCCCCACATTGAAGAAGGAGCTCTGGATTTATACATCTTGGGATTTTTAGATAGTCTCAGCAAGGACTGCATGTCCTTTTATAAAGTCAATTGCTTCTTCACAAAGTAATCAATCCTTGACCAAGAAGTAAACAATCCTTGGCCAACAAGTAAACAATTCTTGGTCAACAAGTAAACAAACTTTGACCTCTAAGTAAACAGTTGTTGATAATTTGAGCCATTATCAACACTGATGAAGCATAACTTAGTGGGCTACAGCAAAAAAATCAATAAACAGCGGATAAATACTTCTATATCTTGATTCTATCAAAGGATCTAAGAAATCTTCTTAAAACAATAGATGCTATCTAAGGTTTAAGGAAAAAAAACACAAGGAAACTCAACTCTAAGTATTCTTATTCAACCAAACTCATATAAACCAAATCTCCGTTTCTGGAGGCTATAAGCATGTATTTATAGGCCTCCAAACCCTAAACCTAATTAAAATATGAAATAGAATGAATTGAACTTCTACAAGCCCCGCCCGGATGGAACAAACCCCCGTTCGGACGGACCCTCCAAAAACTGAAAGGAAAGTGTGTAAAACAATTAAAAACTAAAAATAACATATAGTCGTTTGGACGGCTTGTGAATGGACACCTTTTTGACCTAGCAAACATCAGAATTAGCAACCCTTGTGAAACATGACTTTGTAGATCTTGGAATTAGATTTCCAACGCCACAAAGATTGCTCCAATCAGAGGTCTGAAACTCTAGATATGACCTTTGTAGATCTTTTAGCAACCCTTGTGAAACATGACTTTGTAGATCTTTGAATTAGATTTCCAACGCCAAAAAGATTGCTCCAATCAGAGGTCTGAAACTCTAGATATGAACTTTTTAGTAGAATTCGTCAGGTGTGAGTTTCTCCCTAATTATTGCTCTTCCTTATGGAATCCTTTGCTTTCTGTTCTACATCAACCTTGGACTTCAAGGGAATTCTATCTCTCTTCCCTTGGCCTACACTCTTAAGTCCTTCAGACTGTAAAACACCATTCCCTCTTATCCAAAATTCTTGAACTAGGATCCTCAACAACAATAGCGAGCACAAACAAAATCTTCCCTTGAGTATTAGGTGTGTCTTTGGAATATAGAGCATCATTGTCAAAACCAAGGCCATGCGTATCTCCATATGGTTTTTGAAAACTCAATAAATTATCCAGTTTAACACAAAACTCATATTGCACGTCATACTGAGAAGCAACTAATTAATAAATTTGATCCACTAAGTCAGAGTTTTCAATATTCAAGGAATCACAAGCAGAATTTAATACATACAACTGTTCAACCAAAGATTTCCTTTCAAGATTCAAATTTGACAATTGTTTAAGCAAAGATTTGTTTTATCTTTTTACGTTTAGCACATTCTTTAAAAACTTGGTTATAATCCTTTTGTAGATCAATCTAATAATCAGAATAAGCTTGTGATTTGTCATCACAAAGTCTCATAAAGAATAGGAGGCTCAACCTCACTAGGGCTATTTAGATCATTCACCGAAACGATGAAATACATATAGCCCATGTTCTTTTCCTTAAAGTTGTCAAACTTGGACTCATATCTCATTGATGCATTAAGGGCTTTACCCTTTGCATTCAAGAAATTAGGATTATCGGTCCTAACATGCTCGAAGCCCGAGCACTCAAAGTATTGAATGCTCATGTCCTTCCTACACTTCTCTCTTACCTTGGGTGGTTCCTAGGGAATCATCCACGGTAGCATTCGATTGAACATTCTTGGAACTGTTGTTGAATTTTTATAAATCTCTTTGATGCAATGTGACTTAGTGGGCTGTAGAGAAGAACAACAAATACGCAGCGGTGATCTACATCACTCTTGAATTTCTTGACCAACAATGTTGCAACCTCTTCATAAGATGAATCCTCATGAAAGAAGTCAACTACCTTCTTCTTTGAGGATATCAAAGTCAACTACCTAAACCCAAGGGGTTGGCCTAGTGGTTGAGGCTTGTGGTTTTAGGAAGTATCACCCCATAGATCCTAATTTTGAGACCTGCTAGGTGCGAACTCCCCCTTAGGGCCACACCCCCTAGTGTAAAAGCCAGCGATTTACCCCGATCCATGTAAGGAAACTTTCAAGGGTGCGATTTACTCTGCATGGGTGGGTCCGAAGGGCCCTACCTTGTCGACATTCCCCGTCATAAAATAAAATGAAATAAAATAAAATAAAGTCAACTATTTAAAATGACCGTTAATGTAACGCCCCCAAAATTAGCATCAGCTAATCCGGTAGAGTCACTGGCAATTTACCCAGTTGAGCCAACTTGTGGTCCAACGGGCAATCACCCTTGTAAAAACTGTCAGAGTAAATACAAGGAAGGTGAATAAATCTGAGAGTACTACAATTCATCAAGTAAGAACATGGAGCTACTAAACGATTAAAACAAACCTGTAACTATAAACAAGGCATAGCCAGTCCGGCAATAGCAAATCTAGCCACTCCCGTAGCAGTGAATCAGATTACCTAAAAAATCATAACCGCGTAAGTCTAACGACTTAGTAAGTTAACCCCACACTTAGGTATGACATGGGTCCAGTTTATAAAAGTACACGTACAATCCGAGTAATAGCCAAAAGAGGGCATTACCTCCGCTAATACATCATTCCACAAGTTTTAGGGTTTTTAAAGCTCGATGGTGTAAAACCGGCGATAATTGCCTAATTGTTTTGATGCAGAAAAGAATAATGGTTTATAGGTCATAACTCCCATACATGGTTTACCCGATGTATTACTCCTTCTCAGCAGGGTTAATGCGGTCCCGAGGGACCTATAATACAATGCCAGTGCTCCAGTCATTGTATAACATACCGTACGTAACATTAGTGGCACGATCGGGTCCGACCCCGAGTGGCCCACATCAACTAATGACGTCCGTCCAGTAGTGATCGAACCATTGGGAATGGTTGCATCAAGGTCACGAAACCAATGGATCCACAGCCTTCACATAACACGCATTTAACCATAATATGCAGTTTATATAGTAAGCCCATGGCCATTTATACCACACGTACCGGCGTACCATGTCTTACGATGCATCTTAGTAGTTTATTGAATAATGCAGTTACCAAGTGATTTCGGGAAATAGGCATGCTTATATCATACGCGTGGTCAATCAACTGAGAGGAGGTGAGGAGACCATGTCCGTGTTTAGGCATGCTTATATCAACCCTAGTTTCCGAGGTGAGGAGACCATGTCCGTGTTTAGCTCGCCACCAACTCCTTGACAGAGTAACGGACGTCCAGCAACCCTAGTGTACGTCCGGTGGTCTTTGTACATCGGTCCAGAGGGTGGCTCGTACGTCCAGGTATTATTCAAAGGGTATTCCAAAAAGTAGCGTACGTCTGGTGGTCCCACGTACGTCCAGTGTACTATTTGTAGAGCGTACGTCCGGTGGTCTCCCATCGTACGTCCGCACTACAGACAGAGGCGTACGTTCGCCAGACCTAGCGTACGTCCGCCACCTGTGGGTCAATGTTTGGCTTTTATTTCTAGAGGTTCCGAACGTGAATAGGTTTAAGCTAAGGGCTTTTAGGTTAAAAAGGTTGGCTTTTATCGGGGTATTACACTCTCCCCTCCTTATAGAAATTTCGTCCTTGAAATTTAGAGCTCTTTAATACCAAGGGTAATTTATCCAATTGAGAAAAAGGTTTTGCAATTCGAAATGCGGAAAGAGAAAACAAATCACTTTAAAACTTTGCAATTTGAAAACGGCAAGATAACATTTTGTAGTTCTTAAAAGTGAAAAGGGTCAACAAGCATCACATCAACCATCAAACACACGCAATCATAGATATGCACAAGACAAAATTGCCACCCTAAAGATGGTGGACTTAAACTGTATCAAGATACATCCAAAACTGCCACCACCGCGGTGGGCTTAGTCAGAAAATAAATGTTGAAAGATAAAAAATAAAACAAAAGCCTACTAAAACTACGGACAAGATCGTCTCCTCGGAGTCGGCTCAGCGGACTCCCGCGCTGGCGTCCCTCTCGTGCTCGGCCTCCCTCTCATACTCGGGCTCCCACGAGCACTAGGACTCCCCCTCGCACCAGGGCTCCCTCGTTCTCTGCCAAAACTGGAGTTGGGGATACCATAATCTCTGACGTCCAACGACCCCTCACAGCCGGTCCAAGACAGCACGATCCTCAGCTCTAGCTCGCTGTAGCGCCTGGAGGGCCTACTGTAGCTCCTCTCGTGTCTGTCGAACCGTGTCCTCAAGACAATCTATACGCTCCTCCAACCTAGCGGGTGCTCCACCAGCTCAGGTTGCCCTCCGCTGCCGCCGCACTCTCGGCTCCAGCTCTGCCTCCCGCAAGTGAGCTTGACTCGCGTTGAGGAAGCGTACACCCATGGCTCCTTTCTCTGGCTGGATCTCCCTCCGCCCTGTCATGTCCACCCTAAAGTGCTCCGCAATCCGAGTGATCAGGGCCCCGTATGGCAATGCGAAGCCCTTGTCTAGGAGCCGGATAGACATAATAGTGGAAGTGACCACGGAACCATAGTCGATAGGAGTCTCGGTCAATAGGGCATAAAGGCAACATGCCCTCTCTATCATGATCATCGTATGGCTGATGACCAGGAGTACTCGGCTAGCGAGGATTGATAGATGCAACAGACATCGTTGCTGAAGTCACTCATCTGGAAGCTACCCTCTCCCTCTACCTCCATCTGGTAAAGGCGTCCCTCTGCAAAGCATGCCACCAAGTCGACACGCGAGGGAAGATGATCGACCGGATACGGGTAAACCGGGTCACGTACACGGGGTGCTCTGGTGATCGTGATGATGAGCGTGGGGGTCACCTCTATCGCTCTCCCCCTGAGCCAAGTACGGAACAAATCGTCGCGTCTCTGGCGGAGGTTCGCGTAGAACTCCCACACAATGGCCTCTATCGCCGGGCGGTGATCCTCTACCATGTTAGTCCATCCTTGGGCATCTAGCACTGCTCGTACCCTCGGCGCGCGCTCGTCGAACTCCTCTATGGCGGCTCCCCTCTCAACGATGATCCTACGCACGTGATAGTAGCGAACGTATCGACGCCTGACCTTATCCCTCCGAAATCGGGTGTGGTCGTATACCAACTCAGCATCCTCCTCGTCCGTGGCGGTACTGGCCTCTCTGATCGGCTCACCAGTAACTGGCCCATCTCGGACCATGTCATCACTCTCTACGTCCATCATCACAACCTCTGGGTCAGAATCAAGGTCTTGAGCCTTCTATAAGGGTGCTCGGCGTGGTCGCTGGCGTGCGGCCGAAGAAGAAGCGACCTCGCTGACATGTGCGTACCATCGTCCTACACGAAAAATTCCTATCAATAATGACTCTCAGAATCCCCATGCAAAAGGTCCTAATTCTATATGCCCTAAAATGCAGGTATGGAAGAACAGATTCATATTGGTGGATCCGAATCAAATGGCTTTGTCGAAAAATTAAGGCATCTCGGGATTTGTCAAAATATCCGAGACTTGATTAGTTATGAAGCAACTTTCAGGGATTAGGGTTGGATAAGTTGGAAAAATTAATATCGTTCCTCCTAGGAGAAGAAGGACGTGCTAGGTTGAGGTAAGTTGAAAATATCAAGGGTTACAATTTTCTAGGTGATATTGGATCCCATGCTGATCATTCAATAGATTTGGTTAGGTGGTAAAAGATGAGAATGCCCCTTCTATGAGAAGAAGGGCAATTCATAAATTGTGAGATTGGGACGGGATTTTCAAGGACCGGATTGACAACTTGAGTCCTTGGAAGAGATTCGTGTCCTACAATTGAGTAGACTCACGCTTTTAGGTTTACAAGATCAAATTAGGGTAAGATCCCTATTCCTTGGGGGTAAGGGGTATTTTGGTAAATTCACAAAATTGGGCGAAATTTCGGTTCAAAGGCGGAAATCATAAATCGGTGTTTCTATTTCGTCCATTGGGCCTTAACTGGTTCAAATGACCCACGATAATCAGAAAATTGCAAAATCCCGAATTTAGGCAAAAATCCCTAAATTCAAGAACCATGGTTTTGGGTTGGTCGAAATCGGTCTATGAATTTTGGCTTATTCTCAAAAGAAATAAGAAAATCCATTGAAAACGTCATTGCCGGGTTCCAAGGATTTGTAAAAGGTTTGCTGGGATTTAAGGCAAAAATCCTATCCTTTGTGTATGAAGGGCATTTTGGTAATTTTGGACTCGGACGAAAATTCAAATCCGAACGGTCCAAATTGTCGATCAAGTTCCAAAATACAAGTTTTGGGCTTCAAGTGGTCCAAATGACCCTAAGAATTCACAAACTTAGCAAAAATCCGAAAACCCCCAATTCTAAAACTAGGGTTTTGACCCAAAACGTTTTGGTCAAATTCGGGCAAGATGGTGATTGGGTTTTGTTCCTAGGCCATCATGAAAGGGTTTAGGCTTTGCTTCATGCATCAATTGCATGAAGAGATCAATGAATTCAAGAATTTCGGATTTAGGGCAAAATTTCCCCAATCCGAATGGGTGTGTTCAAAATGAAAAATGCATACACCTAAGGTTCACAACATCATCCTAGTTCACAACCAAGCCAGCTAAATGCAAAATGTGCAAGGAAAAATCAAGATTTAAACAAAACCCTAAAATTGTGAAATCTTGAAAAACTTGAAAGAAATCCTCATACCCTGATTAAATCTTGAAAATGAGGTGGGAAATCTTTAAAACCTTGAGAGACTTGGCCAAAAATATCCTTGAAAGTGTTTGGGTGGAGAGAAAATGAGAGAAAAACCAAATGAATAGAGTTTGAGGACGTTCGGCCGTTTTATAAAACGCTGGGTTAATGGCGTGGTCCGGCATCGGGGGCGTACGTCCGCCTAACCCTAAAAATAAGATTTTTTTTTTTTGAAAGCTTCTTAGAAAATTCCCAAGGCACAAAAAAGTTGGAAACAACAAGGTAAGTCAAAATGATTTTATTTCTAAAATTCGGAGTTCAGTGAAAATACTTTGTGTACTACAGTAGTTCCCAGTTGCTCGGACACCAAAACTCACCACTGCTAAGGGTGAGGGGAAACCTAACTATCTAACATCTAGAGGTTACTACCCCAAAACCTAGCATTCCTCAGACGAGTCTACGGACGAGTCTTCTTCATCCTTAACTAGTGCCTCGTACTCCTTATTGATACTAGATAGAAATGCAGTCCTTTGACGATCAGATCCCTCTGGTAATGTTCCTGCCTTTAGCAGTCGGATTTCCTCTTGTTCCAACTGAGCGTACTCATCCGAAATCTGGGTTAGTAGGGTATGCAGGGCTCGCTTTTGTTCATCATCGAGATAGGGGTTAAACCTTCCAGGGATAGGTAGGAAATCTCGTATCGCCAAGATACTGCGATGCTTAGGGACGGTTGTTCTCCTCTTAGTAGCTATGCGTATTCCTTCAATTGAATTAAGGGCCGGTGAGGACTTCGACTCTGGGTCTGCCTGGGTGGAAACCATACGTTTACCAGAGCAAGGTTGGTATCAGGGTGCGTAAGGTCCGAACTCAGCTGGCCATTCGTGAATAGCCAGTAGGCGTCTACAACCATTGTGCATTTGAGTATGAAGCAGGATCAAGTGCCTGTAACATAGAACAGGCGATCCCGTTCATTCCCAGTCAAACAATCAAATAGGCCATTACAATGGCCTGCACCCACAAAAAAGGTAACTAATCCTACCCTATGCTCCAGTTCAGTAAGATCAACCCTAAGTACTACATCCTATGCTCAGATTTATAGCTACGGTCGACAAGACAGTATGCTCTGATACCATACTGTAATGCCCCCAAAATTAGCCTCGGCTAATCCGGTGGAGTCGCTAGCAATTTACCCAGTTGAGCCAACTTGTGGTCCAAAGGGCAATCACCCTTGTAAAAACTGTCAGAGTAAATGCAAGGAAGGTGAATAAATCTGAGAGTACTACAATTCATCAAGTAAGAGCGTGAAGCTACTAAATGATTAAAACAAACTTGTAACTATAAACAAGGCATAGCCAGTTCGGTAATAGCAAATCTAGCCACTCCCGTAGCGGTAAATCAGATTACCTAAAGAATAATAATCGCGTAAGTCTAACGACTTAGTAAGTAAACCCCACACTTAGGTATGATATGGGTCCAGTTTATAAAAGTAAACGTGCAATCCGAGTAATAGCCAAAAGAGGGCATTACCTCCGCTAATACACCATTCCACAGGTTTTAGGATTTTTAAAGCTCAATGGTGTAGAACCGGCGATAATTGTCTAATTGTTTTGATGCAGAAAAGAATAATGTTTTATAGGTCATAACTTTCATACATGGTCTACCCGAGATATTACTCCTTCTCAGCAGGGTTGATACTGTCCCAATGGACCTATAATACAATGTCAGTGCCCCAGCCATTGTACAACATACCGTACGTAACATTAGTGGCACGATCGAGTCCGACCCCGAGTAGTCCACACTAACTAATGACGTCCATCATGTAGTGATCGAACAATTGGGAATTGTTGCATCAAGGTCACAAAACCAATGGACCCATAGCCCTTACATAACACACGCATTTGACCATAATATGCAGTTTATATAGTAAGCCCATGGCCGTTTATACCGCACGTACCAGCGTACCATGTCTTACGATGCATCTTAGTAGTTTATTGAATAATGCAGTTATCAAGTGATTACGAGAAATAGGCATGCTCATATCATACGCGTGGTCAGTCAACTGACATATCCCACGGTTTACGTAAAAAGGGTGTAAGTATTTACTTACCTCACACACTCAAGCGAATCCTCCGACCAAGCTATCTCCTGTCATAACGGATACAGGACACCGTTATTCTAAGCCTTAAGAAACCTAGAGTTATGGCTAAGCTAAGGTGTACACGTGCGAAACTTAAGAATAGGTGCTCTGCCTACTGACCGTACGTCCGCCCTCGATGGCGTACGTCTGCTCAGTGTGTTGAGCACACTGTTGCAAGATTCGGACAGTGCACATCTCCCATAGAAATCACAAACTTCTAGACCTCTTCTAAGCTAGTAAAACAGGACATGCAATGCAAGAAATTGCAGAACCATAATCTTTTGAGAAAACTCTTTGAAAACATCGTTATCTTTAAAAGAACGCTTAATGAACACTTGGGAGTTCTCATTAAAATAGAAACATAAGATAACAAGGTGATAATTACAAAGGAACAGAGCTTACCCCGAAGCTAAGCACGGACATGGTCTCCTCACCTCGGAAACTCTCCATTGAAACTCTCTCCCACGGGTTTCTTACTCAAAAAACTAAGGAAGGGTTCTGGCAGCCTAGGGGCACACCAGAGGAAGAAGAAGGCATGAGAAACTAAGAGGAGGGGCGGGCTATTTATAGGGAAAAGTTCACCACCAACTCCCTAACAGAGTAGCGGACGTCCGGCAACCCTAGCGGACGTCCAGTGGTCTTTGTACATCGGTCCAGAGGGTGCCTCGTGCATCCAGGTATTATCCAAATGGTTTTCCAAAAAGTAGCGTACGTCCAGTGGTCCCACGTACGTCCGGTATACTATTTGCAGAGCGTACGTCCAGTGGTCCCCCATTGTACGTCCACACTACAGACAGAGGCGTACGTCCGCCAGACCTAGCGTACGTCTGCCACCATTGGGTCAATGTTTGGCTTTTATTTCTAAAGGTTCCGAATGTGATTAGGTTTAAGGTAAGGGCTTTTAGGTTAAAAAGGTTGGCTTTTATCTGGGTATTACAGTTAATCCTAAGATTTGAGATGATTACCAACCAAGCTACGAAATAAATCCCTCTATTGGATATTTTTGTCAAATGTTAATTGGCTAATTTCGGTTATCAAAACATTGTAATTCTATCCCACTTGTAATTTGGCTTCTCTAGGAGCACTTTGCAGCATTTCAAAGAAACCCTTGTTTAAATGGTAAGAAGGGCCGTTTAGACGTGGTACAACATGAAGTCTTCGAGTACTAATTTCCGAGAGCTCCGTTCATTCGCAAGCCGTCTGAACAGTGGAGGTGATAATGAATTTGCTAAGTCTTCAAAATGAACCATTGAAGCTAGGTTTGCCACATGTCAATAGCACATTTAACGCCTAGCCGCATTCGAAGCCCCGTTCGAATGGTAGTAGGTGGGAGGACAACTAGTTGTTGCTGACAACTTAAATTCTCGCAGAAAGCAAGAGAGTTGGTGGACATTAAATGCGCCACGTTCGAACAGCAGGAGTCACTGTTCGAACGACAGTTGCTTAGAATATAGTTGAAAATGGCTAACAACTTAAATGCTTCCAATAGACATGGGAGTTGGTAGCATTTATGACCGCCATGTCCGAACGGTAAAAGTCAACATTCAAATGGCTATTAGGCCAGTGGTCAGCACTTTGCATTTAATGCTTGCGGGAATCTAGGAAAAGCTGTCCACATGTCTCTACTTTAGCACATGAAGTCAAGTCGTCCGAAGAGCCAGTATTGCCATCCGAATGGCCAATCAAAAACTTCACCTAATTCAACTGAAGGGCCTTCTCATTTCTGCCTATAAATAGAACACTCTTGCTGCTCATTTTTATTAAGGAAAACAGAGGACAAAAGCATGTTTTGAGAGAAAATCCTAAGTGCTTTGAGTGAGAGTTTCCTTGTGTTTTAGGAGTGATTGTTGTGTGTGAGCTTAGTCTCTATACTCTCCTAGAGTTGTGCTGTAATTTATTTTCAGCAACTTGTGTGTAAACAATCGTGATAACTTGAAGCTTGTCAGAGGTTCTAACAAGGGAGGTCAATAGAAGTAGTACCAAAGGTTTTGAGGGAACTACCGCGGTAGAAGGCAAGAAGGGTTACTTGTCTAGACAGGTTCGGTTCAACTACAAAGGTTTTATAAGTATGAGCAACTTGTAGTATCTCCTTCTTCCATAGTAAATGATTTCCTGGGTCCTCTGCCTCGGAGTGGTTTTTCCTTGAAAATTCTTCAGGTTTCCACTTCGTTACCAAAAATATCTTGTGTTCATAAGCTTTACTGCTTTGCATATTTTTGGTGATCGACTGTTTGCATGTGGTAATTTTTAATTCCACATTATTTGTGATATAAACCTATTCAACACCCTCCCCCCCCCTCTCTCTCGGTGTACTTGGGAGTCTAGATAGTATTCTCACCCTCAAAGAAAAATTAACAACCTCTGTATGGCCGTCAGTTTGTGGATAAAAAGTACTACTAAAATCAAGCTTGGTATTAGACAAACACCAAAAACACCTCCATAAATGGTTGAGAAAGTTAGTATCTCGGTTAGAAATGATGGACAATGGTAAGCCATGAAGATGGTAAGCCTCTCAAAAGTACAACTAAGTAACATTAATTGCATAAGAGGTCTTCTTGCAAGCTATGAAATAAGTCCTCTTTGAGAAGTGATCCACCATAACAAAGATAGAATCATTACCCCCTTTGTGTTCTTAGCAACCCCAAAACAAATTTCATGCTCACATTAGTTAAAGGCTAACTAGGAATATTAAGTAGTACCCTTAGAATATCTCCAGCAGTGTAGCTAAAATGGAGATATTAGCTACATTTAGCTATTTTTGCCATTTTTTTTGCTCTAACAGAATAGCTTCATATTAGCTATTATACCTTAACTGTTACAGTGAATAGCAATTTGTAGCTATTCACTGTAGCACACTAAATTAAATATAATATTATTTAATATTATTTCCAATATAATATAATATTATTTTTAATATTTCGCTTTCTTTGTTTTGGGTGTTCGATCTCCTCATTTTTCCTCAAACCCTTTTCTTCTTCCTCTGCATTTACATCTTCTCTTCCCCTTCCCGAACAAGTTTCAAGTTAGTACCTCCGCCCACTGCCGACTAACTGCCATTCACACTTGGTTTTCGACGAAATACAGCCATTCTTCTCCTACTCTCTTTCTCTCCATTTTGTTATTAATTTTAAGAATTAGTACCTGCATGTAAGATCATGAATGTTCCTCATATGTGTTTATTTTCGTTTTTATGAATGATTTCTATATATGTGATTGTTTTTTCCTTTAATTAAGTGTTGGCAATAATATGATAAAAAAAGAATGAGAAATAATATTTTAAAGCAAGTAGGTAATGGAATAGAGAATCTGTTAGAGTTTGCATTTAAAAATGAGTAGTTAAAATAAAGAATTGTACTTTTTGACTATTACTGCTGGAGTTGCTCTTAGACACTGGACAAATCCAACGCCCCTTACGAAATATGGCAACCTCCTTCCTCATTCTTACCAACAATAGTAATCTGACACAAGTTTTAGATTCTTGTCATATCCCACATCGCCTTCATTATGGAGCTATGTGTAATCTTCAGGCAAAGACTACCCTTTTGAACACAATTGATTTCCCTTGAACATAAAATCATCATGCATGACATAATTGTCCTATTGTTTTGTTTCGTAGTCATTCACAATAAGACCAAAATATGGGTCAATAGATAAATAATCTATGAATAAATCAAACCCCAATACATTGGTTCCCATAGTAACCAATAAAGATGTCTTTCTGGCTGAGCACATCCACCACTTTGTTCAAGCCACTAGATCCGTGCTTGATAACAAAGGAGAGCTAATGAATTTATGTTGCCCAAAGTGCATGTCGAGATGAGAGTTCATCTCAACTATTACTTAAATGAGCCATAGGTGTACAACCCTCACCTAAAACAACCCCAATTCCAATCTCGGGTGCATCATACTATAACTCAAACAACCAAGAAAAATATTTCAAATCAAATGCAAAAGCATTATTCAACTTGTCACTAAGGGTTTTACAAACGACAATTTAGATCACAAACATGCAGCAAAATAATAATCCACAACAGTGTCCTCCCCCCCCCCTCAAACTTTCAATTGGGACAATGTCTCCTCCCAAAATAAGACCAAAAAAAAAAAAACCCCTATAAATTTGAAAAAAAACAAAATGAATAAATTTTTCTTTTCTTTTACAAAAACGCAGGGGGGATATTAGCAATTTTTTGTAGTTTGGAGGACATTGTCCAATTGAAAGTTTGGGGGAGGAAATTGTCAATTCTGTGGTACGATGAAGTGAGAATGTGGATTTTCCCCATTATTTTAAATCTTAAGCTTCAGTATTTTAGTAAGCAATGACTAAAATAAAATGTACACGATGAAATATGATTTCAAGAATACAAGAATAGTCAATCGAGCTCATTAAGAGATAGTGACATTAAATTTTAGATGACTTTAATTTCACTATTGATATTTCACAAACGGGTCAAATGCAATTATCTGAAGTCAAGGGATCTTTGATTTACCAAAATGAATATTATAGTGCAATTAAATTTTTTTAGTAGACTAAATTGTTATTAATGGTAACCAAGTACAAGTCAACAAGTGTTCTTGGCCCATTGGATCTAGTTTTTCGTTTAAGTTTCTTCTTCTCAACTCAAATGGTCACACATTAAGGAATAGAAAAAACGAAAAGTTTGTTTTAGCCTTGCTAAGATGGTAAAGTTTCTTATATTTTGGAATATCCAAACTAATACATTATTGTCACAATCACGATAGTGAAAATAATAATATGGTGGCGGTTCGGATGTCTCCTGTGGCGGTCGGCATAGGGGGTAGTGGCGGTCCGGATGTCTCAGAGGGGGCCGGCGAGTTCCTGGCTGCGTCGACTTTGACTATATCCCCCGAAACACAAAATTTGAGAGAAGGAGACTCAGGTGGGGAGGGTGCTATTCCGGTGTTGGTAGAGAATTTTCCGGTGGAGCATTTTTCTGATGGGCTTGTTCAGGGTAGAATACAGCTAAACGGACATTCTGTAGGAGATGAGGTCTCTGTTTGTTCCCAGTAGAGTTTCAAGTCTAGGTGGGAAATGGTGCCATTCGTGGAGGTTGAGCCGATTCCTTTGAACTGGAGTCAAGAGGTGGTGGCTGATAGCAACAGAGGGTCTCCTAACACGGGTAAGGCTGTGGAATTAATTATGGTTTTTTGTAAGATTGTTGGTGTCTCCTGTGAGGGTTATACCGAGAAGCTTAAGGCAGCGTTCGCACATATTCTTGCGGATAAGGCAAACAGGGAGGCTAACAAAGCTGTGGGGGGATCTCCGGCAGTTAAAAAAGGTACGAGGGAGCTCATTAATCTCATCTCTATGGTTAATTATGAGGGGAGTGGAGGTAGTGTGTCTCAGAACAGAGTTAAGGGAAGGGGCAAGCGTCTTACCTTATGAAGCGCAATATTCTTACATGGAATGTGAGAGGGCTGAATTGTTTAGACAAAAGGCTTATGGTGAGGAATTTGTTAAGGCTTTGGAGGGTGGATATTGTGTGTTTGCAGGAGACTAAGTTGGAGTTCATTTCTAGAAGATTGATTAGGAGTTTATGGGGTTGTGCTTATGTGGATTGGTGTTATATGCCTTCTTTAGGGCCCTCTGGGGGTATTCTTCTAATGTGGGATAAGAGGGTGGTCAACAGAATGGAGGTAGAAGTTGGTGATTATGTGGTTGCTTGCTCTTTCAAAAATGTGGACGATGGATACAAATGGGCGTTTGCAGGGGTGTATGGCCCTAATGGGGATTCGGACAAGCGCTTTTTATGGGATGAGCTGGCTGGTTTGATGAGTTGGTGGAACTTGCCCTGGTGTATTGGGGGTGATTTCAATGTCCATCGGTTTCCTAGTGGGAGGTCTGGAGGGAGGCGCATCAATCCAGCTATGAGAGAGTTTTCTGACTTTATTTTTGAGAGAGGCCTTATGGACCTTCCACTTTCTGGGGACTTATGTACATGGTCCAATAGCCAGTCTTGGTCCAGAATTGATCACTTTTTGGTTTACCCCGAAGTGGGAAGTGAGACACCCGGATCTTCTCCAAAAAAGACTTCTTTGCCTATGCTCGGATCATTTTCCTATTGTTCTAGCCAGCGGGGGTCGGAAGGGGGGGAGGAAACCTTTCAATTTTGAGAATATGTGGTTGAATGAGGAGGTGTTTGTGGATAGGGTTAAAGGCTGGTGGGCTGCATACCAGTTTCAAGGGACCCCTAGTTTCGTTTTTGCTAAGAAGCTTAGGGCTCTCAAGGGGGATATTAAGTCTTGGAACAAGAATGTCTTTGGCAATATTGGTGCTCTTGTCAAGGAGAGGGTGGAGGAGTTGAAGAGCCTTGAGTTAGCCACCAAAAGGGGAGGGTTGAGTGAGGAAGATAAGGAGAGGAAAAGGTTGCTTTGTAGGGATCTTGAGAGGTCTCTTCTTCAAGAGGAAATCTGTTGGAGACAAGAATCCAGAATTAAGTGGCTTAAAGAGGGTGATAAATGTACAAAATTTTTTCATCTTATGGCCAATTCCAATAGAAGATTTAACAACATCGATTCTCTTCGCATAAATGGGTCTTTGTCCTCTAATCCGTTTGTCATTAGAGAACATGCTGCCAGCTACTTTGAGTCTATGTTTGCCGAGTCTATGTCTTGGAGGCCCAAGCTAGATGATTTAGATTCTGCGGCCCTTAACGAGGTTGAAGCTTCTTGTCTTGAAGTTCCTTTTCTAGAAAGGGAAGTGAAAGATGTGGTCTTTGGTATGGATGGGAATAAAGCTACAGGCCCGGATGGTTTCTCCTTGGCTTTTTTTCAAGCTTGTTGGGAGGTTCTCAAAGATGATATCATGGCTGTTTTTTCGGATTTCCATGCTCGTGGTAAGTTTGAAAAGAGCTGTAATGCAACATTCATTTCCCTCATTCCCAAGATGCCTGGGGCCTCGGATCTTAAAGACTTTCGTCCTATTAGCCTTGTGAGTGGCATATACAAGATTATTGTTAAGGTGTTGGCCAATAGGATGAGGTTGATTATGGATAGAACTATCTCTAATCCTCATAATGCTTTCGTGAAAGGTAGACAAATATTGGATTCGGTGCTTATAGCAAATGAAAGCTTGGATTATCGTCTTAAATTCGAGGAGGCGGGGTTGCTGTGTAAACTTGATATGGAAAAGGCCTATGATCACGTGAATTGGGACTTCTTGTTGTATCTTCTTCGGAGGTGTGGGTTTAGGCAGAAATGGTGTTCTTGGATTGCTTCTTGTGTTTCCTCGGCTTTGTTTTCTGTTTTGATCAATGGTTCGCCGGCTGGTCTTTTCAACAGTTCAAGAGGGGTCAGACAAGGTGATCCTCTTTCTCCATTTCTCTTTGTTGTGATGGAGGCCTTTAGTAGAATGGTTAAGGCTACGATTGATCATAATCTTATTTCGGGCTTCGCCGTGGTTGCTAGGGGGAGTGAGCAAGTTCACGTTTCGCATCTATTGTTTGCGGATGACACGTTGGTTTTTTGTGGGGCCTCCTTGGATCAAGTGCAAGCTCTGGGGGACTTGTTGATTTGCTTTGAACTTGTGTCCGGTCTTAAGGTGAATTTGGGCAAATTTGTGGTAGTGCCGGTTGGCGTTGTGGACAATGTTGGTGCTTTGGCGAAGGTTTTGGGTTGTGGTATTGGCTCTTTGCCTCTTCTTTATTTGGGTCTCCTGTTGGGGTCTCGGTTTAAAGACAAGGCGAGTTGGAATGGTGTGGTGGAAAAGACGATTCGCTCTCTTCCTAGTTGGAAGAGGATGTATCTCTCCAAGGGAGGGCGGGTTGCTCTCATCAAAAGTACATTATCTAATCTTCCTACTTATCTCCTGTCTCTCTTTCCGATTCCTGCCTCGGTAGCTAAACGCATAGAGTTGATCCATTGTGATTTTCTTTGGGGAGGTATGGGCGAAGAGTTCAAGCATCATTTTGTGAATTGGACTAAGGTCTCTACTCCTATACGGTAAGGGGGTTTAGGCATTCGAAACTTAAAGAGTTTTCAACCGTGCGCTGATTGGGAAGTGGCAGTGGCATTTTGCGAGTGAACCGGATGCTCAGTGGTGAAAGGTGGTAGAGGCTAAGTATGGGTCGGTGAGAGGGGGTGGCGCTCCAGAGACAATGCCGGCTCCCATGGGGTGGGGTTATGGAGGTTTATTAGTAGGGATTGGCATCGTTTCTCGAGTCACACCAAACTTATTCCGGGGGATGGTTCCAGAATCAGCTTTTGGGAGGAGTTGTGGTGCGGTAATTCGACTCTTAAGGAGGCTTACCCGGGGCTGTATAACATAGCAAGCAATAAGGAGGCTTCCATGGCAGATAACATTGATTTGTCGAGTGGTTCTTGTCAGTGGAATGTTAGTTTCCTTCGTTCATTGAATGATTGGGAGGTGGATGATTTGGTTTCGTTTCATAGTCTCCTTTATTCTCATACTTTGGAGGGTGGGGTCGACAAAATATGGTGGGTTCCGGATAGGAAGGGGAAGTATGCAGTGAAATCTTTCTATAATGTCCTTATCTCTAGAGATTGTAGGCCGTTTCCTTGGAAGAGTATTGGGCACACTAAAGCCCCGCCGAGAGTGGCTTTCTTCGTTTGGTCGGCAGCTCTTGGTAAGATTCTCACGCTAGATAATCTGAGGAAGAGAAATATGGTGTTGATCAATAGGTGTGGGATGTACAAAAAGGATGAAGAATCCATTGATCACTTGCTTCTTCATTGTGAGTGTGCACAATTCTTGTGGAATGCTTTTTTCAGTTGATTTGGTTTGGCGTGAGCTATGCCTCGTGGGGTTGTGAATCTTTTGTGAAGTTGGTGGTCGGGGGGTCGTCCCCGCAGTGCCGTGGTTTGGAAAATGGCTCCGCTTTGCATCATGTGGTGTTTATGGTCTGAACGTAACGAGAGATTTTTCGAAGACTCCGAAAGAAGCTTGGAGGATCTCTTACATTTCTTTTTTACTACTCTATTCACTTGGACGGAAGCTTGGCTTGCCCCCTTAGTGATTAGTTTTTCTGATTTCTTTCTCTCTTCTCTAGCCCCCTTTAGGCGTTCTCTTGTGTACTTCCTGTGTACTAGGGTTGCGCCCTTCTGCGCGATTTTCTATAAAACATTACTTATCCAAAAAAAAAATAATATGGTGACTTTTGGCCGTCCTTGCAGGTGTCTTGTCCATCTATGTTTTTTGTTCTAGTTGTGTTAATGGAACTTCTAAACTTATCTTTGATTGTAGTTTTAAAGCATGATTTTACCATTTTTCAAAAGTACTATCAAGAAGCAGATAAGTGGGGATGTCGATAAATTTGAAGGGTTTCATGAACTATCTTGCTTTTGTAGCTTTTAATTACCATTTTTCAGTCATTAGCACCATATTTAAAGTCAAAATCATGTGATATTTACAAATTGTCTGTTTATGAAATAACCAAGTTAGAAGTCAATGTATCTTCGGTATCAATTGTAGTTGGCTAGGAGACAACAACAAATATGTCAATATAAGATATATATCTTCAGTCACAGGCCCGAAGTCTCTTCTCTTGAATCTTTCTAAAAAAGTAGAAGATAAATGTCTCTCATGTGAAAAGCATTAACTATCTAAAAATTTTACGAAAATGTAGTATATTTTAGAACTTATTCTATACATTCATTTTATTCTTGGCAAGATTAATGTATTCTTTTGGCATCTTTGTGCCTGAAACAATAAATCCCTTTTTAAGGAAAACAAAGGAAGAAGGAACTGAATCACTATTCGTTTGTTGTTTGAAGTGTGCCGCAGGTAATTGAAAGACAAAATCTGGAATCAAATAAACTCGACAAATTGGATGAACCATCTTTGGAGCTACAGGTTAGATATACTTTTTAGCAGTAAATAATGTAGCTTTTGATGTTACAACTAGGATGGAATGGCCATTTTATTTTGTTTATTAAGATAAATGAATAAATAGTTTTAAGGTGCAAAGATTTCAAAATTTACCAAAAGGATTCTAGAAGCCTCCAAAACAGTACAAATGACCAGAACGACAACATGAAATTTACCTACTCCGAATCACATCCTCAAAGAAACCGAAGTCCATTTTGTTATTTATTTATAGGAGAAGGTTGTGAACCAGACAATGAATTCATCCTAATTCTAACCCACAAATGCAAATTAGAAAACTTATTTATAACTATCAGACAACTCTCTATTGAGTTGTCTGCTGCACGTTTACAAATAGTTTGAAGCTTAGCCTTTTCAGTTGTAACAGTTTGTAAACAGATTTAGTTTAGTTAGTTAATTCTGTTTCTTGTACAGTTGAAGTTAGTTGGTATTGTTAGAAGTTTTTTATGCTTAAGGCCGAGTATATAAGTGTCTTTGATTCATTATTTGTAATCAGATTGATTAAACAGAGAATAAGATTCAGTTTTTGTCTTCTTCTCTTCAAACTGTTTGTCAATATCTCTGCGTTCTCTCTTCTTCTTCCTTCTTTCTGCTTCTCCTCTACTTCTCCTTTGCATTCACACACTATAGACTGCAAAGTTTGACAATTATCGTTGTTGTTTGCAAGAACGTTTTAAACACAAAAGGTGGAGGCTAATCAACTTCTTATGTAGTCTACTACACATCTTATTATATAGATGTAGAGAAACATCACAATGACCAAAATATCCTTCAAACCCTAATGACTCTTACAAATCCTAATAACTCTTTTAACACTCCCCTTAAGTTAGAACAACTAGGAGCACATAATACAAAGATAGATAAAAATAAAAAATAAGTAGAAAATTCGCTAAAAGCTTCAATGCCGGTAGAAAAATCGTCGGAAAACTGCAGCGGGCGGTCGAATCTCAATGCAAAACACTAAAACAACGGGCGATCGTTGGAACAACTAGGACCAGTTGGCGCCCACCATAAAACACAATGGTTAGTCAAATCTCAATACAAAACACCAAGAGTCAATTGGATCTCACCGCAAAGCACTAAAAGTTGATTGGATCTCACTACAAAAACACCAAGGCCGGTCAGATCTCACCGTAAAACACCAAGCCCAGTAGAATCTCACCAGAAAACACCAAGAACTGGTCGAAAACCACCGCAAAAAAACTAAGGTCAGTTGAATCTCACAACAAAACACCTTGACTGGTTGAATCTCGACAACCACAAAAACGATCATGTTTCTTGTGATCAACCAACAATGACGACACCTTGAACGGGAACTAATCCCCCTAAGCAACAAACTCGATGGACGAAGGTCGGCCAAACCAACAGAAACAGGGGTAAAACACGACTTGACTGGCAAGGAAATGCTTGAAATTGGATAAAACACCATTGAACTGGTTAAGAACAGCATTAAACCAGACAAAAACGTACTTAACTGGCTTTAAACAATGCTAAATCGGAAAGAAAACAACTAAACCAGATGTAAAAGATACTAAACTGGTCTCCAAATCCTTCGAAATGAGAAGAAAACTACTAAACCAATTATAAATCAAACTAAACTGGACAAAAAATTGACGAACCGATTTGAAGCCATATTTAACCGGACCTGCAAGGCACTTAACTAACTTGGAAGGCACTGACCAGTCGAAAAAAAATTGAGCCGGACCTAAATCAAATGCGAAACACAATGAACAGTAAAGAACCAATGCAACAGGATGTGAAAGATGATGGACCGAACAAAAACCTAGGAAACTCGGCCTGAATTGGATGAGAGACAATGCAAACCTCCTAACCTGATCAAAAAACCAGCAAACCCATCTATCCTTTCCCAGGATTGGGAAGATCCAAACACAACTCCAGTTATCCTTATCCAAGACAGGGAATAGCCAAGCAACTAGAACCAAACAGGGTCGTCTATCATTAAGCACTACAAAACTATTGGAAACTCGCCGGAGACAATTAGATATGGTCAGAAAACACCCCAAAAGGCTGTCAAAAACTCAGAAATTCACTAAAAAAGACCACAACAGCCGCCATCAACCAACAAAGCGACAAACAACGCCAACAACCACTACATTATAGACAACCATGAGAACCACTATGAAAACACACATTAAACTTTCGTTCTTTTTAAAACTCATCAATGGATTTTTTGTTTTTTTCTCACAATGAACAACTCTTTTAAAGCTCTATCAGGGCACTGCCCATGTGGAAATGAAGCCCACATGGGCAGTACTGCCACCAGAGGGTCACTCACTAACCCTATCAATGACTATTACAAACCCTAATAACTCTTCTAACAATAAAATTGATGGATTAATCTCGAAAGATCCTAAGTTTCTATAATTTAACCATTGATAGTGCAAATTAATCATTACTTTCTTGTTTAGATGCTTTTTCGTACTCCTCATCATATTGCACCGCGACAAGGGGCTTCTTGGGCTGCATTCGCAGATGCTTTTCTTTTCCACCTTCACTGAGGAGTTTGTAGCCTTCTGGATTGGGTTAATCTGTCTAAAGCTTCTTAGCTTTATATGTCTGTCCTGTATCTTTCTTACTCTTATGTTTTAATGTTAAGTGGTTTGTTTACAAAAAAAAAAAAATCATTACTTTCTTTATGATGTTTATAAAAAGTTAAGTTATTTCATACAAATTAATTTTGAAAATTATGACACTTAAGAAAGTTAATCTCACATTGGATGCATCAATTGTAAAGGTGTTACATAGATGCTAAATTCTAAATTGGTTCTTTAATAGGTGTGGCTAGGAATTATAAATGATTTCAATGAGCTCGAATTGTAACTTTGACTAGTTTTTTTGGAGTAATAGCAAAATATGGCTAGTGCTTTCCATATATCATGAAAATAGTATCAAAGCCAACTTTGTAATACCATGTGGTGTTAGGTCACTGCAACGTGACGTTCAACCTTGAAGAGGACGTTAAGGATTTGAGCGGAGGAAATTATGACATCCTAAAAAGTAAGTCTGACATTGGGTGGGTAGATTGTAAAAGTATTACATATGTGCTACTATTTAAGACTAGCACATGAATAGCCTTTTTGGATTGAGAGCGAGTGGCCATCAAGCAAGACTCCTTGGAAGTTTGTCTTAAAATCATATTGCAGTTCAAACATGCATGTCTTCTCCTGTTTTCCTCATGAAATCAAGCCACTCTAATCTACATAATCTTCTCTGAGTTGGACTGAATTTGCCCTCGAATTTGAATGCTTATTAGATGAGTCTCCAATGTACGGGTCAATAATTTTGACGTTGAACACATTTCCAAAAATGGCTAAGAAACCCAGTGTCTCCTCATTAGAAACAATGAACAATGGCAATTCATGAAGTCGATACACCTCCCAAAAGTACAATTTAGCTACATTCACCACATTATAAGTTTTCTTGCATGCATAATTATAGTGATTCATCTAAGAAATCCGATCAACAGTAACAAAAATGGATTCATTATCTCATTGTATCCCCATTAATCCCAATACAAAATTCATACTCACGTTGGTCCACTACTGATCTGGAATGGGAAGTGTCACATACAACCCAAGCATGATAAAGATAACCAAAATGTTTGAATAGAATGCAAAAATAGAATTTAAGAATTGTAATATGATCACAGATCAAGGACGAAACTCTGCAACTAGCTCCTATCCCCATCTACTATCTTTTCCACAAAAGCCTTTATAGTCTCAATTCTTAAGCATCAAGGAGATAAATGTGAAGCCATGCTACCTGATAAGGGAGGGATGTACACTGTAGCCCCAAAATATCCAATAATTAGTCCTTAATAGTGTCAATCATACTAGATAATTAGGCACTCTTTTATTAGATAACATTCCCTTTGTTTAAGATAATTAGGTCTTCAGCATAACAAATATTCACTAGGTACCTCCAAAAAAATGGCCTCCTTTCATTTCCTTACAATCCCTTCCATAACATAATACCCTCCAAGGGCTACAAGTCTCCCCCAAGGGCCGCATTCTTTGTGTGGTCGGCAGCACTCGGGAAAATTCTCACTTTGGATAATCTAAGGAAGAGACAGGTGGTTGTCATTAATAGATGCTTCATGTGCAAGAAAGATGGAGAATCGGTTGATCACTTACTCCTTCATTGTGAGGTGGCCTATGCTTTGTGGTGCAATATTTTTAGCCGGCTTGGTCTCTCTTGGGTTATGCCTAGTAGTGTTTTGGATCTATGTGCCTGCTGGTGTTCCTCTGGCAGGACTAGGAGTGCTGTGGTTTGGAAGATGGTGCCTATTTGCATTTTTTGGTCTATTTGGAGGGAGAGAAACAATAGGTGTTTTGAGGACTTGGAAAGCTCTTTGGAAGAGATCTTAGCCTCTTTGTTGTATTCATTGTATTCATGGACTGTGGCTTATCTGTCCCCTTCGTATCTTAGTTATGCGGATTTTCTTTCCCGCTTTTCTTTTTCTAGCTAGGAGTTCCTCTTGTATATACCCTATGTACTTTTGGGGCGCCTACGCTTTTTAATAAAATCCTTTTGACTTATCAAAAAAAAAANTAATGAAAGTTAAGAAATGCCTACATAATTTAGCAACTATTGCTATAATAAAAGTGCTTGCATACAGACCATATACTAAAAATCTTCACGAATGGCAACTCTTTGTCCCCTTTTAGCTTGACAACAGTAGCTCCATCTTGTTGAGCAATGAAATCATGGAGAAGACTCATGAACTGAGGTATTGTAACGACATTGATTTATTAAGTTGTTTCTGTAATGACATGCACATTACACTAAATTAATGTTAAAATGATTACACTTTACAGGAAGATGAAGGGAGACGAGCTCCAACTATTGAATATAGAAGAACTACAAAAACTAGAGCAACTTCTCCAAGTAGGCTTGAGCCGCGTTTCAAATGAAAAGGTTTGCCTATATTTGTTGCGTTAAAGTAATGATTAAGTAATTAAATTTACCTTTTCCTATCAGCTTAAGCTTTGAGGACAACTGGTAATTTAATACGGTATTAAAGTCAAAGGTCATAGGATCGAATCTTGTCTCCGTCAAATTACCCCTATTTAAATTAAATATTATACGTGTTGGGCCTCATCTATTAAAATGGAGTTTGAGCCCACACGTGAGGGGGAGTATTAAAGTAATGATTAAGTGATTAAATTTACCTCTTCCTATTAACTTAAGCTTTTAGGACAACTGATAATTTAACATGTTTCTATTTTCTAGCATTATAATGATTGAGCATTGAAATTTCTATTGACATGAGAAGCTTTTACATGTTTCAGGATGACAGATTTCGAGAAAAGATCAGTGCCTTTGAGCTGAAGGTCATGTTTCAAACTGCAAGTATTTTACAACATTTCATGCAATTATTATAATTTTGAAAAAATATAGAATGTAAAACACCTTCATGCTTTCTTACGTAATGCCCCCCAAATTAATCAATTTATTTAATTAACTTGGAGTATTACTGGCAATGCCACAATTCCGATTAATTGGTAATTAATGGGTGTTATTACCCTAACATTAACTTATTAGAGTATATCGTATAGCAAAAAACTAAATAAAAATGATCTAATTTAACACTAAATATCATTTAACAATTCATCATATATCCTTGAATATAAACACATAGCTTACAATTAAAATTTAATGCAACTATGAACAATTAATAACTTCTAACTATACTAAGCAAACCTAACCCAATAAGTCCTTCACTTAGCATCTCCAGCTAGGAGTGAAAAGGCGGTTATTGGCTAACTACTAACCGTAACCAGCTAAGGGTTAGTAAAATCCACTAACCCAATGAGTCCTTCACTTAGCATCTCCAGCCTAGCAAAATAATCCATTCTAAAATCTGGTAAATGGAGTTAGCTATGAAACAAGCCTTAAGTAGCAATTTCTAATTTTCATCTATCATGTCGTGGGTTTTAGAAATGTCTTGTGTTGTATCTGTTATTATGCCAATAGGAAAAATGTGGTCATCTTGAAGTTTCTTTTTTTTGGTAACAAGACATTCATTCAACAAACAAGGGAGCCAAAGGCCTTACAACAAGACAAAACAAGAGATGGGGGTGGATCTTTACCACTACAAATGGGGGAGGATGGGGGGGGGGAGGGAAGTAAGTGGGAATGTAGCCTGAGAACACTCTTGCTGCGGCCCAAAAAGCCACATGGTGGGCGCAGAAGTTAGCACTTTTGTGAATTTTTTTTAGCTTCCCAAAAGGAAGAAATTGGTAAAATGGACAAATTGTTGGCAATTACAGATTCAATATGCCAGTCTAATGTGATGGAGGGATTGTTAAGAGCAGCTATCACTGCCAAGGAGTCACCTTCAAGAGAGAACCTTTGGAGATTCAAAGAAGCTGCTAAAGAGGCAGCAAGCCGAGCTGCAAGAGCTTCACCAAAGTTTGGATCACATAGAGGATTGGTATGAGAAATAGCCTTAACAATTTGACCTGTTGAGTCCCTGCAAACAGCAACCTGTACTGAGAAAAGCTCCCAAATTGTAGTATCAAAATTGATCTTGTAGGAGCCTGCTGGAGGAGGAGACCAGAATTCTTTGACAAGAGGAGACGAGGACTGCCAAGCTGCTGCATGATCCAGAGATCTCCTGAGTGAGCTAGCTAGAGAGATGATATCTGAAATAGAGCCTTCATGAACAGCTTTATTTCTAGCAAACCAACGCAAATCACACAAAACAGTAGCAAAAATTTGAAACAAGTGACAATCAGCTAGAAGAATGCCAAAAGAGGAATGAGGATGGATGATGCCTTTGATCCAATTTGAGAGAGTAAGAGAGGACCAAGCTAAGGAATCAAGAGGCCAAAAGGAGGATCTCCATGCAACTCTAGCAAAAACACATCGGAAAAAGAGATGAGAAAGAGAGTCTTCTTCAGTGCTGCAAAGAGGGCAAAGAGATTCTAATGAAGGGATATGAAAGATAGCGTTCAATCTGACTTTAGAGGGGAGAATGTCCCAAGCTATTTTGTAGAGAAACAAAATCAGCCTAGCATTGAGTTTAAGCTTCCATAAAGATTTCCAAGATCTAGACTCAAGAGGGGAAAAAACAGAAGAGGTTCTAGGGCTGCTAATCAGCCTATATGTAGAGCTGGTGGAGAAAAGGCCATTGGAGGAAGGAATCCAAAGAAAGGATGTGGAAATGTTATGACTGATGGGAATCTTTAAAATTTCTTTGACACAGGGGGAAGTGAACAAAGAAACCAGAAGGGGGAGATTCCATGAGCCATTAGGAGTAATTAAGTCTAAGACAATCAAATCTGAAAAAGAGGAGCTGCTCAGAGGAAGAGGATTAGGGGAGAAAAAAAGCACACTAGGGATCCAGGAGGAATTCCAAATAGAAAGAAAGGAAAAACTATGAATCCTATGGCAAGCACCTTGAGAGATAATAGGCTTAGATTTTAGGATGCCTTTCCAAATTATATTGCTGCATATCATCATTGTAAATTATACTCTAATATAGACACAGACACTAAAAGTCATAATCTTTGCACGTAAAACTCTAATCATGCAGTCGAAACCCTAATACATCATTAAAACCGTAATTAACAATTTTTAGGCATTGTCAAACGTTCGCTTCTTGAAGGTCCAACACTCGTTCTTCTATGACAGCAACTATAAACTTAGGAAATCAACCTAAATCCCTAGTTTCGTGCAACCACTTAGCTTTTACCTAATCACAGAAGTTCTAGAGCACAAACACATCATTAATTCACATATTAACCGAGTCCATCCTCATACATCGTTTAAAACATTCAAATGTGGTAACTTCTATTTATTACACCTAACCAATTGTTAAAACATCATGGAATGAGTGGTTAAAAACACTATAATATAGTCATTTAACTATTTTACATTCTAGAATATACAGTTTAATCCTCATGCTCTCAGATAAGATTCATTTATATAAAGAACTCTTTAAGAAATCATGTTTTTCATAGATATCAACTAAGCATCCTTGACAAAGATTTAAACAGTAAAACACGTATGAAAATCAAGAGGTCAGACTACCCTTAGGTAGGAGTCCTCCAAGCATAGAAAGACAAATCCTCCACGAGTAGCCTCTTCTCTCTCTCCTCCTCCTCCTTCTTCTTCTCTCTCTCTCACTAGGTCTAGGGATTATCCTAGGCCTCTTTATAGAGCCTCCTGTTGATAATGGCTCAAATTGTCAACAAGTGTTTACTTAGTGGTCAAGGTTTGTTTACTTGTTTGCCAAGGATTATTTACTTATTGGTCAAAGATTGTTTACTTGTTGGCCAAGGATTATTTACTTATTGGTCAAAGTTTGTTTACTTATTGGCCAAGGATTGTTTACTTCTTGGTCAAAGCTTGATTACTTTGTGAGGAAGCAGTTGACTTTATAAAATGACATGCAATCCTTGTTGAGATTATCCCAAGATGTAGAAATCCAGAGCTCCTTCTTCAATGTAAGGAAGAGAAGAAGAGAGCTAGGGTGGGGATGGGGCAAGAGAGTGAGTTTGTTATCTAGTTCAATTATCATTTGTTGAGAGGAGTGTATGAGGCTTTTCTCTGGAGCAAAGTGTAATTGGGTGGTATGGGCATGTACTGTGAGTTGTAAGAATTTGCTCATAGTGGAACTCTCTTGTTGGTGGACGTAGGCTAGGTTTTGGGCCAAACCACGTTAACTCTTTGTGTACATGTGTGATTGGTGTGTGTTCTCGTGTGTTTTCATTCCAAACTTGTCTTTCGCATAAAGGGCTGATGGGAAACTGGTTGCCAATTTATCATCAATTTCCCAACACCTCCTCACATAGGTAAGGTTAAAAATGGCCCCCATTTAAAATAATAATAATAAATAATTGTTTGCACATAATCAAACATTCATTGGAAACTTCAAATAGTTAGATTTGTTAACGTTTATCTGATTTGGGAAAAAGAGGAATTTGTGGTTATTTTATAAAAGAAGCAGAAATATTTCGAACTTGTTCCAAGACATTGCTTTGCAAGTTATACTCGGTGTGTTCCCTATATGGCTTTTTTCCCATCACTCACTAACAGAAACAGTTTTATGTTCTGGGGTATTTCTAAAAAATGTTTTACTCTTTGGGTTTCTATGTTGTTGGTTTTGTTCTCTTTTGATGTGTTGTAGGTGCCTAAGGTTGGCCCTACCTTTGTTTTTTTGAGGTTGTTTCTGGGTTATAAGTTGTGTTTGTTGCTGTCCCTTTAAATGCAGGTTGGCCAACTGATTGAGGATAACCAGAGACTAAAACAGGTATCAGGTCGTGAATTTCCTTCCTTTCCTTTGTTTCCCTACTTTCTCAAAAGTTTCAAATGTCTCTTTTCAGCAGATGGAGAATCAGTATAACATTATAACAAATGTAATTGAACAAGGTCAGTCATCTGACTCGACCACCAATATTTGCAGCTCAGCTGATCCTCCGGATCCCCAAGACCAACACATCGACGGCACTTCTCTCAAGTTGGGGTAAGTTCACAACATTACTGAAAATATAAAACAGACTCCAAATACACTTAGAGGGGGTGAATAGGTGTTTATTACAAAGTATGTGAAATTAAAAATTTAAAACATGCAAACATTCACCAAATATAATAGAAAGTAGCAAATCAATCACACACATATTTGGTGATGAAGAGGAAACATTTTAAAAAACTCTCTAAAAGTAGAACTTCTCCAGGGCAGCCAAACCCAATAAATAATTATAAGAAAATCTAGATCACAAACATAAGGACACTTACAACCTTTTTCAAATCTTAGGCTCCGTAAGATCAACAAACTTCCCGCTTGTCGCATAGCTCAACAATCTTCTTGAAGTGATTCTCCT
The DNA here is from genome assembly GCA_006937295.1 of Carpinus fangiana. Taxonomy (NCBI): domain Eukaryota; kingdom Viridiplantae; phylum Streptophyta; class Magnoliopsida; order Fagales; family Betulaceae; genus Carpinus; species Carpinus fangiana. Next base: position 24,837,469 of record CM017322.1, read on the forward strand.
TTATCGGATCCACCGATATCGGATCCTCCGATAGACTTCTTATTGCTGATGAACAAAACAGCTTCTCAAACACAACAACTCTCTAAAAGAAAAATAGTTCCAAAGCTCTAAATACTAATAATTCTCTCTTAGCACAATATAGAGTTTGCCCCCTTAATTGCTTGAAAAATTGTGCTTTGTAGAGTTCTATATATAGGCAACTAAGAAAAAAGGTTTCCTTGGTGAAGTAAAAAACGTTATTATGGAAACTTCACGACTGTCTTCATACGGTTAACAGTGACATTCAAATAGAACTAGGGTTTTATAGAAATCCACACTAAAATTAGAAAACCCTAATGCAGCAACAACATACTTCTGTTCGGATGGAATTGACTTCCGTTCAGACGCGGCTTCACCCATTCCAACGGACTTGCGAACGTGCAGCGAACAAAGCTCTCGGGTTTCACTATGTACTTCATCCGTTCAGACGATCCAACAAACAAAGCTCTAGGGTTTTACTATGAAATGCTGCCATTGGGACACCAGCAAATGCTCTTGCAAACAAAGCTTCAACCGAGAAGAAATTACACTTTTTGAACACCAAATTGATCAACATAAAAACTAACAATTGCAACACCAATTTTATTTGTCTGGCTTTCTGGTTATAATATGTACTTAGTGTATTAAGAATTCAATCCAGCCTATCCAGTGATGCCTTAATTATAATTTATAAAATTTACCTAGCAACCACTTGACCAAACAGATAGATATCTGTCCTTGCGTTTAACTATTTAGTGTTATAACGATATATTCTTCTAACATTTAGGCTTTTGTTTTCTAGTAATATAAGAGTAATATGAAACTAATGGTTTCAGTGATATTGGTTTTAACTCATCAATTGCTTTGGTTGGTGACAAATATTGGTGATACTATTTATGTTGGTATATCTTTCTATGTCTTGCAGGTTACCTTTCCCTAACTGACGTTGAAAGATAAAGAAGGTGAAGAGTAGATGGATACGCATTCTCCCAACTGAAAAACAAGCATATATATGTCCAAATAAAACCAAGCTCACTGTTGTCGGAAATTCGTGTAAGACCAATTTATTTCCGTAAGGTGATCAAAGAAAGTACCATTGAGACTGATTTCGGGAGAATTATGTCCGACTTATTTTTGGAAACATATATTGGAATTGTAGAGTTATTACTAATTCATATTGTTTTATATCTCTATCTCCATACCCACGTGATGTGAGATGCCACACATTATCCACAACACAATGCCCTCCCCTTTTGGGATTTTATATTATGATTAATTAACAATAAAAACCTTAAACGTTTCGTCAAATAGTTGATTTATACCTCTAAACTTATGGGTTTACATTATTTACATTATTTACGTTTCTTCAAATAAGACCAATTTATTTCCGCAAGGTGATCAGCAATAGATGTACCTTTGCATGTGACTGATTTCGGAATTGCAGAGTTATTAGTAATTCCAATATATGTGATTAATGTTTCCTTTTTGCAATTGTTTTCTGTTTTAGAGGAAAAAACTGGAAAATGAAAATGAAGGTTTTTATTGCAGCAATAAAATAAACTACTTCCGCATCAAGTAGGGTCCAAAACTTGCTTGTAAAGTGATGTGTGCACACTACAAAAATCACATGCTTTTTTGAGGCAACTTTTCTAACGTTTTAGGCTTATTGGCATGTCAAAAACGTTTCTGACGTGACTTTTTTGACGTTTTTCACACCTCAAAAAATCACTTGTCAAAAAAGTTGAAATTCTGGCATGGTGAATAGTAACACGTCAGAATTTTTTGACGTGTCACTGTTAAGAGCGTCAAAAATATTTCTAACGTGGTAAACTGTGTCACATCATAAAAGTTTTTTTTTTTTAGAAATGTTTTTGACGTGTGAAAATTCACGTCAAAAACATTTTTGACGTGGTGAACAGGGTCACGTTAGAAAAGTTTTTACTTTATTATTTTTTTTCAAAAATGTTTTTGACGCGTGAATTTTTACATGTCAAAAACTTTTCAGACGTGTGAAAAGTTCCAACGTCAAAAACATTTTTGACGTGGTGAACAGTGCCACGTCAGAAAAGGTTTTTTTTTTTTTCCTGGTCTTTTTTTTTTTATTTCTTGGAGGTTCTTTTTGTTTTTCTTTTTTGTTCTAGCTGGTTCTAGCTAGCAGGACCTAGGTCCTTTTTCTTCTTTTTTTTTTTTTTTTTTGGTTCTAGCAGGTTCTTTTCTCCTTTAATTTCCTGAATGAAGAAGAAATAAAAAAATTAGAGGGGAGAGGAGAGGGGATCGGAGAGGGAAGGGAGAGAAAAAAAAAATAAGGGAGCTGGCCGGCCTAGGGCGTGCAGAGCTGAGAGAGGAGAGGGGAGAGGGGAGGGAGTGGAAGAAGAGAAGAAGAAGAAAAACGAGGAAAGAAAAAAAGAAGAAGAGGGAGCTGGCCGGCCTGGGCGTGCAGAGCTGAGAGAGGAGAGGGGAGGGAGAGAAGAAGAGAAGAAGAAGAAAAAGAAAAAGGAGAAAAAAAAGAAAAAAGAGGGAGCTGGCCGGCCTGGGCGTGCAGAGCTGAGAGAGGAGAGGGGAAGAAGAAGAAGAAGAAGAAGAAGAAGAAGAAAAAGGAGACAAAAAAAAAAAAGAAAAAAAGAGGGAGCTGGCCGGCCTGGGCGTGCAGAGCTGAGAGACGAGAGGGGAGGGAGAGAAGAAGAAGAAAAAGGAAAAAAAAAAAAAAAGAGGGAGCTGGACACTTACGTGGGAAAGAGGATGAGGAAAGTGGTGATGGTAAGAGGTGTGGGAGTGGGAGTAGAAGTGGAAGCAGGGGAAAGAATAAATAAGAATTTGGAAAAAGTTGAATTAAGAGAAAAGCGCAGGAGGAGAGATGGAAAGCGGGAAAAAACCCAAAAAAACTTTTTTGACGTGTGAGTAGTGCCATGTAAGAATTTTTTTGGCATGGCACTATTTTTTTTTTTTTTTTTTTTTCTTTTTCTTCTCTTCTCTTCTCTTGCAGATATTTTGTTATTTTGTTCTCACTACTCTCTTGATTTTGTTATCTTCTTAAAAAGCTTTTGTTTTATTAAAATAAAAAAATATATATATACTTTCTTTAAAACATTTTTTTGTTTCACATTACATTTTATTAATTAATTAGTGCTTAATTATTTCACGTTCAATCTCCTCCAACTTTTTATCCTTATTAGCTGCCTTCTCAGCTGCTATTTGTATGTATATCTGTTTCACAAATTTGGTTTATCAAATCACTAAAAAACATTTTTATATTTCATTGTTCCTCTAATTTTTATAAACATTAATAACTAAGTAGTAGAACTATTAGTTATACAGTACCATATATAGGAAGAATTTGAATATTTCAACGTATTATTAATTGAATTACGGTCTTGAATCTTAAAAAATAAAAAATAAAGATGTAGGGTACTAACCTGCGCATTACCGATGAAGTACAAAAATAGTAGTAAACCATAGATAGAAAAAAAAACTGCGAAGCAATTTTTCCAGAAATAGGTACTTGTTTGAAGGTTTTGATCAAGAGAACTACAAAAATTGAAGACGTATAAGCTCGGCTGGAGCTCGAGCAAAATTAAAAAAATTATAATAATAATAACTTATCTACATATTAATAATACCTTACTAAAGAAGAAAAAAAAAAAACACTTTTCTGACGTGGTACTATTTACCACGTCAGAATTTTTTTACGTTTAAACTTTTGCATGTCAAAAAATTAGCACGTCAGAAAAGATTTTTTTTTTTTCTTTCTTTCTTTCTTTTTTGTGGGTTTAGGGTTTTAGGGCTTATAATAAGTTATAAATGGTAATTTACTATTAATATATATATTTACATATATAGTAATTAACTCAACCATGTCATTTTTTTTACTTTTTTTATTTTTTTGGGTGCTCGATGATTATTACGTCCGTATCTATTCATCATATATATAGGTGGCTCAGATCCGAAAGTATTCATTGGTCTTAGGTGGTTCAATTTATCCAGTTGGGGTACATATCCCTGCATTGCCGATATATTCATTCTGTAAGACTAGGCAAATGCTCATGTACAAGTTGGTTTCTTGAGCCATTCGGAATACTTGAAGTTTAAATTTATAATAAAAAATTAAATTCATAAAAAAAAAATAACTTAAATATAAGAACCAGCTCACGAACTAAATCGGTTCGTCTCTACTTATTATAAGCTTGAGCTCGATTTTTTGGCTCGTACTTAGGCTCGGCTAGAGCTCGAGCAAAATTAAATAATAATAATAATAATAACTTATCTACATATTAATAATAACTTACTAAAGAAAAAAATAAAAAATTCCTGACGTGGTACTGTTTACCACGTCAGAATTTTTTGACATTTAAACTTTTGCATGTCAAAAAATTATGACGTGGTAAACAGTACCACGTCAGAATTTTTATTTTATTTTTTTCTTTCTTTCTTTTTGGTGGGTTTAGGGTTTTAGGGCTTTATAATAAGTTATAAATGGTAATTTACTATTAATATATATATTTACATATATAGTAATTAACCCAACCATGTCATTTTTTTTTATTTTTTTTTGGGTGCTCGATGATTATTACGTCCGTATCTGTTCATCATATATATAGGTGGCTCAGACCCGAAAGTATTCATTGGTCTTGGGTGGTTCAACTCATTCAGTTGGGGTGCATATCCCTACATTGCCGATATATTCATTCTGTAAGACTGGGCAAATGCTCATGTACAAGTTAGTTTCTTGAGCCGTTCAGAATACTTGAAGTTTAAATTTATAATAAACAATTAAATTTATAAAAAAAAATAAATTAACTTAAATATAAGAACCAGCTCGCGAACTGAATTGGTTCGTCTCGACTTATTATAAGCTCGAGCTCGAGCAAAATAATAATAATAATAATAACAATAACTTATCTACATATTAATAATAACTTACTACCAAAAAAGAAAAAGAAAAAGATGCAATTAAAGAGCTAGCTAGAATGTTAAATTTTTTGAATGGTTAAAGAAAGTTAAAATTGAGAATAGAATAAAATTAGACAAATTGAAGTCTGATAAGAAAAAAAATAATTGGTAGATCAAAAAGCAATTAAAGTAGAATCAAATTTGCAAGAAATTGTCAACGAAAAATTTAATTATACACTCTATTTGCTAAGAAGGGGAAAAAAAAAAAAAACCTTTTTCTGACGTGGTACTGTTTACCACGTCAGAATTTTTTGACATTTAAACTTTTGCATGTCAAAATATTCTGACGTGGTAAATAGTACCAAGTCAGAAAAGGGTTTTTTTCTTTCTTTCTTTCTTTCTTTTGGGTGGGTTTAGGGTTTTAGGGCTTATAATAAGTTATAAATGGTAATTTACTATTAATATATATATTTACATATATAGTAATTAACCCAACCATGTCATTTTTATTTATTTATTATTATTCATTTTTTTTTGTGCTCGATGATTATTACGTCTATATCTGTTCATCATATATATAGGTGGCTCAAATCCGAAAGTATTCGTTGGTCTTGGGTGGTTCAACTCATCTAGTTGGGGTGCATATCCCTGCATTGCCGATAGATTCATTCTGTGAGACTTGGCAAATGCTCATGTATAAGTTGGTTTCTTGAGCCGTTCAGAATACTTGAAGTTTAAATTTATAATAAACAATTAAATTCATAAAAAAATAAATTAACTTAAATATAAGAACCAGCTCGCGAACTGAATCGGTTCATCTCGCTTATTATAAGCTCGAGCTCGATTTTTTGGCTCGTCCTTAAGCTCAGTTGGAGCTCGAGCAAAATAAAATAATAATAATAATAATAATAACTTATCTACATATTAATAATAACTTACTAGAGGAAAAAAAAAAAAAAAAGAGCTAGAATGTTAAATTTTTTGAATGGTTAAAAAAGTTAAAATTGATAATAGAATAAAATTAGACAAATTGAAGTCTGATAAGAAAAAAATAATTGGTAGAACAAAAGGCAATTAAAGTAGAATCAAATTTGCAAGAAATTGTCAACAAAAAATTTAATTATACAGTCTTTTTGCTAAGAATTTTTAAAAAAAAAAAAAAAATCTGACGTGTGAACAATTTCAGAAAGTTTTTTTTCAAGGAGAGTGGATTGAGTGGTTTATTATACTGTTTACACATTGATCCTAATCATATTTTCTGTCTATACGTCATTTTATGTATCATTTAAACACTCTTAATTTCTCTAAAAATGAATTTATATAAAAAGAAATTGATGAAAAGAGGGAATGGTTTTTTAGGATATTTTTGAAATTAAAAAGAAATAAAATTAGAAACGATAGTGTAAGTATACGAATGAAATTAAAGAGCTAGAATGTTAAATTTTTTGAATGGTTAAAGAAAGTTAAAATTGATAATAGAATAAAATTAGACAAATTGAAGTTTGATAAGAAAAAAATAATTGGTAGAACAAAATTTAATTATACACTCTTTTTGCTAAGAAGAGAAGAGAAGAGAGAAAAAAAAAATCACTTTTCTGACGTGTGAACAGTGACACGTCAGAATTTTTTGACGTGACATTGTTCACACGTCATAATTTTCTGACATGACACTGTTTACACGTCAGAATTTTCTGACATGGCAAATAGTGCCACATTAAAAAAGTAGAAGAAAAAAAAAACACTTTTCTGACATGTGAACAGTGACACGTCAGAATTTTTTGACATGGCTTTTTTGACAGGCCTATTTCCACGTCAAAAATTGGTGTTTTTTTTCCAGTGGCATACACACTTAATTCATGATTCATTTGATCTTTTTGTCCATCAAGGGAATTGAAAGTGTCATATCATTGTTTACACATCTATGAAATTGTTGTGTAATGGCATTCATATTTGACCATTGATGTCGAGGGCATTGTAATCTGCAGGGTAGAGAACTTTTTTGGTGACATTTTGAGTGTAAAGTATTCTTTGGGCACTGGTTCCTGGACAACTTGTATCCGTGCCGAAGTTCCAAACAGGGCTTGGTTAGAAGTTTCTTTGGCTAACTATGTCTGGACATGTCCTCTTGCCGTCTAGATAAGGTTAGCTGGATTTGAAATCATTTGAGTTTCAAAAACCCAAAAGTCACTCTTACTTTCTCATTTTGGGATTTGGGTTGTTATTGTCCGTAGAAATATTTTCAAAATTAATAGTTACTAAATATTAGTTTGTACCTTAGGAATCTTTTAAAATGAAAGATTTTAAAGAGCATTGAATGAAGAGAGTCTCACATTGGAAAGAAAGAAAGTGAAGTTGGCATTTATAAAGCTCAACAAACTTTAAGCTATTATAAAAGCTTAGATGTACTCTAGTATACACTAGTATGTTTAGCTTCTCTTTTAGAAAGATGAAGTTCTAGAAAATTTTAAAGTTTTACAAAATAGAAGTGGAAATCAATGTGATGTCAGAATTAAATGCCTTAGATTCGATAGAGGAGAAGAATTTCATTTTCCTTCTTATTCTTCATATAAATTTTTAAGGTGAAGCGTTATTTACAGCATGTAGGGCTATTGTCAGATTGCCTAAACCAAAAATTAGGAAATTGGGACAAAAAGCCATAGAATGTATTTTCTTGAGTTATGCTCAACACATTAAAGGTAATAGGTTCTTAGTTGTTGAACCTAATAATTCTATGGAGGTAAACACTGTTATAGAATCCATAGATACATAATTTTATCAAAATAAGTTCACATTAATTCTATCGATTAATGATAAGATGGTGGAACCTATTAGAAATAACAATGAATCTGGCAAGCCAAGTGAACCTTCTGAAATAGGAGGAGTAAAAGAGTGAGAATGGAAAAATCTTTTGTAATGACCCAAATTTTTAGAGATGTAATTTTAAGAATATTTTATAACTAGATAGAATAGTAAGGTGTCTAAAGAATGTGGATATTTATGGGAATATATTTTGATTGATGGAATTTAATTTATAGGCCTTGATTTTATTAATAAAGATTTTTATTTTAGGCTTTAAGAAGAGTAATGAGACTAATTAAAAAGTAGAGAAATTGGTCCATTAATTAAATAAATAGTGATACTTATATATATATATCATGTCAAAAATATATATTATATATATATATAAATTATAACTCATTTAATTATAATTTAAAAAAAAAAAAAAAACTCATTTAATTATATTATTATTTTATTACTAAGCCGCAAACGTGGATGTGTGTGAGTGGATTTTGCCATAGCTAGTTTTACACACGGTAGAAGATTCATGAGAATTTGATTTTGTGTGGATTGTGTTGGTTTGGACAATGCACTAGTGATGTTTTTTATTTTTTTTTACAGCACAAAAAAGAAAAAGAAAAAAGAGCTTAATACAAATCCCAATCGGACAGATATCAAAAATCAAGAATGAGATCAAAAAGGGAAAGGAGAAATGTGATTGCAGCTCGAAAAAACTCTTACCGCGGCGTATACTGGTAATGATGGATACAACCATTGGAGGTACGAATACCCTTATCAAACATCTAAATAAGATTCCTAAAAAGCCATGAAAATTTAGATGACAGGTGACTATGGAAAAAAGGTTTCCTAAAAGAAACTAGAAAGAAAAGTAAAAGGATCCAAAGAGTCTGAAGAGCAACCAGATCGGGATTAAAACTAAGCAGCAAAGCCATCGAACATAATAAAAATACATGATAAAAAGAAAAATGAAAAGTCCAAAAAACAGCAACATCAGAGGTGTCAGAGACGCACGAGGCCACAAGTCGGTGAGGGATCCAGAAGACCGGCATAGGTGGTGGGTGTTGATGAAGCAGCGCAGAAAAGGCCTCACGCGCTGGCGCGTGGGGGACATGCGCCCGCGAGTAAGATCTACTTGCAGGCACGTGTTGAACACGCTCCGATGTGTGGTGGTCAGAGGGGGACGTTGGTGGAAAATGATGGTAGAGATGGCCAAGAATCCAATGAAGTGGCACTTGTGTATTAGAGACTTCCTGAAATCAATAGATCTGATTTTAAAAAAAAAATAATAATAAATAAATAAAAATTCAAGAAGAATGCGAATCCCAGACTTGAAGCGGCTGATGATGGTTGTGGTCGAAGATTTTGCGGTGGTGGATGGGGCGTTGCAATTATTGGACTGAGATAGAACGCCCAAAGCGTTGGATAAGGCCTCCAAGGAGGCATATTGTCTCCAAAGGGGGATAGAGGGGAAAGGGGGGCTTCCTCCTCCGAGGCTGCCGAGAAGAAACTTGGTAGATTTCTAGAGGAGAGAGAAGAGAGCGATTTGCTCTCTGCTTTGAACAAATTGAGAATTATTCTTTTGATATGCACTAGTGAGTTCAAACGGTTAATAAATTTGGAAAATTCCACTTCGATAGTGTAGTAGTCTTACGCCTATTCTATTCTAAAGTATAAATAGTTCTCAAAAGGTTCCACACAAAAGCCTCACGCCTATAAGGGGAAAAAGGCTGCAGTAACTCTTATTATTATTTTCCACCCCATGAGTTACTTCCATAAAAATGCCAACATTGTCCCCAAAGCCATGCCTATAATAATGGAAGCCGAAGGAACCTTCCAAGTTAAAATAAGAAGTCAGGTGTTAACCGAAGAGTCAAAGGTGTCTTCTGATAGCCGTAAATGAAATGTTTAAATCCTTTAGAAAGCCAGAGAGGCCAGAGATCGCATTGTATACATTGAACAATGTGATTTATATATTTTATGATTTATTTGTTTTACCTCTTTATATTTATATGCTATTCATTTTATAAGATGCAAGTAAAATGCATATATGTATAAATATAAAGTCGTATGTCTAGAAAAGATAAATGAATTTTATTTTAAAATAGTTTTCCATTATATTAGTATTGTTATTTTATATGTTTTTTATCTTTATTTTTTGTGCTTATGTTTTTCCATTTTTGTTTTTGTCCCTTATATTTTTTTGGAAAATGCTAGGGGTTCTCCCCATAGGTTCTCCTGGTGTTCTCCCAGCTATATGTAAAACATGATTTAAGAAAAAATAAAATTATAGTGACCTCCACCATCGTATTTTTAGGCATTAGCACCAAATTTAAGGCATTAACACCAAATTTGTGAGGTATTAGCACCAAAATTGAGGCATTAGCATCAAATTTAGGATGATCAAATTCATTTTGAGTGATATCATCCCTAAAGGGTTAACCTTCCACTTTTAGGTTTTAGTTTTGAATAAAAAAACAAGTTTTAAAGCATTAGAACCTAACTATTAACTAATAAAAATTAATCTGTTAGCAAAAAAACGGTATTACAATTTTATTTTTTCTTAAATCATGTTCTACGTAAGACTGGGAGAACGCCAGGAGAACACTACGGAGAGAACCCCTAGCAAACCCCTATTTTTTTTTATATTTTATTCTTTTACTTTCTATTTATATCAATCAATTCGGTAAAAGACAAGAGAGAGAGAGTTTCNCCATAGAAATGCCAACATTGTCCCCAAAGCCATGCCTATAACAATGGAAGCCGAATGAGCCTTCCAAGTTAAAATAAGAAGTCAGGTACTAATCGAAGAGCCAAAGGTGTCTTCTGTTAGTCGTAAATGAAATGTTTAAATCCTTTAGAAAGTTAGAGAGGCCAGAGATCGCATTGTATACATTGAACAATGTGATTTATATATTTTATGATTTATTTGTTTTACTTCTTTATATTTATATGATATTCATTTTATAAAATGCAAGTAAAATGCATATATGTCTAGAAAAGATAAATGAATTTTATTTTAAAATAGTTTTCCATTATATTAGTATTGTTATTTTATATGTTTTTTTTATCTTTATTTTTTGTGCTTATGTTTTTCCATTTTTGTTTTTGTCCCTTATGTTTTTTTTTTTTTTTATTCTTTTACTTTCTATTTATATCAATCAATTCGGGAAAAGACAAGAGAGAGAGAGTTTCTATTAGTTGTTTCTCAATAAAAAATTATAGTACAATTATTTTTTTTTCTTTATATTTTTTTTCTTATAACAGTTATTTTTAATTTTCCAATCGTTATTTCTCAATAAAAAATTATACTATAGTTTTTTTTTCTTTATTTTGCTAGAATAGTTATTTTTAATTATATTAATATTTTTATTTTTTCGTTTTCTTATCTTTACTTTCAGTGCTTATATTCTTCCTTTTTTTTTTTTTTACCCTTATTTTTTTTCTAATTTATGTAATATTTTTTATTCAAATAATTACTTTTCTTTTGGGAATTTTACATTGAATTCAGGAAATAATAGTGAGAATTTCTTTTCGTAGAAACTAAATTTTTTCAATATATTTCACTCAAATTTTCAATTGTAGATTTTTTTTGTCTTTGTTTTCCTGTAGGTCTTAAAATTAGTTTCTTTTACTTTTATATATGTGAAGGATGGTTGAAAAAAAAAAAAAAAAAATCAATTTGACAAAACCTTTTCTTATATTTGTGGATTTCATTGGAACTAAGAAAAAGGTAGTTCTTTTTTATTATATTAGTATTTTTTATTTGTTTACCTTTTTTTTTTTGTCCTTAATTTCTATTCTAATTTATATATAATTTTTCATTCAAATTTTCTTATTTTTATTTAATACAATTTTCAAATTTTCTTTTGTAAATNTTATATTCTTCCATTTTTTTTTTACCCTTATTTTTTTCTAATTTATGTAATATTTTTTATTCAAATAATTACTTTTCTTTTGTGAATTTTACATTGAATTCAGGAAATAATAGTGAGAATTTCTTTTCATAGAAACTCAATTTTTTCAATATATTTCACTCAAATTTTCAATTGTAGATTTTTTTTGTCTTTGTTTTCCTATAGGTCTTAAAATTAGTTTCTTTTACTTTTATATATGTGAAGGATGGTTGAAAAAAAAAAAAAAATCAATTTGACAAAACCTTTTCTTATATTTGTGGATTTCATTGGAACTAAGAAAAAGGTAGTTCTTTTTTATTATATTAGTATTTTTTATTTGTTTACCTTTTTTTTTTTGTCCTTAATTTCTATTCTAATTTATATATAATTTTTCATTCAAATTTTCTTATTTTTATTTAATACAATTTTCAAATTTTCTTTTGTAAATTTAATTGATTTTTGTTTTTGGGTGTTCCAATATTCTTGCAACTATTTTTTTTTTCTTTTTTAAAAGAAAAATTAAGCTGCCAACATTTTTTTGTTTGCAAAATTAGTAAACATAACTGTAATCAGATATCATTGTTGGAATATAATGATTAATCAATCATTTTCTATAATTGATTAATCTAAGTTTTTATTTTGAATTTTTTTCCTTTATATATATTTTTTTTCATTTTAAACTACATATATGGGAACAAATATTTAACATGTTTCAATTTATAAGAACTAAAATTTATGAATTTTTAAATTTATTGAATATGTGAGTTTATGCTATTAAGTAAAACTATGGTTTAAAATGATCTTATGAACATCTATCATTTTTTGGCTAATTTGTTAATTAAGAAAATAAAATAAAATTTGTTGTTGATAATCTTTTAAAGACTTTTTGACTTAATTATATATATATATATATATATAAAACCCGGCACATAGCTCTAAGCTAGTTTTCAATTTTCAATAACATGAAAGACGAGAACAATAAAGAAAAATTATCTTCCTTAATTTTTCTCACTGATCTCTCTTTAATTACAAAAAAAAAATAAATAAATAAATAAACTTGACTTTCTTTTACTTTCTGAATTTCTTTTGAGAATAGAAAAATTATACATGAGAATCCCCATATTAAAACTGATTAACTTTTAAGGATGAGTGAAAATGTATTTTAAATAGGCAAGCAAGATAGAATATGATAATATAGTAAGAAAAATTATAAAGATAATACATTTAAAACTAATAAAATATGAGGTGTTTATTTGTTTTGTTAGTTATATTCTTTAATTATTTTAAGGGTTAAATACTCCATTAGTCCCTAGGGTTTAGAAACTTTATTTTTTCCTCCTTAAGATTTAGAAAGTGACAAAATTAGTCCTTGTGATTTTGAAAAGTGACCAAGTTAATCCATCCGTCAGTTGACCGTTAGTTGACTTAACGGACTGACACGTTTACCAATTAGAAGTTGATACGTGGCCACCTAATTAAATTTTTTATTTTTTAAAAAAAATTCAAAATTTTTTTTTTAAAAATAAAAAAGAAAACCTGGGGTGACTATGGCCACCCCTTTCGGCACCAAGGGGTAGCTTGGCCACTCCCATGGAGCCAAGGGGGTGGCTGAAACCACCCCCAATGGACGTGGGCACGTACATTTCGCTTTCCAAAGAGATCCCACTTCTCAGCCTGCCTTCCTCATCGAGCTGGCTACCCCAATTAGCGGCCTGGTTCAGGAAATGGCGTCTGGGTTGGTTCGAATCGTGCTGGAGTGCGATAAAGAAAAAGAAGAAGAAAAGAAAGGTGTGAGACTGCTTGAAGAAGAGTTGGTGTGGAGGACTTATTGCAATGGAAAGAAGAGTGGATTTGCAAGGAGGAGAGAGTGCGGGCCTACGGAGTGGAAAGTTTTGAAGGTTGTGGTGCCAATTTCAATGGGTGCCGGCGTTCTGCCTGGGAATGAAGCTGAAGACGGAGAACTCATGTACATGAGGGCCAAGTTTGAGAGAATTGTAAGGTCCACGGAGGTTTTTTTTTTCTCTTTTTTTTTAAAAAAAATAAAAAATTTAATTCGATTGCCACGTGTCAACTTTTAATTGGTCCATGTGTTAATCCGTTAAGTCAACTAACGGTCAACTAACGGATGAACTAACTTGATCACTTTTTAAAACCACAAGGACTAATTTGATCACTTTCCAAACCCTAGGGAGGAAAAAAATAAAGTTTCCAAACTCTAGGGACTAATAGAGTATTTAACCCTTATTTTAATTAATATTTTTTTCAACTCTATCTTTTAATCTTCCTTGCTGTGAGTCAAAATTCTAGCTAGTTTTCCCACTGGTTACATACAGATGAACTGACTTATTTATGGGAAACATATATTGGAATTGCAGAGTTATTAGTAATTCCTATTCTTCGATATAATCATCAAATTCATGTGTGGTGATGGGTGATAAGTTTGACATCCTTCGTGTGATTACCTTTTTTTCTTTCACTTTTTTCAATTCAATGCAGGGAAAGGGAAACATATTACAGTAAATAAAAAAGCAAAGTGGGCATAGCCTTCTTGAGAACAATTAAAAATTAGTCAAATAAATGACGAGTCCTTTCAAAGTAATTGATACAACCAACAAAGGTAGTTGAAGTAGACAAAGTTTTGTAAACCAAACAAAACCCTGAAGGGTTAGCAACATGATCTTCAGTAGTCGGCTGAGGCAACCACACATGACCACCAATGGTCGATAAAGAGTGAAAACTATGTCAAAAACAGAAATAAAAGTTAGGACAAAAAACTAGCTAAAAAATAGAAATGCAAAGAATAGAATATAGGGAAAGGATAATAAATAAAATCACTGAACAATCAAGGGATGGTATGGTGGACGAAGGCGACATGGCTATATGAGTAATAGTAGGGATGATCTTGTTATCATCTCAAAATTGATATAAATTTTAAAATTATCATTGGATTTGGAATTAATAATTATTAAATTTTAATATAATGATAATTTTAAAAGTCACACTACTATGAAAAATAAAAAAAATTAAAAAAAAAAAGTTCTATAACATTACTATTTTACAATATCATGAGTGGAGTTCCTGAGGGATTGGAATGTAAGAGGGCACAAACATGTCATATAATTTAAGGTAAAGTCCACTCCACCTCCTCAAACTACCACCTCAATGATAATTTATTCCTCAAACTATCAATTGTGACAATTTACTCCCAAACTATCAAAACAATGGCAATACATTCCTAATTTTTTATAGTGAAATGTTTTAGACAAGATTGTCCAAATCTTAGACAACCCCTGTTTCGCCACAACAGGAAAAATGTTTCCTTCAACTTGTTCACTCTGTTTCATTATCTATCTCTCTCTCAACTATTGGTTCTGTGTGAGATGTCAGCCCCAACCTTGGAAGATAGAAACTACTTCTCGCCGATGTAAAGGGTTGGACCATTTATCGGGAAAAATGATGAGAAAGAAGATGATGGCAAGGCAGTACTGTGAGACTGTGAGTGGAGGAGGAGGGCTGTTTAAGAAGGCTTTGGGGCTCTCTCCTCTGCGATGCTGAAAAAGTCTTTTCAGCCCTTTGAGGGCACCACCTCAAAGTTCATTCTCCAATGCGTGTATGATCATTTAACCACCATGATTGAACAAACTAGACGAATGACTGAAAAAAGGTACTACAGAATCTTATGGCTTCTTCAGAACACAAACAGTTAACTCTCATGGAAGATAGAAGGAGTGATGGGTTAATGTTTGTTGTTGCTACTTATTTTTGTAGGTAATGTTGTGGTATTGCTAACTATTGCCTGTTAGCTTATAGTATTTTTATTTTTTTTATTTTTTTTTAATTTCTTTGTTCGGATGTTTTAGAGTTGCATTTACTTCTTGTATTTCAACTTTTTCCTCTCATGCATAACGATCTTTGCATTTATTCACTTCCTCCTAATTAATTTTGTTGTCCTCGTACATTGGTTGATACCATTTCTTTAAGTATTTCTTCATATTATGCAGAGTATAGATATCCAAATGAATGATGCCTTGCTCTTATTTGCTTATAATCTTATAATGCAAAGGGTCTCTATTTATAGAGAGGTGGAGAGAATACAAAATGGTATAAGAGATCAAATCTAATTTGATTTGATTACAATCCTATAATATAAAATCAAATCTCCTAATATCTTCACAAGGAAAAGGATAATATAATGGATCTATTCTATAAAAAGAAGGATCAGTCCATATTATTAGTTGATCATAAAAAATACAATATAGTAATACTAGTTGTGCACAAATGTTTGTTTTTTTTTTCCTAATAACTATGAGTTTGAATAGGGTTGTTTGGTTTGGACCTATTCGGAGTAGGCCAGCTTAAAATTGGTTGGATCAGGTTTGACCGATTGGATGAGATCAATATAAGTGTTTTAGTGGATGTCGCATGTGGTGCAATGGCACATGAGGGTATTTGTGACTGTTATGATGGTCGTCTCTTAGGTTTGTAGATTGGTGATGTACGTCTAAGCTAATGCAAGATGGTGTAGTCAATCGTAAAAGTAACATACATAAAACTCACAACTTTTTCTCAAAACTAAGTCGTTCTTCTTTAACTTATATAATAAATAGAGTTGTAGCCCCATTGAAACACGCAATTAAGTTAGTTTGTCGTGATCTCGTTCGAATGGGACTACTAACTTATTCGGATGAGTAACACATCTCCTCGTCTTTACTTGTTTTGAATGAGCTATCGAATGCAAATGAGCCAGATCTCCTTTGAACCCCTCTTCATTTGGACTTGTTCCAAACGAGCATCTTGAATCTCCATGTTGAACGAATTGTCTCGACCCTTTTCCAATGTCCTCCCAATAATTAAACTCTACTAGACTCTATTGTCCTTACATCATATTTCAAACTTTAATAAAACCTAAGACTTTATTCTAGAAATTAAAAATTCGGATTCATTCAAAATCAAATGAAAACTTATGGGTTATATATGATTTTTCCTTTTATTTATTTATTTATTGCAAAACCCTCTTTCTACATTTTCCATTTACATAAATGCTTTATCACTAGAACACTTGCAAAAGATCTTTCTACATTTTTCCTTCTTTTTATAGAGAGCAAGCTAGTGTTGTCTGATTCTTTAATTTTTACAAGATATTTTATTTCCTTCTATTCCTTCTGTCTATAATTGACAAACTCTTTCGCTATGTGAAAAAAAAAAAAAAAATAGAGAAATTCACAGCATAATTGTTTTGGAGAAACTTCACAAAATATTTTTAAATTTTCACCAATTTTGACACTACATCTAATTAAAGTTTAGTCTGACCAACATTGAGTAATTTTAGAAGTTATTCTTGTGTCTATTTTGAGTTCATCCAAGAATGATGTAACTATTTTTTTTTTTTTGACATGTCCACACAAGGGAAGAGGGATGAGAGATTCAAACTTGTGACCTCCGCTTCATTAGGCGTGGTCCACAGTCGATTGAGATACCCCCTGCGGAGGGGGGATTCGAACTTGTCTCTCTTGTTTCTATCTTGAGTCTATCCAAGAATGATGTGACTATTAAAATTACTATTTGATCAAAATTCAATAATGATCAATCACAAACTTAATGGTAATTTTAATACTCACATCATTCTTGGATGGACTCAAGATAGAAACAAGAGAGACTTGTAGCATTACTCGGCCAACCTTAGGAGTGGTTTTCAACCATCCCATTTTTTTTTTCATTTTTAATTTTACTTTTTACAATTTCATTAAAATATCCAAACATATTTTCAAATAATTGTTTCCTCAATATTCACAATTTTAAAAACAATAAAAAAAAAACACAATTATCAAGCCTAACTCTACACAAAACTTGCTCAAAGGCTGAAAATACAATATTCAAAAAAAGACGGTGTACTTGTTTTATTATTATTTTTTTTTGTAAAACGATGTGGCTCCAATATCAGATATCAAAGAGGTTACAGAGGAGCAAACACACTAGAGACCCAAACCGGACAAATCTCAATGGAGGAATGAGATCATAAAGGGAAAAAAACAAAGATGCAAATGCAGTCCGAGAAAACTTTTACCGCGGCGCATATTGGTGATGGATTGAACCATCGGGAGTTCGAAAACCCCATTGACGCATCTAAACAGGCTTCCTAAAAAGCCATGGAGGTCTAGATGCAAAGAAGCAGTGGAAAAAAGGTTTCCAAACAGAAACCAAAAAGAAAAGAAAAACAAATCAACTCCAAAGAGTCCCATCCGGTTCAGGATAACTAATATGCAGCACAACATAGGAAAGCAATAAGTTACAAAAAGTAACAGCATAAACTCAAGAAACAGCAGCTGCTCAGGTGGAGGAGGGCGTCCGTGGTGATCTGCACGGCGCGTGGGGACCACACGCCGGCGAGTAAGATCCACACGCAGGAGCGTGTAGTTCACTCGCCGGCGCGTGGACATCGGAATGAGGCACAGATCTGGACGCCGTGTAGCTGGATCGACGGTGATGCTGGAGGAGGGGCGCGTTTCGGCTGGAGGCTGATGGTGAGGAGTAGATCGGGCTTTGAAAGCGTCGAAACTCAAGACTCCAAAAAATCGGCCGGTGGGGCTTCGTAGGAGACGATCCACGCCGCTGAAGAGGCCGGAGAGGAGGTGATGATGCAGCTGTTAATTCTTGAGGGTCAGGGATAGACCGTCAAAGACGGGAGATAGACCGTCATAGACGGGAGATAAATCTAGAGCAAGCTCTAGAGACAAAAGAGTTTCCTCCTGAAGAGAGAAACTCATAGAAAAGAGAAAAACATTTAGAAAGGGGGTGGGAGGGGGAGGGGGAGGGAAACCAGAAGGTTTGCCCTCCTCCTCAAGCTTGCACGCAGGAGATGACTTCAGGTGAGAGAAGAGAGGTTTTTTTCTTTGACACGCGTGTAAGAAGAATGAGAGTGCTTTTTGTTTTATTTTTTAACCAAGCAGTACTATAGGCTGTCTCCTTATTTATTTACCTTTTTTTTCTTTTTTTTTTTTCCTTTTAAGTGATATTTATTTATTTATTTACATTCGACAAACATAGTAATTCGCATTTTTTTAAATGTTTAAAATAATTGTTTACAAAAAAAATAAATCTAAAGAAAGAGATTTGGGGTGATATGACTGGTACGGAAATCAATCCCTCACCATATAAAATAAAATAAGTAATAACCCATAAAAACCAGCCACTTTATTATCTATCGAACCCACTTAAATTTATTAATCACATATTCACATTTAATTAATTAATTTCCAACACCAAACTTGCTTTCTCTTACATCTGTTTGCCCTGTTTTAATTTGTACACTCTCTTTCTTCTCTTTTAACTTTTAAGAAAACACCGTCTCTCTACACCTCGACAACCTTGAAAGAGAGAAAAGCAAACAAATTATTCTTTCTTCTTCTTCATCATCTCCACAGTGCTTATGCAAAGTAAGGTTTTTTTTTTCAGATTCTTGGCTAAATTTGGCAAAATGCGGTTCTTTAAGTATACATACTCTTTTATAGCAAAACCCATGTTTCTTTTTCCTTTTTCCTCCATCTTCCATTTACAGAAATGCTTTATGATCAGTCGAACACTTGCAGAAGATCTGCAGAATCGAAAGATTTTATGTGTCTAAAGAGGTAAATATACAGAATTTTATCTTATTTTTTTGGGAGCAAGTGCAGTGTGATTCTTAAATTTTACAACATCTTTTCTCTCTCTCTCTCTCACTCTAATTTTATTTATTTATTCATTTATTTTTATTTTTTGTAGAAAACAACCGTGGACTGATAAATTGGCTTGTTTGAGGTACAGGGCCGGAAACTTTTTCCCCGAAAATGATGAGAAAGAAAATTCCTGATCAAGAACTACAGGACAAGCGCTGAGCTCTAATGGCTCTCTATCTTTTCTCAAGGTTTCTCTCTCTCTTTCATGCATCTTTCTACTTATAGAAATATGTTTTATACTTATAACGAAATATGTCATTGTGTATGCATTTAGATCGTTTTATTCATGATGCATTCCCCGATGGTTTCATGATCAGTTTGTGTGTGTGAGAGAGATTGTACGGCCAGCTGCTCAAAATAAAGAACCATTAAGCAACAAGACTGATTGAAAGATATGTACTAAGAGGCATCAAATAAAGAAGAAAAAGTACCCAAAAAAAAAAAGAATGTAACAATTAATCTAGGAAAAACTCTAATTACATTTGCCCAATCGGTGTAAAAAAAACATAATTGGAGCTCACTAAATTTATTAATAAAGTCTAATTTCGCATAATAAGAATCAACCTGAGATGCCCTAATGTACACTTATGTACAATCTATAACTTACTCACCCGCTCAACTAACTTTTTGGAGTTCACAACTTGTTAAGCTTTTAAGAAAAGTAGTATTTTAATATGGGTTCGAACCTTGTCTTAGTCATTCACTCTCAATTGCAATAAAAATTACACGTGCTTGGCCTCTCATCTATTAAAAGATAGTTTGAGCCCACACGTGAGGAAAAATGTTTAAATATTAATTAAATAATTAAATATACATATTTCTTTATATAAGCTTATAGAATAAGTGGCGATTTAACTCCACTTACAATTACCTATTAGCTTATAATTATTATTTTCTCCCCATGTCATAGACGTGCATTTACTTATTGTAAAACTTTAATTAGGTGTTTCAATTCTTGCTCTAATGCCTAGCAATCTCTGTATTTTTGCATTTCCCCATTGTTGACAGCATTGTTATAAGGAAGTCTTCATAAAATATATAGGGTATATTCAAACGAAATGTGATGAAATAATTTAGGAACATATTCTGGGATTAAAAAATTAGATTTAGAAGTAAAAATAAAATTAAAAAATAATAATAATAATAATAAGAAACGTAATTTAGAAGACAAATCCCTTATCTTGAACCCACCAAACTGTGTCGTCTTATTGATATCCTCAATTTATACCTTTCCCATTATATTGTAATTAGCTTCTTGGTTTTTTTTTTTTTTTTTTTTTAATTCCTTCTCCTAAGTTATATAGTCATATTTACTCCAATAATACATGCAAAATAGAGACTAACAAATAGTTGTACTGTTATTTGACTAACAAATAACATCTTTAGATTTGCATTGTGAATGTTGGAGAAAATTCAAACTGCGTAGAATCTATGAAGTAGTTGAGATTACCAATATTATTTTTGTTTGAGAAGAAAGAGCAGAGTTATTCTACTCTACATGATAAACCAGTAAGAGCAGAAGTAAAACTACCACATTGAGAATTGGTCAAATAATACATGCAAAATAGAGAGATTTAGTAAGTTGGTTGTTTATAAATTTATTGTCTTGTTTGGGAGAGAATTTGTTTAATAGTTCGTTGTTCGTAATGAACAAACGAACCCACAAGAAAACACACTCAACAAATAAACAATCACTCAAGCAACCGCTAGCACCAACAAAGGAAATTCAAATCACCCAAACGGCTTGCATCAACATGGCAAGAAATCTATTTCTTTTCACCAGCATGTCATCCACATACACCTACGTATTCCTCCCAATCTGATTTCTGAACATTTTGTTTACCAGTCTCTGGTATGTAGTCCCTGCATTTCTGAACCAGAATGGCATAACTTTGTAACAATACAATCCCTGATCAGTTATAAATGCGGTCTTTTCCTGGTCAGTCTCGTACATATAGATTTGATTATACCCTGAAATGCCCCAAAAACCAATTCGAGAAAGCGGGAAATTGTCTTTCGAACAAGCCTTGTTCAAATTTGTAAAATCCACGCACATCCTCGATTTGCTATTGGACTTCTTTACCAGCACTAAATGAGCAAGCTAGATAGGATACTGGGCTTCATCAATAAATTCTGCTTGGAGCAACTTTCCCCACTTTGTTGGCTATTGCTTAATTTCGTTCAGGAGAAACTTCTTCTTTTCAGCCTCACAAGTCCTACTATTGGGTCAACATTTAGCAAGTGAACGATTACCAAGGGATCTATTCCTGCATATCCTCGTGAGACCATGCAAACACATCTTTATTAGCCTAGAGGAAGCCGATCAACTCCTCTCGAACTTCAGGGGTTAATTTAGAGCCTATTATTTTCTGTCATGTTCTCAAATCAGGACGTCTTTTAGTTCTTCGACTGGTTCGTCATTTTTCAATTTTTCCTTACTGTTGTAGCTGATCCCTCCTTCCTGGTTGGCTCTTTCATAGTGGTGTTATAACATCTCCGAGCTACCACCTAATCACCCTTCACTTTGCCAACTCCATGGTTAGTCGGGAACTTCATCTTCAGGTGGTAAGTTGAGGTTACTGCTTGAAACTTGTTTAAGGAAGGTCATCCCATTGTGGCATTGTACATCGATAGTCGATCTACCACTAACAAATCAACCAATACGGTTGCTTGGCTTGGGAAAGTCCCTGTTGTCACCAAGAGGGAGATTGCTCCCACCGGCTGCACCCTTTTTACCGCAAAGTTGACTAGGGGGGACTAGATGGGTTTAACTCTTTCCCGATCAATCTTCATCTTTTCAAAGGCTTCACCAATATAAAATATTAGCCGAACTTCCATTATCCACTAAAATTCTGCGTATAGAATAATTTGCCACAATCATTGTCACAACTACGGCATCTTCATGTGGCATTGACACGCCTAATTTATCCTCTTTGAAAACGGTCAAGGTAAATTATCCTTCTTTGATGACATATGTGGCCTTCCGATGGTTAGTACTCCCCCAACATTCATTCTCCTCATATGCGCCTTCCTTTGCCCCTTCCAGGGCATTTCATGAGCCATCTTCTCATACTTGAGCTTCAAATCTTCCACCATTGCATCAAGGCCATTATGACCTTCCTAATCATTGTTCTACTGGGAACCACGCTCCACAGTGGCTTCATGGTTTTTATCTCAGCTATGCTGGACTTCCTAGCTATCTTTCTGATGTTCATAGAGCACCTCCTCCCGAACCACTTGTTTGGGTTTTCTCTAGGGCGTTTGAGAGATTAATGCCTTGTTTTGCTTCACGAGAGTCACCATATCTATAGAGATCTATAACATTTGTGCCTCCAAGGATGCAACAAGTCCTTGTGGATCAGTTAGAAGTTCCTGGTCGTCCATCTTCCAAGGCTCTGTTTCTAGACCCAACAAGTGGGTTGGGCACCCCACCTTCTTGTTAAGATTCGCGAAGAGGTTCCTTTGAATGTTTGTTCACCACCATTGCTAATTTTGTTTGGAAACTAATAGTCGTTCCCACATGTGATGGCAAATTGTTAAAATAGTTTCCAAATGAGTGAACAACGCGAGCTAGAGAAAAGATAACCCATAAAACAATAGCACTTTAGACAATAAAGCTTGCTGGGTGTGCCTGTGGAGATATCTCCAACGCCTAAATTAGTTGGATTTATTGAGAGTAATAATAATAGCTTAATTTTACAAAGATTTGATCCCCTTTTACCTCAATGGAGGCTCCCTTATATAGGGGCATATCACAGTTACTCATCAGTTGTGGTCCATAAATTCTCAGGCATTCATGCTATCCAAAAATTTAAGGGAAAGGCTTTAAATTGACGATTGTTGATAAGCGCCGAATGTTGCACATTCAAGCCCCTTAATTTGCATATGTTAATTTCTTAGCATTGTTATTTGTTTAATTTTGTTTTCTTTTTGTGTTTCAGGTCAAATGCAAGAGTTCCGTTGAAAATTGGACAAAAAGGGACGAGTGGGGGCTATTCTGTGCTGGCGAACAATCGCAGCACACCTGCGATCATGCGTCGGGCGATCGAACGTACACACCTGCGATCGTGCGCCGGGCGATCGAACGCCCATACGTGCGATCGTTCTCACTCGGGCGTGCAGAACACGAAAATCACCTTTTTGACAGCTGAACTCGATTTTCAGTCTCCCAATTGGACTGGGAGACTAACCTACGACTGTAATTAGGGTTTTAGGGTTTCTAGGATTTTTTAGTCCCTATAAATAGGCTCTTAAACATTGTAAAAGGGGGCCGTTTCATAGAGTGAAATTCAAAACTTGTCTGTGGAGCTTAAAAGATCATGAGCGGCTAAACCCCCTTAGTGGGATACCGATGTAACCCTTTCCAAGCACAATGGTGATTGTATTTGATTTTATTTAATTCAATTTATGTATGTTGATTGCATAACTCTGAGAATTGCAACTCTAGATTTCTGTTCTTAATATTCAATGCAATTGTTATTCAATTCAAAACCAATATTTGTGAAATTCTATTCTTGTCTTAGAAATTATTTTGCCTGTATTGAACTCAATCAACCTTATTTTCTGTGATTATAAGATTGATGGTTATGCAATGGATTTTAATAGACATATGATTAATAGGATTAAGATAGGCCATGCCTAGGGAAGACGAGTCGTACTACACCCTAGTTTAGTGTAATTTAGGTAGACGATCCGTGCCAACTGAAGATGGGTTATGCTATTCCATTGATTATATGAAACGTATTAAGGGATTTTATAGTTTATGCCTAGGGAAGACGGGTCGTGCCGCATCTTAGTGGTTAGGTGGACGATCCGTGCCAACCGAAGATAGATTATCCTTATCCCTTGATATTGTATTTTCTTGTTCTTTTATAACATGCATATTCTAAGTTTCTGGAATTAAATATGGTTACCATTGTTGTGCGGATCGTGGTGAAGTCGGTACCTTACTTTTCTCTCTCATATATTTACTCTTAGTCTTGCGTTTACTTTTATGCACTTCGAATTCACAATCAATCAAAACTCTTTTAATTAATTAGGTTAAATTTAGTCTTTAGAATTTAGTAACGAAACCCCCACAGTCCTTGAGGTTCGACACCCTTTCTATAGCCGTATCCTACAAAGATTCGTCCTATTGCGAGTGGTTAATTTTATTATTGATATTTTGGTCACGAAATAACCAAATCAATTTTTGGCGCCGTTGCCGGGGACTGTTAACGGTTTAGTTATTAAATTTTAAGGATTACGTTTAGCTTAATCTTTAATTTTTGTTTTTTTTTTTCGTTATTTTCAATTTTCATAAGTCTAATTTTTCTTTTCAAAGTTCACGTTCAGTCTACAGGTCCCTTTCTGTAACTGCGATCGATCGCAGCTCGTGTGCGATCGTTCGCAGTTCTGCAGCTCCTGCATTCGTTCCCTCCTCCCTTCGGCAGTGCGAGCGTTCGCACTCTGAAGTGCGATCGTACGCCCTCTGGACAGACTTGCTGCAGCCCCATTCCAGTGCACCTAAGGGCCTTTTGTGAGCTTTTTGTTTGCTTTAATTTAATTTTATGTTTTGTTATTTCCTGTTTTTGTTTTTAGTTTCTGTTTTAATTATTGGTTTAGTTTATGTTAGGTCGCCGATCTTTGTCTTTGCCTTTAATTTCTTGTGACCCCGACATTAAACACACCCTTAGACAACTTAGAGCCGAAAGGAAATCTAATTTGCTTAAAGAGACCACCACTGACATCATGGCTAGTGTCCCTCACGTAGCTTTACAAGATCACTACATTCCACCCACATACACTACTCCCTCATGTCTCAGGTTGCCGGAAATTACGGCAACCCACTATGAGATCAAGCCTAGCACCATACAGAGTCTACCGACTTTCCTAGGGCTTACCCATGAGAATCCTTATGACTTCCTCAGTGAATTCCAAACAATATGTTCTACCATTCAATTGACAGGATTCACTGAGGATGCCTTAAAGATGCGTCTTTTTGTCTTTGCCCTTAAAGATAGAGCCAAACATTGGTTCCAGTCCTTAGAGCCTGATTCTATCACTTCTTGGGATCAACTGCAACAAGTTTTTCTCAAGCAATATTTCCCCATAGGAAGGACCAATGACACTAGGCAAGCCATCACTGGTATCACCCAGTACCAAGGTGAACCATTACATGAGACATGGGAGAGGCTTAAGGATTTACTTAGATCATGTCCACATCATGCTGTCCCCAAATGGCAGCTAGTGCAGAGTTTTCATGATGGTTTGACTGAGTCTTGTAGGAGCACGGTAGATGCATCTTGTGGGGGGACATTTATGTTAAAAAGTGAAGATGAAGCATGGGCTATGATTGAAAACTTGAGTAACAATTCTCGCCAGCAGGCTTCCAATAGACGGAGAGAGCCCACACCTAAAGCGCCAAAGACAGAGAGTCTTTGCAAAGTAGAACCTCCTGCGGACATGGCCACTCAAGTAGTTGATGCTATCACCAAGAAGCTGGACCAATTGATGACTGGTTTTGTCCCTAATACTGCTCACATAAGCACCCAACCCGAACCATGCTCATTCTGTTCTAGCACCATGCATCAGGTAAATAACTGTCCTACTGCTGTCAATTATACTGATGTTTCTAATGAACAGGTCAATGCAACTTTCTCCCGACTGGGTAATGATCCATACTCCAACACTTACAACCCGGGGTGGAGAGATCATCCAAATTTCTCATGGAAGGGTCAGAATGCAGAGAACTCAGCCTCAGGGCCACACAATCAAGCTCAGTCCATCAGACAGCCCTACAACTCGTCTTCCACATACCGACCTCCACATAAGCAATACCAAGCTGCACCACCTCCTCGGTCAGACTCAAATTTTGAAGACCGGATGCTGAAAATGATGAGTGACATGTCAGACAGAATGATGGGTGAGGTAAATGGCAGAGTTGGCGAGATAACTCATATAGTGGGCGAGATGAATGGCAGGATGGGTGAGATATCTCAGAGAGTAAATTCAGATTCCCAATCCATTGCCAAATTAGAGGCTCAGGTCGGACAAATAGCTAACACCCTCAACAGGAGGGAAGAAGGGAAGCTTCCAAGTTAGCCAGTCGTCAATCCTAAGGGGCTATACATGGTAGAGGAAATTTCTCATCTGGAGCAAATTCAAGCTATTACCACTTTGCGAAGTGGAAGAGTGGTAGACAATCATGTGGAAGAAAAGAAGGAGGAGCAACTTGAGACCCCACAGACTAAGCATCAAGACAAGGGTAAGCAAGTGATCAACGACACATCTTCATATGACCCCATTTCAGAGATACCATATGTGCCTAAAGCCCTATATCCAGAGCGTCTTAAGGCATCCTCCCACTGTGGGAAGCAAGAAGAGAAGATACAAGACATGATGGAAACCTTCAAACAAATTAAGGTCAACATTCCATTCCTAGATGCCATCAAGCAAGTTCCAGCCTATGCAAAATTTCTCAAAGACTTGTGCACTCAAAAGAGGAAGAATCGGAAGCACATTCCTAAGAAAGTTGTTCTCACCGAGCAAGTGAGCTCCCTGATTCAGCATAACACTCCGCCCAAATTCAAGGACCCTGGAAAACCTACAATTTCATGCGTCATTGGAAATACTGAGATTGAAAGAGCTCTCCTTGACTTAGGAGCTGGTGTAAATTTGCTTCCATACTCAGTGTATCAGCAACTTGGCTTAGGGGAACTGAAACCGACAAGTACTGTCTTGCAACTGGCTGACCGATCCATTAAGAAACCCCGAGGAATTGTGGAAGATGTCATTATCAAGGTGGACAAATTCTACTATCCAGTTGATTTCATAGTTATTGACACAGAACCTGTCCCTTATCCAGACAAGCAGATTCCTGTCATTTTGGGAAGGCCTTTCCTCACAACAGCCAATGCATGCATAAATTGTCAGACCGGAGTAATGAAGATTTTCTTTGGGAATATGAAGATCAGGCTGAACATTTTCACTGCCTTTCAGAATGCACCTGATCAAAAGACCTGTTTCTTCTTGGATGCCATTGGAGAAACTGTTGAAGACCCACCGCCTGAGTCTCTATCTGAAGCCCCATCATGGAGAACCCCACCAGAGCCTATACCCCTTTCTTTAAGTACACCCCCACCTGATGACAATCCCACAGGGGACATAGTTCATGCAGAGGTTATTGAAGTGGACTTCATTGGGGTGGACAATTTATCAGCAAGCTCACAGTCTGTCTCAGTTCTTGTGGATCCCTACAGAGACAAAAAGTTGATCATAGAACCAATTTGGGACAAACATCGAGGGCATGGCCATGAGGAGATTCAAGACCTTTCATCTGAGAGAAGCGGTTTTGGTATAATAAAAAAGATTTCTCTTCCTTATGGAATACTACATGATCATAAAGAAGAAGGGATGGAAGAGTTTGATTGGACTTCTGAAGGATCGGGGTAAGATCCTTCGGGAATCGGAATTACTTTGAGCATTACCGCATAGGACCAAGCGCATACCCTATGCACTTGACTCCTCACTTCACCAAGGTACGTGATCTCCATACAGGTATGTTATTCATTGTTGTTTCATTCTTTGTTAATTTCGTGGTTCACTCAAGTGGGAAGTGGCATTCTGAGGAAGCAAACGATCGCACCTCCTAGGGCGATCGTTCGCAGAAGTCCCTCCAATAAGGCTGTCGCTACTGAGTAAGCGAACGATCGCACCTCCTAGGGCGATCGTTCGCCCTCTCGTCATGTGCCCAAGGGCGCATGAGCACCTCAGAGCACAGAAGGACCATCTTGCATGAGTACGATCGATCGCACTTATGTGCGATGGAGCGCACTCAAGACAGAATTTCACTCTTCCCCTTTTGCCCAGCACTTTTACAACAATGTGTGCACTTGAATGTTTCTTGGTTGGAGTATCAACATCTTTTTCAGGACATGTGTTTTTGGATACAAGTTTGGGGGTATGATATACCCACATCTGCTCATTCAGGTACTCCTCTTAACCTTATTTTTTAGTTCTGTCCATACATTGGGGACAATGCATGATTCAAGTTTGGGGGTATGAGAGATACATTTACACACACTTGTCCTATTTTTGAAAACAAAATGCATGTTCATGTTGTCCTAAAATTTTGGTTGACCTAAAAAATTTGTGTTTTGAGTTCATCAGTGAGCTTGAAATTTTGAATACATGATCTGATGATAGAATTTTTGAGTTTTGTTCTTACTTTAGACAGTTGAGAATTCACATGTTTGATCTGCTCTAACACAAGCACATTAGCACATGATTTGTGGGGTATGACATGTGGTCTTAATGTGTATATCTCTATGTTTTGGGTGACACTGGATGACTTGTTGGTTGAATACATTGGCATATGCATATAAAAATAAATAAATAAATGATCATTGATAAGATTTTCACTGAGTAACTGGGCCTCTTGCCTCAAAGCATTGAGCGTTCACGTCAAAAGGTGAAGAGATTTGATTTGGTTAGCTTTATAAAAATAATAATAAAAAAAAAATGATGATAATCATTGATAAGCTTTTCATTGAGTAACTGGGCCTCTTGCCTCATTAAGCATTGAGTGTTCATGTCAAAAGATGAGGAGTTTTGACGTGGTTAACATTATAGCTAGTTTAGTTTCATAGTCTTTTTGACTTGAGTTAGTAAGTCCTTAGGGGTGTCTTTACACCTAATGCCTTAAAACCATTTGGTTTGGGAGTCATTGACTCAACACTCGCTACATGGGTCAATTAGAAAGCTTAAGGGAACTAAACACTACAGAGCCTAATAATAAAAGAAAGAATAATAAAAGCATGCCATTGTGTTCATTTTGGTAGGACTTCCAGTGAATCTTGAGATATTGAGACATTGCACATTGAATTTATTTGGAAGCTTCATAATCTTGTGCTAGTTCACTTTACACTGTTTCGACCTTGTGATGCCTTAGCTTGCCTGTTGTAAGTAATTAGACTTTAAGTTCCAATTCATTAAGAAGATGGAGTTTAACTTTTTAAGCTTGCTAATGAATGAGAATCATGGTTTTAAGTGATGCTTTAATTTGTAGATAACATGAACTGTGTATAATGTTTGTGGGTATCATTTCTGGAAAACCCTCACGAGACTCCACTCGTCCTCTAGGGAATTCTTAGGGGTTTAAAAGGCTTGTTGCATACGCTAAATACAATCGTACATCCCACGAAAGCTGGATTTATCTTTTTGTTCTTCAGTTTATTTTCTGTTTTGTATTGCTAAGGGACTAGCAATATGTAAGTTTGGGGGTGTGATAAGCACCGAATGTTGCACATTCAAGCCCCTTAATTTGCATATGTTAATTCCTTAGCATTGTTATTTGTTTAATTTTGTTTTCTTTTTGTGTTTCAGGTCAAATGCAAGAGTTCCGTTGAAAATTGGACAAAAAGGGATGAGTGGGGGCTGTTCTGTGCTAGCAAACGATCGCAGCACACCTGCGATCGTGCGCCGGGTGATCGAACGCACACACTTGCGATCGTGCGCTGGGCGATCGAACGCCCATACGTGCGATCGTTCGCACTCGGGCGTGCAGAACACGAAAATCACCTTTTTGACAGCTGAACTCGATTTTCAGTCTCCCAATTGGATTGGGAGACTAACCTACGACTATAATTAGGGTTTTAGGGTTTCTAGGGTTTTCTAGTTCCTATAAATAGGCTCTTAAACATTGTAAAAGGGGGCCGTTTCATAGAGTGAAATTCAGAACTTGTCTGTGGATCTTAGAAGATCATGAGCTGCTAAACCCCCTTACTGAGGTACCGATGTAACCCTTTCCAAGCACAATGGTGATTGTATTTGATTTTATTTAATTCAATTTATGTATGTTGATTGCATAACTGTGAGGATTGCAACTCTAGATTTCTGCTCTTAATATTCAATGCAATTGTTATTCAATTCAAAACCAATATTTGTGAAATTCTATTCTTGTCTTAGAAATTATTTTGTCTGTATTGAACTCAATCAACCTTATTTTCTGTGATTATAAGATTGATGGTTATGCAATGGGTTTTAATAGACATATGATTAATAGGATTAAGATAGGCCATGCCTAGGGAAGACGGGTCGTACTACACCCTAGTTTAGTGTAATTTAGGTAGACGATCCATGCCAACTGAAGATGGGTTATGCTATTCCATTGATTATATGAAACGTATTAAGGGATTTTATAGTTTATGCCTAGGGAAGACGGGTCGTGCCGCATCTTAGTGGTTAGGTGGACGATCCGTGCCAACCGAAGATAGATTATCCTTATCCCTTGATATTGTATTTTCTTGTTCTTTTATAACATGCATATTCTGAGTTTCTGGAATTAAATACGGTTACCATTGTTGTGCGGATCGTGGTGAAGTCGGTACCTTACTTTTCTCTCTCATATATTTACTCTTAGTCTTGCGTTTACTTTTATGCACTTCGAATTCACAATCAATCAAAACTCTTTTAATTAATTAGGTTAAATTTAGTCTTTAGAATTTAGTAACGAAACCCCCACAGTCCTTGAGGTTCGACACCCTCTCTATAGCCGTATCCTACAAAGATTCGTCCTCTTGCGAGTGGTTAATTTTATTATTGATATTTTGGTCACAAAATAACCACATCAATTGTGGCCCGACCTTGAGTGATTGTGGCCATTTTCTCGAGATTGTGGGTCATGGTTTCTTTGGCCCATTTGTATTTTTTGGTCTATTTGGAGGGAGAGAAACAATAGGTGTTTTGAGGACTTCGAAAGCTCTATGGAAGAGATCCTATCCTTTTTGTTGTATTCCTTGTATTTGTGGACTGCGGCCTACCTATCCCCTTTGTCTCTTAGTTACGTGGATTTTCTTTCCCCTTTTTTTTTTTAGTTAGGAGTTCCTCTTGTATATATCCTATGTACTTTTGAGGTGCCTTTCGCTTTTTTAATAAAATCCTTTTGACTTATAAAAAAAAAAAAAAGGTTTCTTTGGCCCATATAGAACTTGTTTGGTTTTTGTTTAGCCCAACACCCAACACAGTGCACTCGAATTAATGGGAAGGCTAGAAACTTGGACTAATGACATGATTTGAACCCAACATGCGACATATAAGCTTACAATTTTTGACACGACCTGCAAATTTAACCCGAACTCAATACAAAATTAATGAATCATATATATATAATAGCTGAATCACTCTCAGAAAGTGCTTTAATATTGCAACATGTGGCGTAAACCCTTTTTATTTTAATGGTAAACCAGTTTTTTAAGGCATAATTTGTGAACCGGTTTTTACTTAAAAACTTGGTCATTAAATTAACGTAATAAATGACATTTAATTATATTTGAAGAGTTTTTCATATATAAATTATTCAATAAATTAAATATTATTAATGCCAAAATCAAATAAGAAAACAAATAATACAAATCAAATTATTATGTTTAATCACTTTAATATGTATATAACATAATATCATATGTTATAGTTGAATTAGATGAACTAAATGGTAGGATGTAGAAACAAAATTTTAAAAAAATTCATTGCATTATTAATCAAAAATAATAAAAAAATTGCTTTTCTAATAGGCATAAATATTATTAATAAAGTTTCCAAAGCAACTACCCCAACCCTAGCCCCTTTCTCTCCCAATAAACCCTAGCCCCTGTCTCTATGAGCACCGCACAGGTGGGAGAAGGGGTGGCCTTCGCTGCCTCCCCTCCTCCCTTTGTCCTCAACCATTTGTGCTAGGCAATTTACTTGATGCTCCCTAGCTTCAGTGCGGTGTTTCACCCTTTTCTCTTCCACCCTTTTTCCTCTCTTGTGTCCCGCTTCTTCTGTCCCCCTCCTCCTTAGCCTCTGCCCTGCTGTTTTTTTCCTGTTTTGTTTGTTTGGCACTCTGTGTGGGTGCAGCCCTTGGGGTTTCACTCAAACTCTCCCCTCCAGTTCTTAGTGCGCCGCCAATCTCCTCCGCGCCCACTTTGCCGCCCACCGTCCGTTGCCGGCCTTTTCTCTTGTCTTCCCGCGATATGCATTCAACGCCACCTTCCGCGTCGATTTCCGGCCAACATGCGATCGGCTTCCTCCCGGCTGTCGTCATCCTCATAGTTTGCATTACTTGTTTTTCCTTTGGTTTTTTTTTTTTTCCATTTTGACTGTATTTGCTTGTTTTTCCATTACTATTTCCCTGTACGTTTTCTTCTGTTTGTTCCTTTTATTTGGTTGTTTTTCTATTCTTGTCCTTTTATTTTCCTATACGTTTTTTCTTTCCTGTTTTTGCTTATAATAAGGCTCTATCCTCTCAAATTGTTTTTTGCCCGTGAGTATATCTGCATTTGGTCCAGACCTTTGGGTTGTGGATGTGAACGATATCTTGGCTTTCAAGTTGAGGAGGATGAGTATTGGCTTGGGGGATCTCTGCTCTCAAAGCCGAGGAATAAGTGCTACCTATGCATTGGATGTTGTCTGTTTAGTACATATTTAAAATTAAACTTGATGATTAGTTATAGGTTAGAGGATGATTATGTTATGGCTGATTTGTTTAGTTTTGGCTATGATTTACTTTAGAGCTTTTGCTCTATTTGAAAGAGCTTTTTGCTCGCGAGTTTTATGAATGAGAATGAAGTATTTCCTTTTAAAACAATAAAATAAATAAATAAAGATTATTAATAACAAATTTCATTGCATTATTTTTGGTTTTTTTTTTCTAATATATAATTGTATATTAATTATTAATTGTATAGATTGTCAGATTTTTACTCAACATAATGATTGAGTATTTATTTTTGATTTCATTAGCAAAAATAATCTTTATGAATAATATATATTAATGATTAGCATTATACGAGCAATTATATATTGTTACAAACTAAAGTGTAAAATCACAACGGTCATCTTAAGACTTATTTTGCTTAGTGTCCATTAATTTATAAAATCGTTAATTGTTCGATATAACATGCTTCTTATTTGATATTTGCTCAAGGTCATGAGATTTTTTGTTTATTTGTATGATTTACCCGAATTTTAAGATATTTTTTTTTAAGTACCTTTTATGCTATTGAAAGCAAAAGAAGGCAAAAACTTATTTGATTATTATTATTATTATTTTTTTTTGAAAAGATACTGATCTCATTAAGGTAGAAGTCAAAAGCATGAATCTTATACAACACAGAGCAACAAAACTTTGACAAATCTTAACCATAGCCAAGACAAAACCATAGCCAAAACTGCGACTTTACCAACCGGCTAACCTATGTGTGACTTTCAAAACTAGAATAGATTTGCAATAAGCAGAGACTAACAAAACATAGGTGTAGCCCATAACGGAACCCATAACGGAACCCCCACAACCCAAGGCCAGGGGACTAAACCATCCACAACCCAAAATGCCAGAATGCCTAATTACAAGAAAAACAACTGAAGCTAACTCATGTACCATATCTGCATCAAACAGCATAGATCTATGACATAAATAGCCCAAACACAACAACGAAAAAACAAAACTTAAAAAACTAAAAAACTCCACAAGCAGCAGCAAAGGAGCCCCGCATCGAAGAGATCCCCATGAAGACGCACCAAGGCTGATGAAGAAAAGCAGATCTAAGAAAGAGAAAACTAGATTTGGAGTAAGATCTAGAAATACAACTTAAATCTGAAACAAACACCTGCCTGAAACAGCGACCGAAGGAAATACCGAGCACTGTTGCCGTAGAGGGGGGAGGAGGGAAAATCTAGATCTTCCCACCTCAAGGCTTTTTACTAGTTTTGCTGCTTGAAGAAAGAGGGAAGAAGTGGTTTCTTGAGAGAAGGTAGAGGCCCCTAACTTATTTGATTATTATACAAAAAAGGAACTTCAAAACATCTAAGAGAATTTTTTTTTCTTTGAAGAGGCCTAAGAGATAATAAAGAAGAATCCCGCGCATAGTGCGGGTTATGTGCTAGTTATAATTTAAAAATCTAACCGTCCTATTTAATTGGATAAGTTAACTTAATTATAGCCTATTCTTATAATTATATACTCATATTTCAACTCAAAATATTTCTTGCAAATACTAATTACTAACTCTATGCACAAAATAAAACTTACTGGTCCCCAAGAGGTATCTTAATCGGATGGGACCACGCCTAATAAAGCAGAGATCACTAGTTCGAATCTCCCTCCCCCTTTTTATGTGGACATGTTAAAAAAAAAAAAAAAAACACTCTCTGAAAATACAAAATTAGAAAAAAGATCATGTACTTGTTTTCTTTTTTCCTAAGCACTAAGCAGTATATCATGTCTCCCTATTTATTTACATTCCATTAAAACATATTTCTCAATTTTTTTTTTTTTAATTTTTATGTATAAAATAATAGTTTACTAAGTCTAAACAGAAAGATTTAGGGTGATATGATGGGTACAAGGGTACAATAATGGCTATTTGCACGGAAATCAAAACTCACCATATAAAATAAAATAAATAATAAACCATAAAAAGTAAAAATCAGCCAATTTATTATCTATTGAATTAATTTATTTCCTTTACTTTCCGACACCAAAATGTTAAATTAGGATTTTAAAGGTCAAACTATGATTTTGCCTGCATTTTTAAAATCACTTTTTAGAATCGTTATCTTTGAATCACACTTTTTAAACTCGTAAACTTAAACAAAGTGTAAATAGAAAGGGAAAATCTGTGTTATTAATTCTTCTAATAGATCCTTTACGATGAATATATATGAGTCTAGAGAATGTCATGCATGTAACTAAACCTAATGAATGACAGGTTCTTTTATTTTATTTTTATTTTTAGAGTTAATGATGTAAAATAAGAACTAATTGATGTTTATATATAGTAGTTTTTCTTTCTACTATATATAATCTCAAACACAAATATGAGAATGCTAAATATTTTCATTCAACCTGGTTTAATAGAAATGAAAAATAAAGAAAGGCGAAAGATCTAAAAGCTTTGTTTTCTAATTTCTCCTTTCATGGGAATTGAAAAACAAAAGAAAATAAGAAGAGGAACAAAGATTATAGGCCATATTGCCATAAGAAGGCCTAAAACGTGGTGGCTAACAATCTCACTGCGTAGGAATGGAGTTACACGATGACTCATCCAAGGGTTTATTGAAATTGCTACATCAGTATTATTATTATTATTATTATTAGGAGAAACTTTATTTACCCCCATGAACTTACGCACCTTTTGCAAACACCCTTCCAATATTTAGAATTTCTCACTTAGGTCTATCGAACTTTCTTTTTGTTCCAAATACCCCCTAGGGCCCCTACCATTAAATATTGCAGTTAAATTAAAGAGGAAACTTCACTTACCCCCCACGAACTTACGTGTTTGTCGCAGACACCTCCCATTGTTCAAAATCTCTCACTTTGGTGTATTTAATTTTTGTTTCGTTTCAAATATCCTTTATCGTTAAATATTGCAGTTAAATTAAACGGAAAAATGACTAAGGGTATTTTAGTAATTTCACACATTTCCGTTAGGATTTAACAGAAAATTCTAATGGAAGGGGGAAAGTGGAAGGAAATCAAAGTTCAATACACCAAAGTAAAAGATTTTGAATAATGGGGGAGTGTTTGCGAAAAGCGCATAAGTTTGTGGAGGGGGGGGGTTAAGTGAAGTTTTCCCTAAATTAAATGAAAAAAATGAGAAAAATGACTAAGGGTATTTTAGTAATTTTACACATTTTAGGTTAAAAGGATTTAATAGAAAATCCTAACAAAAGGGAGAAAGTGGAAGGAAATCAAAGTTTGATACACCAAAGTGAGAGATTTTGAATATTGGGAGGGTGTTTGCAAAAGACATAATTTTTTGGGGCTACATTACAAGAAATTTGGTCTTGAGGGGCGACTTTATTTGGACGCTAAAAGTATTCAAAGTGGACGCTAATGGATAGCGTTGATCATTAGTGTCGACTGTTGGATGCTAATTGTCTAACGCTAATTATCAGTCGACTTGGAAGTGGACGCTAATGATTACCTTTTAAGAGAAAAGCAACCATTAGGGTCCAAACTAAAGTGGATGCTAATGGTTGCACTATTAGCATCTACTAATGATCCCAAAAAATTAAAAAATAAAGCAACCATCAGCTTCCAAACTTACGTTAGTGAAGTTTTCCCTTATTATTATTATTATTATTTTAATTGATATTCCATTATCAAAGCATTAAAGGCTCAAAGAATCTGAAGCTACAATATATTGAATGCACTCAAGAACTTCCCTCCACCAACACTAATCCTCACTTCCCGTAAGCCCATATTTTGCTAATGTAAGGGCAGCCTCCGCAAAGAAAAGATGATTTAGTCTCATTCCTCCTCGTACAATAGGGAGCCCCAAAATCCTCCTATCAAGTGTTGAGACGTCACCAAAGGGTGACGTGTCAAACTTGACACGTTACTAACTTTAGTAACGTGTTAATTTTTGACACGTTGCTAAGTTAGTAACGTGCCAACTTTGACATGTTACCCTTTGGTGACATGTCAAAACTGACACATTACCATATTTTAGTAACGTGTCAATATCTAACCTGTTATTATTTGGTAACGTGTTAGAAATCGACACGTTACTAAAGTCCCATTAGCAACTTCCACTTTGCTAACCCGTCACACACATTACCATTCGTTAGTAACGTGTCAATGGTCTTGACACATCACTAACGGTCCGTTAAAAAAAAAAAAAATTGTAGTGAAAGCTGAGCCCTTTAGCACACAATATGAAAATATAGGGTGATGATGGATCCCTTTGTCTTATTCCTTTGGTAGGAGTGATGGTGCCATAACGTTGCCCATTGATGAGGACCAAATAGGACACTATGTAGATATAAGTGATAAGCAAAGAAATCCATCTGCCATCAAACCAATCCTTTTCATTATCGCCTCCAAGAAATCCCATTCAATCCTATCGTAGGTTTTGCTCATGTCCAACTTTAACGCCATAAACCTCTCCCAACCCTTCGCTGCCCATTCATAGTGTGCAACGCTTCAAATGCCACTAAAATGTTATCATTAATAAATCTCTCAAAAATAAAAGCAATCTGGTTGGGGGAAATTATTTGAGACAGTACCTTCTTCATTCTGTTCACTAACACTTTACCACTCAACTTATAAAGCAGATTACACAGGCTGAAGGGTTGATAATTAGCTACACGAGAGGAATTTTTTATTTTTTGAATAAGAGCTATGTAAGTAGAATTAATTATAGGATAAAAATTACCATGGTTAAAAAATCAAGGACATCCTTACATACCTCCTTCTTCACCATTTCCCATGATCTTTGATAGAAACCCTAATTTCTACTGTTTTATGGATGTCGCACCAAGATTTATTGGTGACGCCATGATCCAGTCTCTCATTGATGAAGCTTCCATCATGTCGACAATTGGTCCAAGTAAATTTAAACCCCTTGTACCCCAAGTCACTCAAACCACATTCTTCAAGCACCTCCCTAAATTGCACCATTTGCCCTTCCCTCCACAACACTCCACCACTTTTCTCCATTTGGTCCACCACCTCATTGACCTCCCCAATGCAAAGCCGAGGCACGAGGTTGAACTGCTTCAGGTGATTGAGAAGTGTCCAAGATTCAAGTCACTTTGTCCAATCAGGGTGACCATAGAAACCTGTGAGTCTCCATGGATGATAAGTGCCAAAATATTCATATTTTAGCACTTAATTTACATTTGTTAATTTCTTAGTTTTTGTTATTTTATTCTATTCTATTTTATTTTTATGTTTTCTGTGTTTTTTATAGGTCATGGAAGAAAAGAAAGAGTTTCTGGAAAAGTTCAAAGCTTAAAGGGCAAATTGAGAAGACTTAGAAGATTTGTTTAAGTTTAACCAAATAAAGGAAAGGATTAAATCGAAATTTCTCAAAAGGGTCAAAATCGGATGGGATTCAAATTTGGATTTTGCACATGTTTCGGTATTTTCATAATAACTTTCAGCTCAAATATTAGATTGACGTGATTCTAGCGAAATTGGAAAGATAACTCAAATGACTACAAATTATTGTGAAATAACATTTTCCTAATTCGGACTTTCGCTATGCAAAAATGACCCTGCAAGATAGGAACGTAATTTTGGACGAATCTTATTCCGATTTGGACTTAGGTTTTCTCTATCCTAGTTGTACTGGGACTAAAACCTAAGAGTTTTTTAGGGTTTTTAGGGTCTCTAGAGTCTTCTTTTGAAATCTATAAATAGATCTCTAAGCCTCTTAGAAGAAAATTTCAGGCACGCTTTGGGGAGAGGAATTGGAGGCTACTTCTAGAGCGGTTTTCGGTTCTTTCTTTTCCCTTTTCTTTGTAGTTTTATTTTAATTATGTGTAAACAAATACTTTTGTAGGGCTAGATTGAAGCCCTAATTATATTCTTTTATACTTCAATATTAACGCCTTTGTGATAATCATATTATGATGCTTAGCTTGATTAATGCATATTTTATTAAATTCCTCATATGTATGTGATTGGCCATTATATGCATGTGGTATGGATTAGTTAATTAAATCAATTTGGATAACCGAGTCCTGAGTTTAATAAGAGTAACAAAAGAAATCCACACTGGGTTCTTGGGTTAATCAACATTGCGAACCGGGAGCATACACCCATACCTTAGGCCTCGTGTGTTTGTCGATTTCCATAGATTTATACTTTCTTAAAGAACAATTTAGTATATACCCATGCTAAATCCTTTAAGAAAGGAAAAAAGTTAAAGTATACACCAATGCCTAATTCGTTGCTTAGGGAAATTAATAGCTTAAGGAGTATACACCAATGCCCTTAGGTTGGCAAACATTAGGTATTCATAATATTATTAGAGCATTAGCATATTGTTATATTAATTGAGCATGATTAGTGGTGGATATCAAAGCCCTACACTTTTATTTATCTTTATTTATTTTCATAGTATCAATTTCATGACAATTTTGGTATTTTAATTCATTCTAAATAAAATCAACAATCTCCGTAGGATCGATCTTGTACTTACTGCACTATATTATTGTTTTGATCTTGTGTACTTGCAAGTTAAAACGTACTAAATATTATCTATTAATTTAGGTAGTATTTGGCACAACAATGGAGTAGTGTTGTCTGTCATTTTAACTACACTTCTTCCAATTGGGTTAACCACAAAAAACCCTGTAAAGCCTAGCTTCACTCGTATAGATTTCATCTTGTGTTTCGTACTCTTTGTTTCCATGATAAACAAAAAGGTCGGTCTCTTCATCCTCACCATGCAGCAAAGGTCATGAATTGTTTCAGGGTTCCCAAGCCCCCGGCAATTCTAGCTTAGGAGAATCACGGCAAAAGGCATTGCTGTGATTCAGCCTCTGGCATAATTTTGTCACTATTTTCTTGCTTCTTGATATTTCTTCTGCGTTCCCCCCCCCCCCATCCTGCCTTGTGCCCCCTCCTATCACTTTCCCTTTCTCTTCCTGAGATGTTGTTCTACTTGAATACTAAGTGAGACTTCACTATTTTTATTCCTTGCTTCACTCTTCCACTTTTTCAGGTTCGTCCCTTCCTTATTTCCATGAGATAGGACTCCTTAGTATGGCCTTAGCACATATTTCATGCGTGTAACTCTTTCCTCCAGCAGTTTTGAGTCCACTACATCCTACAGAACATTGTCGTAATTATGCATAACTATTGGCGTCAATATAAGATTTTCAACTTCTAGCCCATTATGTATTTTATTTCTGCCGCGTAACCCACCAAAATTAGATTATGATGTCGCAGTGTCTCCACTTTTGTTTCCTCCCTAATTATTCTTCTCATGCCACCCATCCCCCTCAGCCTTTCCTATTTTGGGCATTATTTCTTCAGTAGCCATGATCTTAGCCTGCAATTCACTGCCCATTTGGTTCCAAATTTGCCGCCCGTTGCTTCCAGATTTCTGCTAGAGATACATTTCCCATCCCAACATCCACATAGTAATTATTTCCCCACCTAGGGTTAGCACGATTTCTGGGACTTACCATATCAGGTTGTTCACTAAAACTGTGATCGTCTGTGGACTGTTGCTCCTCTAGTACGTGGGTTCTTCCATCCGTTTCACCTCCCTTCACCGGATTTCTCCTCTTCGGAGCCTCCACCTAGAGCCATACTCCCAATTGTTTCTCCATATTTTATGAATTTAGGTGCATATGTGGTTTTTCAAGGCATCCTTGTCTACCATGCATGATACATCCACAGTAGAAGCAAAACATTGGCAATTTCTCATATTTGAAACTGACCCAACGCAATTTGCCCCCTATATTAAAAGCCCTTCCACGTTCCAGGGGTTTACTAAATCTATTAAGACTTGAATCCGCAGGCATCGCCCCCATCCCACTCCATCTCCAGCAATGTCCACTTCATGAAATTCCCCTAGTGATGTCCTAGTTTTGGTCCCCACCACTTTGATCATACAGATGAGTGGCATATCATGCACCTATATCCAAATTGGTGATTGACTGAAATTCATCTAAGAGAGAGGGGCATGCCCAACAAACTCGTTCAAGACAAGAATCTAATGATCAAAGGTCCATGGTCGCCCTGCCGTCACTATTCTTTTATCTTCTTCTTCAGTAAATTCGAACAGCCACATGTTGTCATAAACTTCTTTAAAAAATGAATGCCTCCTTGTTAACCCCTTTCTCCATCCATATTTTCCCAATCAAGCATTGATCACCCTGTGCTTTGACGTTGGCCACCTTATCTTCTGTGATGGAAATACTAATCTTCTCTCCCACCGTCAAAGATATTTTTCCACATAGTTGCTCCAATTTTGTTGCCATCCTAGTCACTTCCCTGGCCTCATCTTCAAGGAGACTTTGCCTTCTACTCTTCATCAACCCTCACAGTAACTCCACAAAGAAATCCTAAAGATCAAACCTAAAAAGAGGACTTAACTATATGTATTAATACGCTACGTCAGTATTAAATTAGGATAATTATAGGATAAAATTATAATTTATAGGATTACTTTTTTCTTAAGGAAATACATTGTGTACCACATTTTTTCTCCACAATGTTTCGGAATATTTGTTTTTTACAATGATTGACCCAAGGGTTTGATTAGGACTGCCATATCAAAATTATAAGATAATTTTGGGACAAAAATATTTTTTCTAGCATTACTCTTTTCTTAAGAAGAAATACAATATACCACATTTTTATTCCACAATGTAAATGTGTAGTCTTAACCAACAGTTGTAAATTTTTCTCTTTTTACAAATGACTGATAAAAATGTTGATTAAGACTGCCATATTAGTATTGTAGGATAATTATGAAATAAAAAATGTAGTTAGTAGCCTTATTTTAAGCAAAATGAATTGTTTCATTTTTGTACATTTCTAATTGTTGGCTAACACAAGATATTTCTCTAACTTGTTCCCACGAGCATGTCATTAGTTCAAATTTTGAAATCAACTTATGTATAACTCTTCACTCTGATTGGGAAGTGTGGGGTGGATGAATTCTAAGATGGAATAAACCCACTAATATGCCCAATGTCTTTGCTGCAATATGATGATAGGCTATTCTTCTTGAATTAACAAAATGATCAAAACTTTCCACACCCATGCAAGATTTACAAATTGTATGTACCCTTCCTATTAGTCTATATGGAGCTCAGCATGTCTAGAAGCACAGGAGGATGCTCTTTTCCTTATATTAGCATTATTATACCGTCCCTCTTCAATGCGGGCTGGTTATTTGTCAGCACAACTTTAGCTTACGATGTATTTGGAAGCCCTCTTCCAAACGAGTATTTTACATACAGTTAATGGATTTTGTATTAGTAAACCTTGCATTTAAGCACATTTTCGACAAAAAAGACCTCTAGGGTTTTGTTTCATCAAGAGACTAAACCAAAGAACTCTCTTCTGGAGGAAGGAAGAACTCACCCCTGCTAAACCTTTTCCTTCTTCTCTTCTTCCTTCTCTTGTGGCTCTACCTTCAGGTTCCTACCAGCTAGATTTTCTTCTAGCTCCTTCTGCTTCGTTTGAGGCCTTATCCATTGCCTTGTGCAATGTACACTTTCTCTCCCATAAATCGCCACCTCAACCTTTATAATACCTTAACAAAAGCACCAATTTTAAAAGATTAATGATATACTACGAAGCGGCTAATGTTTTATAAACCAAAAGACCTAAACCCTTTATAAGTAGCTCAACTCCTTGAGCCTTTTAAAGCAAAACCAAAAACCACCTCACACTGACCGAACATATGCTACGGGAACTACCCAAACTTATGCTCTTGACCTAAGTGCGAACGTACGCTAGGGGGAGCACCACTAGTGCTTGTTGACTAGTCTTTGAGCCATTGGGTAATACCTCAAACATATGCCTAAACCCTTTTATCTATTGTGTAACAGTAACCGAACGCTGGCTGACAACTTTAAAAAGTAGTTTTAACTCATTCTCCACCTTTTCAGAGCAAGGCACACCCCAAGCCCCTATATAAACCCTACCCTTCAACCCTTAGCCTCCCCCAACCTCATAAAAGAAACCTTAATCCTAATGTAAGGAGTGACTTGGAGAGAGAAAGAGGAGATCTTGGTGCTTTGCCATCTTCTAAGGTAACTTCTAGTCCAAAGCTCTAGCATTTAAGCTATACTTCTTATTTGTGTCCATACAAGTTTTAAAGATGCTTTGACAAGTTCTTGACCAAGAATATTTTAAAGAGCTTTAAACATGCCTTTTATTGCTTTGAATGTATGATGTGTACCTTGCATATGTCTACTAGGAGCTTAGAATGAGATATACCACACCTTAGAAACATAAGACCATGGTTAGAGCTTTTGGTTGAGAGTTCCCGCTCTCTAGTCAAACGTACGCCCTTACGACCGTGCGTTCACCCAGGGAGCAAAACGTACGCCCAGTGACCTAAACATGTGAGTTTAGGGCTTTGATGGCCACTTTCGCTAGGTAGGAACTTATTGTGTCATTTGGAGAAGTTCTCCAGTATTGCTTATAATGATGTGTTATATTTTTTTACAATAAGGATTTGTGATGTCGGAGGACTTAAGCAAGTGCACGAGGTAAATAAACACTCACGACCATTTTCCTTGAAAACATGCAATGTGTTAACTGATTGAGCACGCGTATGATATGTGCATGCCTATACTTTGTACTACTTGGTAACAACTTTAATAACTTATTGATAAGATGCATTGTATGACATGATACACCGGTACGTGCGGTATAATGGCGATGAACTGACTATATAGACTTGATTCTATGGTCAAACTATGTGTGGATGTGTTATATGGGCCTTGGATCCAATAGTTATTTCGTGATCGGCTTAGCCTTAATGAGCGAGTGAATATAGGATGTACATCATTAGTAGTGTGGGCCACCCGAGGTCTTAATTGTTCAGGCTGCTAGTGTTATGGATGTTTGCATACAATGGCCAGGGCATTGACATTGTATTATAAGTCCATCAGGACAATGCCAATTCTACTGAGAATGGGTAATATCTCGGGTAGATCATATATAATAGTTATGATATATAAAACATAGTTTTCTACATTAAAATACTTAGGCGATTGCCACTAGAAGTACACTATTTATTGTCAACAAAATAATACTTTTACGATGTATTAACAGTGAAAACTCCTCTTGCAAATCTTTATCAAATTGCACGTGTAATTCTATAAACCAGCTCATGTCGTATCCAATTGTGAGTTTTGCTTACTAAGTCATTAGAAGAGAGAAAGGAGTGGCAAGGTTGGCACTACGGACTTGGGCTAAGATTAAGATCTTCACATAGTTACTAGGTTTGCTTAAGTTATTATTACTACTAGT
The DNA here is from genome assembly GCA_006937295.1 of Carpinus fangiana. Taxonomy (NCBI): domain Eukaryota; kingdom Viridiplantae; phylum Streptophyta; class Magnoliopsida; order Fagales; family Betulaceae; genus Carpinus; species Carpinus fangiana. Next base: position 24,881,538 of record CM017322.1, read on the forward strand.
TGCTCCATGTCCATGTATTGAGGATAATATGCGTTGCATTTATGGTTATTAATTCTCTTAGATTTATTTCACCTTCATATGCATTAACTCTAATCATGCTTATAGGACCGATTTCCCATTTAGCTACATGTTAGTTGAATTTGGGTAATTGTTAGTAACCCTACCAAACTAGCCAAGGACGGATTTGGGGGCATTACAGCCTCCAATTGGCCGTCTTGCCGCTTCTGCTATGCCAACACGATGTCTCCTACTAGTGGATTTGCTTTGGGCCTTAAATTTGGCTTTTGTGAAACTCAATCTGTCTTACCTTGGCATATCCACCCTCCATGGTGCTGCTCAACCATATTCTCCGACCTCCCCTCACCTGGTCGCCGCCTCACACGCCCCCACTTATGCAGCTGCTAATTTATGGGTTTGTAGAACTTTTCCAGCTTATCTATTGTTTTTTTATTGTGTTCCTTCATTGCGCCTCGTCAAGATCTCCATCGGATACTCTACTCCTCACCTCCAAGCTCCATGATGCAGCATGACTTAGTGGGCTGAAGCGAATAACAACATTAAACAGTGGATATATATTTCTAGATCTAGATTTTGTCAATGATCTAAGGAAATCTTTTCTAAAAGCTAGATATTCTCTAGGTTTTGAAGAAATATCATGAAGAAACTCAACTCTGTGTAATTCTCAATAATAATCAACAACTACATTTCTGGAAGCTATAAGCATGTATTTATAGGCCTTAAACCCTAAACCTAATTAAAATACGAAATAAACTCGAAATTGGACTTCTACAGAGCTTGCCTAGACGGAGCTTAGAGCTGTCCGGATGGCCATGAACCAAAACCATGAAAATATGACTTCTATGGAAGAGCTCATCTGCAATCTTGTCCGGGAGAGGTTGTGGACGAGCCTCTTTGGTTGCTCCTTGGTTGCATTCTCATCCAAACAAGATTGCACACGAACATTTCTGCCTAGCTTTCTACTCTTTTCTTTGCATCTTGTTTTGACCTAGTAAACATCCAAATTAGCTAAACCTCTTGAAACATGACTTTGTAGATCTTTGAGTTAGCTTTCCAACACTGCAAAGCTTGCTACAATCAGATATCTGAAACTCTTTGTATGACATTTTTAGTAAAAGTCATCAGGTGTGAATTTTAATAAAACACGAAAATAACATAAGCATCTAGATAGTCTTCGGACGAGGACTTCAGACAAGGCTCTCAGCTTGAGGACCTTCCAGACGAGCTTCAGACAAGACTTGTGGTACTACATCACTCCACGACTTCATCGGCCCCCCACGCGTCGATGTGTGGGTTGCACATCCATGCCTTGTCACCCCATTTGCTGGTTTAATTGTTGTAGAGGTGTTTTTGTGTTTTTTCCTTTGTTGTTGTATTTCTGTTTGTTGTTTTATTTTCTGGTTGTATTTCTACCTTTCAGTGTTTGTTCACCTATTTTGTTTGTTGGGGTTTGGGTGCTTATCATCGCTATTGACCCAACCTTTCTCTATGCCGGTTCTATGGTGGTTCTCTCTACAAGAGTACCAAAAGGTTTTCTTTTAGTGATTATTGTATTCCTTTGTTAGCAGCCCTTTGTGGCTGCTCTTGTTCTCTTGATGGGCCGGATCATTCATTTGATCCATTTCCGACGGTTTTCTGGTTCTCTTATGGTGGTGTTGTTTTGTGGTTGGTTCAGGGCTGTTGTTTGGGTTGCCCACCCATTTGTATTTTCATAGGATTTCCGGCTCTCTATTCCTTTTAGATCAAGAGCAGGAAGAATCCTTTCATGTAAGCATTTTCCTTTATTTGATTAGAAAAAAAAGACACATTTCCTCTGAACATGGTAGCCATCAAGTTGCCTTCTCACTTCCTTGACACTTTGATTTAAATGCACATTTAGCTTTGTTGGATTCCTGTCATGTATACCCAAACCAATGAGCCTTGTAGTGATCACATTATAAACATGAACATTCATAAATAATTTTGAGATGATATACTTCCAAGATAAAGAGAATTTTTCTTTCTTTTATTTTTGCAAAAAAAAAACTATATATTATATTTTTATCCCGTAATTATAAATAATCAGAATTTATAACTTTCTTAAGATATATAAGTTAAGAGTAACTCGATGAAGGAACACACACATATATATATATATATATATATGGGGGTGTTTGATAACTGGGTTTGGGTTTTGGGTTTGCACTGTTCACGGTTTTTTCCCTGTTCATTCTTGTCGTTTAGTTTAAATGTTTCTAGCATCAGTCAAACACCTCAGATTTTGAAATTACCAAAATGCCCATGGATATGTTGTCTTCTCACCCATGCGTTATACTGATTACAGACGGACCGGTCAGCATGCTCACAACCCATTTCTCCATTTGTTCTTCGCCAGCCAGAGACACCCAACCGAAAATACCCATAGGCTTCTCCCACTTGTTCTTCGCCGAGAGACGCCCACAAAGTACCCATAGCACATCAATTGTCATCTATATACTGGAATTTCCGTTCAAATGAAAGATAGAACATTTGTAAATTGAAACTTCTTTCATAACCTGGCCTCCCGTGGACATCTCCACGTTAGGGTAATCATCATTATCATTCACGAATCTGGACCAGTACCAGTGGGTCTTCCATACTTTGTTCATCTCTTCAATTGGGATATTCTTTGTCTCATGCAAGAAGAAGAAGATAAAAACGGACATCAACAACACAAAGAAGGCGAAGAAGAGAAACAAACTGAACTTCATGTGGCACAACATTGCTAAGAAGGCTTGAGCAACAATAAATTTGAAGATCATGTTGACTGACACGTTTATACTTTGAACGGAAATTCCAGTATCTAATACAATCGGCACCCAAACTCATTCCCCACCCACACCCAGACTGAACCCCTTCATTCTCACGCCCAGACTAAACCCCTTTTCCATCACTTTTCACCGCTGAGGAAGAAGAACAAGGGAGCAAACGAAAGTTCGAGTTTCAAGTCTGGAACAGTGTGGAGGAAAGAAACAAAAGTAAGGGTAAATTCGTATTTTTTGCCTGGACAGAAGTTTGAAAATTTGTGTTTTTCTTGCTGGTCAAAACGTACTTGCTGGCAAAGTGTACAGTAGAAACCTCCAAACCCGCACGGTGCAAACCCAACCCTGTTGTCAAACAGAGCCTCTATATATATATATATATATATTACGACGGTTGTGGGTACATTATGGGATACAAACATGTCATAATATCTGTCCAGTGAATCAGTGATGCAGCTTGTCATTTTGTACGGAAAGCGAACCTGACCACATAAAATAACCAGGAAAACCTCAGGTTCCACTCCCAATTTATCACCTGGCTAAGCTTCACCAAAAATGGAACCTGCATTAGTAAATAAATAAAGAAGAAAAAAAGTATTATTCTGTCGATCTCATTCATTCTCTTTCTCTCTCCCTATCTTAAAAACGTTTGGTGGCCGAAAGCCATTGGTAGCCGTGTCTGGTTCTGTGTGAGATGTCAGCAGGGCTACAAAAAGCAGACAATGAAGCCAGAAAAGTAGGGTTCATCAATTATTCTTCCTCTTCAACCCCACAGTGCTTCACTGCTTCTGCAAACTAGGGTTGGTTCGAGATGGTTGGCCTAATTTGGAAAATTGCTGCTCTTATTCCGTTTCATGCAAGATCCATCTTTCTTTTTTCCTTTATTCTTACTCTAAAATATTCCAGTTTCTCTCTCTCTCTCTCTCTTTTTCCACATTTTCCATTTATAGAATGCTTAATCACTAGAAGACTGGAGGAAGATCTGCTAAATTAATCGATTGTTGTCTGAAGGGTAGGCAAAATTTCAGCTTATATTTCATATTTTTCCTCTACCTTTTTGGGAGAGAGCAAGTGCAGTTTGATTCTTCATTTTTTAAAAGAACTTTCTTCGTTCTATTATCCTCTCTCTTTCTGGTTTACTATCACACTTTAATTTTGTGTGAAGGCTAATTATTCTTTTTGATTTTCTACATGATTCTCATTAAATTAGCTTCTCCCTTTCCGTATTTTTCATGCATAGGAGTTTGAATTTGCTCTCTGAGATACTGGTTTGATCTGATACTTGGATTGAAACTTTTGTTTAAAATAATTGTTTCTCTTTTCTACAAGCACAGTTTGTGAAGCGATTTACTCTTGCTAGAAAATTATTAGTTGGGACTGATAATTTTGATTGGTTTTATGTAAAGGTTAGGATCATTTTTCTTCTCTCAACAATGACGAGGAGGAAAATCCAGATACAAAAGATTGACAGCACAACGGCAAGGCAGGTGACTTTCTCTAAGAGGAGGAGGGGGCTGTTTAAGAAGGCTCTGGAGCTCTCAACACTCTGTGATGCTGAAATTGCTCTCATTGTCTTTTCCTCTACCGGAAGGCTCTATGACTACGCCAGCTCAAGGTTCCTCTCTCTCTCTCACTCGCATCTTTCTACTTAGAAAAACCCATTTTTTTCTACTTATAGTAAAGTAACATGTCATTGTGTATGTATGTATGATCGTTTTATTCATGCACTCTCCAATAGTTTTATCATTTCTTGAGAGGGAGGGAGAGAGAATAAAGATTCGAGTCAAACAACAAGACTGAGAGTGACTGAAAAAATGTACTAGGATACATCAAATAAAGGCAACTGAAGTACTGCCGAGTCTTTGATCTGCTTTCTCCAAAGCACAACTTTCAACTTTTAGAAGAAGAGAAGTTAATCTTACCATGAAGGGTTTAATGTTTCGCTGCTACCTATTTGCCTGTTCGATCACTCTAATCAAAGAGAAGTTAATCGACAGCAATTATAAGAGGACGTCCTCATAAAATATAGCGTATAATCAAATTAATGATAGGGTGCACTAATTTAAAACATATTTTGGGTTTAAAACAGTTGATACTTCAGAAGACAAACTTGTTTTGTCTTGTTCATATCCTCAGTTTACACATGTCGTCCTACACTGTAATTACATTCTTGACAGCATCATGACTCACATTAGAAGCATTACAATATTGTACTTTTTTGAGCTTCTTCGATTCACTTGAAAACTCCTCCTTTCTTGCAATTAGTTATAGGTGCAATAATAGTGCTGAAAATTCTGATAAAACAACGATTAAAAATTAACTTTGGATATTATGAGTAGACTTTGGAACATGCCAACTTGTGATTGCTGCCACCTTTCTTGAATCCATCTTAATTCCCTCACTAGAGATCAAAAAACCCAAAAACACCAGACTAGTTGTGCAACTCTCGAAGCTTCTAAAAGATTTGCCGAAAATGCAGCTAGTGTGAATTTATCCGCTTGCTGCACGTTAAGATATCATCAAAATAAACAATAAAAAAATAATCCAATAAAAGGTTTAAAGACATGATTCATATGGCACATTAAAGTACAAGAACCATTAAAAAGTTTGAATGGTATAATCATCCACATAGAAACCTCATCTCCTGTCGTGAAAGTGGTATTCTGTTCATTCTCTGGTCTCATTTGGATTTGATGATACCCACTTTTAAAGATCAATCTTGGAAAAAAAAGAAGTACCATGCATTTGGTCAAGAAGATCATAAAGTTAAGTAGAACAGGAAACTGCAATTTGATAGTGATTTTAAGTTCCATTCCAATCCCGAGACGGAAAATGGAGTTGGGGGAGGTCTCGTCATTGCGATCAGTCGACCTATCTTGCCATTTCATTACGTAATCTTTCATTGAGGGTTAAGTTAGAGACTAATAAAAAGTAAATCTCTATTTATGATCTACATTTATTTTTAGGCTAATATAGGATCATATATCTCTAATTCATAATCATTTCTTACTAGAGTCGACCTAGTCTTAGAAGTGAAGATCTAATTGGTCTCTTATGCAATCAATAGTCTATTGTCCTCTATTTAAAGGGGAACTATCAATAAGAAAGGTATGAGTTGATTATAATTTTAGAATACGGATTAATGTGTTTTGAAGGTTAAGGCCCTAAAACTACCTTTGAGTATTTTTAAACACATCATGAATAACCTTTCTATCATATTGTTGGGGTTGACCAAGTAACAAATTCAATGCGTTCATAGGAATAATATCACACAACACTTCATCCAAACCAAGCATTGCTTATGTACTTGTACCTCATTCCCCTTGTGAAGTCAAGAAATCTTGTATGGTTGAGGATTATCTTCTTTTTTGAGCTTCAATGTTTTCACTATCTTTGTCACAACAATTTTCTATATTAATGATAACATCACATACTTTTCCATGAGATGTAACATGTTATTTTGAAGGCAATCATCGTCATCCAAATGGCGTGCTCTCGAGCTCCTACAAACCATTAGAGATTCTCCTTGATTGGCGTATGACTTCTCTTTCCTTCGTACCTCTTCATCAAATATTGGCTCACCTATGTGATTCTCTTCATCTACAATTTCCTCAACAACATAACAATTTTATGCTTACAACAATTGGAAGTGGTCTGACCAAATCCTTGGCATTTAAAATATTGATGATCTGTACTAACAATGTGGATAACAATTTAATGCAGTTTATAATATCAATTTCAATTAAATAAACATTAATAATATCAAACCACAATTACAACTATCATCAACAACAAAATTTTTGTTGACAGAGAAAAACCTTGACGACTCAAGAAAAGACCTTTTTAAGGCGAGAATAACTTCTATAAGGAGCTGGTGTAAACCAGCTCCTTTGTGCCCAACAATTAGAATTAGACAGCTAGGATTATCACACCAAATCAAATAAAGTGAAAAACACCGGATTAAACACCCACTACCATCATCCACTAAAGACAAAACCCTACTTTTTCTCCTCTCCCTCCCTCTCTCTCTCTCTACGCCATGAATTGCAGAGTCTCACTCATGACACAACTCTTCATCTTCTCTATTTTTCTATCTTCCAGCGATACCTTGCATCCCAGCCAAGAGCTTGCCGTTGACGAAGCCGGAGCACAGCCCAAATTTTCCCGGAGAAGACGATAGAGCCCAACCCAGACCTCTCTGGTGCTCGCTCTCATAGACACACACACTGGCAGCAGAGAAAAAAAATTTCTCTACTGCCCAGTGCTTTCTCCTCTCTCACTCACAGTCACAGTCACGACACAATTTCTCTCTCACCGAAATTATTTTTCTGTTTTTCTCTCACAATGTGGTTTTTCATTTGCACAAATACAATGTGATTTTTTATATTTCTTTGTTTTCTCTCTCACCGAATATAGTGTGATTTTTTTTTTCTTTAATGTCCTTAAAGAATAATAGAGAAGATGAAGAATTGTGTCGTCAGTGAGACTCTGCAATTCACGGTGTAGAGAGAGAGAGAGAGGGGGAGAGGAGAAAAAGTAGGGTTTTGTCTTTAGTGGATGATGGTAGTGGGTGTTTAATTTGGTGTTTTTCACTTTATTTGATTTAGTGTGATAATCCTAGCTGTCTAATTCTAATTGGTGGGCACAAAGGAGCTGGTTTACATCAGCTCCTTATAGAAGTTATTCTCTTTTAAGGCAGTCACACATAGGATTCCACTATGAAGAATAATACAAGGACATAGATACTTACAATCCTTTGTAACGGTAAGGCTCCTTGCATAGACAGTAAAGCTCACTAGGCTCTAGATCCTCACTAGTCAGACTTAGCGTAGAATCTTTATCAACCCACCGATAGACTTCGTTAATGAATAAGCATGCATGAGCATTGTTGTTTAATTCAAACTCCAAGAGCCTTTAACATATGAACACGGCTTTATGTCGTACACCTCAAGTTATCTTTTGTATCAACACATCAAGATACTTGGTACGCCAAAAACTATCTCTTCGCTATGCTTAGATTCTCTAAAAAATTGTGCTCTCAGAGATATAGAAAGATTGAGGAAAGCTGGTGTTTTAAAGAACAAAATCGTGTTTTGCGTTGTGGCGTCCAGACATGATTAGGGTTACATTCCCAAACCACCCTTCATGTCTGAAGATTAGCCCACATGCTAGGGAACATGCTGTCTCGGGTTTGCCTAATGGCCGAACATGTGTCCTCCAGGTCCAAACATGATTGCTAGTGATGCTGACTGACCTGGTCATATCTACAAGTATGTCCGGACAACTTAATGAGGGAGCTCCTCATGTGCTCGGCAACCCCATATGTGGATGTGACTCAAGCTAAGCTTGTGTCCCAACCACAATTCTGTAGGTATCTTGGAAATACACTTAAATGGAACCATATTCAGCAAGTATGCTACTCTTTCTAAAGCATATCCCCAAAAAGACACATGTAGAGTAGCAATACTGCACCATTTAGTTGGGGAGTACCCAGTGCAGTCAATTGAGATATCCAACTTTTCATAAATGGTCTTTGAAGTCCTCAAGGAAGTATTCATCACCTCAATCAGACCGAATGACTTTAATATGTTTATCTAATTGTTTTTCGGCTTCAACCCAAAACTCTTTGAATCTTTCAAAGGCTTCAAATTTCTGATGCATTAGGTAAACATAACCATACCTTGCGTAATCAATAGTCAACATGATGAACTACTTATAACCTCCTTGTGCTTGGAAACTTATGGGACCACATACATTAGTATGCACTCATTCTAACAAATCTTTGGCTTTATACCCTTTTGTAGATAATGACCTTTTGGTCATTTTACCTTCAATACATTATTAACAGATTGGGTAAACCTTTTTTTTTGGAAAAGTAATGTTATATAGAAAACGTGCAGAGGGGCGCAACCCTAGTACACAGGAAGTATATAAGAGAACGCCTAAGGGAGACTAGAGAAGAGAAAAAGAAAATCATAATAAGAAATCACAAGAGGGGCAAGCCAAGCTGCCCCCCAAGTGAATAGGGTAGTGAGAAAGAAATGTAAAAGATCCTCCAAGCTTCTTTCGGAATCCTCGAGAAATCTCCCATTTCGTTCGGACCAAAGACACCACATGATACAAAGCGGGACCATTTTCCAAACCATGGCACTACGAAAGCGACCCCCCGACCACCAGCACTGCAAAAGATTCGCAACCCCATGAGGCATAGCCCACGCCAAGCCAAAACGGGAGAAAAAAGCATTCCATGAGAATTGTGCAGCCTCACAATGAAGAAGCAAGTGATCAATGGACTCCTCCTCCTTTTTGCACATCCCACACCTATTGATCAAGACCATATTCCTCTTCCTCAAATTGTCTAGAGTAAGAATCTTGCCAAGAGCAGCCGACCAAACAAAGAAAGCCACCCTCGGAGGTGCTTTAGTACGCCAAATGCTCTTCCAAGGAAAGGGGAGGCTATCATTAGAAATAAGAATGTTATAGAAAGCTCTCACCTCAAACTTCCCCTTCCTATTCAGAACCCACCAAATTTTGTCGTCCCCACCACCCAAATTATAAGAGTAGAGGAGACTATAGAAAGAAGCCAAGTCTTCCACTTCCCAATCATTCAAAGAACGCAGAAAACTAACATTCCACTAATGAGATCCACTCAACGAATCAAAGTTATCCACAATAGAAGCCTCCTTGTTGCTAGCCAAACTATAAAGGCCCGAGAACACCTCCCTGAGAGGCGAACTCCCACACCAAACCTCCCCCCAAAAGCTGATTCTGGAACCATCACCCGGAATAAGCCTAATAAGACTAGATAAACGATGCCAATCCTTGCTAATGAACTTCCAAAAACCCATCCCATGAGGACCAGCACTAACTCGGGAACGCCACCCCCCTCTTTCCTACCCATACTTGGCCTCCACCACTCTCCTCCAACAAGCTCCAGGTTCTCTAGCATACCTCCACAACCACTTTTCAAGTAACGCACGATTGAAGCATCTCAAATTTCGGATACCTAAACACCCTTCTCTAATAGGAGAGCAAACCTTCGGCCAATTCACAAGGTGAAACTTGAATTCTTTTCCAAACCCACCCCATAGAAAGCCACATTGGATCGACTCTCTGTGCTTAGCAACCATAGCAGGAATAGGCAAGAGAGACATGAGATAAGTAGGGAAGTTAGACAAAATACTTTTTATGAGAGCAATCCGACCACCCTTGGAGAGATATATCATCTTCCAACTAGCTAAAGTGCGGATAGACTTTTCCACCACCCCATTCCAACTCGCCTTATCTTTAAACCGGGACCCCAAAGGCAGGCCCAAATAAGGAATAGGCAGAGTACCAACTTCACAACCCAAAACCTCCGCCAAGTCTCTAACATTGCTCACATCACCAACTGGCACGAGAACTGACTTAGCGTAGTTGACCTTAAGGGTAAACCTTAAAGTTCAATGGGCCCAAAAGCTCATCATTAATCAGTCGTTCAATCTTCTTTGAGTTAATGTGATCAAGATGTAAGTGCCAAAGATATGACAAAGATATGCCTCATTAGTTGAATGAACTTTCCTTTTTAATGGTAAAGTATCATGAGTATGTTCTAAAACAAAATTGTTAATAGAACATAAATCATGAGGAATAATATACAAACTATCATTATACCAGAACAAATAAATAAATTATCCTGCTGTATTGTCACGGTATCAATCAAAATAGAGGTATAACTGCATTTACCCTAAAAAAAATTCACATAAATTAAATTCCAGCGTATACTGGGTGCATCGAGACAATTTAATAATATTAAAACTCTTGAATTAAAATAAAGTTTATAAATTCCAATGTAGTTGACCGGAAACCTCGTCCTATCTCCAAGAATCAAGCACATCTCTCTTTCATTCAGTTGTGTGGTTACCTGGAACCCCAGCAATGAATTGTATACATGATTAGTTGATTCTAAAGTTACTCACCAGGAATTTGAGGGATTCACAACTAAACATGTTTTTGTGAGTTTTAAAAGTACTCGCAAGTGCATGAGTCCTTTGCAATATAAATGTTGTGAGTGGGATGTCGAATCCACAGAGAATTGTATTGTAAAAATAAATTTCGTATCTAAACTAATAATATTTTAACCGAGTTCCAAATTTTGTTTGATTTTTCTTGTGAAAATATAAACTAAACAAAATTGATTAAATCAAATGATAAAAGCACTAAGGTTTCAGAATTCAGCTCACCAAATCAAAAGCACACATTCTCATATTTTGCCCATACAACTGACAAACGATAAAGCCCTATGCATTGTTCTATGTTTTGTAAAAATACATATTGAAACATTTGATGAATCCATCAATGTACAAATCACAAAGAATATCCAACTGGAATCAAATAATCCAATGTATCCATTTGATTTACGAATCACAATGGATATCCAATTTCATTCGAATGATTCGATGTATCCATCGGATGAAACACATCGAGTATCCAACATTTACACAAATGATGATCACAACATTCAATTAAAAGAGTTTATTCAAATAACTGAATTGAAATAAAACAATTATATTAAATGTCGGAATTGTACGAATAACATCGATAATGTAATTGATAACCAATGGCAAAACTTCATCTTCAATCTTAGTTGAAGAACCTTAGTTGAAGGTTTTAACCTCTCATGACTACAAACATTATATTAAATTGAATTCATGAAAACTAAAAACTTACAAAGGGGAATCGAATTCAGAACTACAAAATGTCAGAAAACGTAAAAAAATACATTGAATGACATCCCTTGGTGCGTTTCCCTAGAAAAGTATGGTATTTATAATAAAAAAAACTAGGGTTTCAGAGCTTTCAGGTCAGCCGAATGTGCTCGATCGCACTTGGACGTGCTTCAGCTCTTCTGCGGCTCAGCCCTTGGGCCCTGCTTGGTTGGATGAATGCAGGGGTGAACTTAAGCACACCTTTGCTAGGCTCGAGTGTAAATGCACTTGAGCATAGTGACATGTGCTCGATCACTCTTTCAAAAGCTCTCTTTTTCCAACTTTCTCTTTAAGATTGTTGTTTTCCTTTAACAACCTGCAAAACACTAAGGCACCAAAACTAACAAAAAAATAAAAAAATAATAAGGCTAAAGGATTAACAAATGCAAATTAAGGGGCCCAAATATACGATATTTGGGACTCATCAAATACCCCAAAACTTACATTTGGCTAATCCTTTAGCAAAGCAAAATTAAAAATCAAATCAAATCACGTAACGTAAGTCCGCTGTCACGGGAGAGACAATTGCATTTAGCATATACAACAAACCTTTTAAACCCTTAGGCATTCCTAGAGGACGAGTGAAGTCTCGTGAGGGTTTAACAACAATGATATCCACAAACATTTTCAGGACTATGTTGTTGACAAACATGAATTTCCACACAAACACATGGTTCTTACTCATGAGCATGCTTAACAAAATAAATACCATAATCACATCATCAGGACATCCAAAATCAATTCACTCATAGCTGGAAATTTGAGACCACACATGCTCCATTAAGTGCAAAGTGATATTAACATAGAATCGTGAAGCTTTCAATCTACTCAAAATTTTTGTGTACCTCAAAATTCATAGGAATTCTATCAAATGAAAACAACCAAGGCTTAAGTCAAAATCTGTATTTTTTGTGTAGGCTGTGCAATGCTCGGCTCACTTAAGCTTTCTAATTTACCTATGTACCGAGTGTTGGGCCATTAACTCTAAAACCAGTTGGTTTTAGGACACTAGATGTAAAAATATCTCTAAGGGCTTAATGACTCAAGTCAAAAAGGCTACGAAACTAAATCAGCCATACAATCAACCATATTGAATTTCACATCTTTTTATGCAAACAGTCAATGTTGAATGAGTCAAGAGGTCCGGTTACTCGATGAGAAACTCAAAACTCAAACTAATTTTTTTTTTTTTTTTTTTTTATCTATTTTTAAGCCAAGGTTTCATCAACAATTCATCCTACAAATTTCAAAATACACTATCCAATTCAAATCTCATACCTCACAGATTCTATACTAATGTGCTTGTGATGATCAACTCAAACATGTGATGTCTCTCTAAACTAAAAATGAGTTAAAAGACTCAAGATGAAATGCAAACCACAATCACAAGATGTGTTTAAGATGTAAAACAAGCCAATGAAATGCAAACTACAATCACAATGTAACTCATGCCAATCAACAACAAAGCAACAATTTTTTTTTTTTTTCTAAAAAAAAAATAAAACACACACACACAAACAACAAAAGATGACACGAAATGGACAATAATGTCTTTTCCACCCCTAAACTAAAATGACACATTGTCCCCAATGTGACAAAAAATATAATACCAAATGAGAAGAAAACCTCGGGTATAACGTTAGCAAACGTCCCCCACACTTGAAGTAAGACACTTATCTTGAAAAACACAATAAAAACAAAATCAAAACATAACAAACAAAATCAAATGACAGGAAATAAAAAGAACGAGGGTTGCCTCCAACAAAATCAACTAGACTCTCTACAATAGATGACGATCACTCCGGATAACTCGGATCCTCCAATAGTGTCGTGTCAATCTCCGAATTCTTCAATTCTAAGAATGATTTCAACCGCTGTCCATTTACTTTGAAAGTATTGTCATTCTTTAGATCCTCAATCTCAATGGCCCCATGAGTAAAAACTGACTGAATGATGAATGCCCCTATCCATTGAGATTTCAGCTTGCCAGGGAAAAGATGCAAACATGAATTGTAAAGAAGAACTTTTTGTCCAAGTTCAAAGGATCGTCTCAAAATGCTCTGGTCATAAGCCTTCTTCATTTGTGCCTTGTACAACCTTGCACAATCATATGCATCAGTATGTAGCTCCTCTAATTCATTGAGTTTGAGCTTCCTTTGCGAGCCAGCCTTTGCAAGATTGAAATTCAGTTGCTTGATGGCCAAATATGCTCGATGCTACAACTCCATCGGAAGGTGACATGCTTTTCCGTACACAAGACAATAAGGAGACATGCCAATCGGTGTCTTGAATGCAATTCGATATGCATACAATGCATCATTCAATTGCAAAAACCAATCTTTTCTAGTAGGATTCACACTCTTGTCCAAAATGTGGTTGACCTCTCAATTTGAAAATTTCACTTGTCCACTCGTCTATAGGTGATATAGTGATGTAGATCAAATAGCTTCGGAGTTCATGAGGATGAATGGTAAGGATATAAGCGTAAAGACACCCCAGAGAATGGTGACACGCTCACAAATTCGCAGGACAGAGGAGGACTGTTCGGACGGCCTCTCAGCTTGTCCAAACCTGTAGCTTGCCAGGGAGGGAATAGAACACTCCGTTCGGAGGCCATTCAAACCCTATCCAAAAGGACGGGTTATCTTATCGCCTTTCTAGTTCCCGTCCGGACGGCCACTTATCCTGTCTGGATGCGTAGCCGTGTTTTGGCTTAATCCGACTTTTTATCTTCCTTTTAGGTTTATAACTATATTTCAATTCAGTCTCATTTTAGGTTCAAAACTCTGGGTCTATAAGTACAGGCTTATAGCTTCTAGAAAACACAGTTTATGATATTATTTGGTTTTCGTTAATAAGAATACTTAGAGTTGAGTTTCTTCATTATTTTCCTTCAAACTTTAGATAGCATCTATTGTTTAGGGAAGATTTCTTTGATTTTGTAATAGTCTCACAATCTTAGGAATATTTTCCCTTCTGCTTGCTGAATTCTTGCTTATCACTATCCATCGCTGCATCATATAGGATGGCAACCTTATGTGTGATGAAATACTTCTTCATTAATTGCTTAAATATTCTATTGCAAAAATGCTTGTCTTTGTCACTTATGATAGCTCGAGGTGTGACGACCCCGATGGGCAACTCAACTAACTAGTAATCGATCTCATGGCTCACCTCCCAACCCTATCCCTTGTAAGACAAAACTCAGGGATTTCAACATTTCTCGTCGTAACGAGAAAGCTGCAACGGAAGACTTTACTAAGATTGCAGGAATTAGAGATTAATAATTTAACATGCACCAAAGAAAATATAACATCATCATAGCATAGATAGTCATCAAAATGTACTGGTCATCAGACCATCATCAAATTGGGATATAGACCGTAAGATAATATTAAACATTGTTTTCAAAAGGATCAACAGATCAAAGCCTAGATCTAAGCTTAAGCAAGGCTAATGAGATTAGAATTTCGATCATGTCTGCACGAGCAGTTCCTCTATCCTCCCACATGGTCCTCAGCCAAACATGATTCATATCCTCAAAAATTACATGAATTAAGTCCTGTGCTATCACCCAGGTTGGCTCCGATGGCATCCTCACCTAGGATAGCTAAACCGCACAAATATACGTAATGATGGGGAGAAACATAAATAAAAATGGGGTAAGTCTAAGACTTGGTGATTCTTAACACAAATAATGTCCATGCCAGTTTAATAATGAACTCTAATGTTTATGCAAAGCAAATGACAATTTCATCATGATAGTTTATATTATAAATGATATAGATATATAATATATGCATATGATATAAAGTAACAGTTACAGTTCAACAATATGGTTTACCTAAGATATTACCCATTCTCAGTAGGGTTGGCACTATCCTAAGGGACCTGTAGTACAATGCTGGTGCCCTAGCCATTGCACGTTACCATACATAACACTAACGGCACGACCGAGTCTGACCTCGGGTGGCCCACACCGCTAATGATGTCCGTCTTGTAGTGACTGCCTATTAAGGCTGTGCCGGCCACAAACAACCATTGGATCCAAGGCCCATATAACACACATTTGACCATAAAGTAAGCCCATGACTATTATACCGCACATACAGGTGTACCATGTCATACAATGAAAATTATCTTGTCTGTATTTTACATGCATGCTTTTACAAGTTTCACTTTATTAACATATTCAGCACAACATTTTCTCAAAATGCTACAGTTTATGTGCCGCAAATATAAATTGTGAGAGTTGCAAATATGCATGTTTTCTTGGTACATAAAATAGTCATACAGTGCATGAAAAATAACATCGAGCATTATGTAAGTTAAAAACTCATCTGAGTCGAATAACGTCTCCGAGTATTCCAAAAGATCTGGGTTTTCCAAATCTGTAAAAAACCTTGTATTAGTCATATTCTATGAAAATAACTCTAGAATAAGGATAACAGGAGCTATGGGATAGCTGGTGAAAATAAAGTCCCTTGTCACACTCTAGACCATACATCTGGGCTCGGGGCTGTACATCCACTGTGATACTTCAGACAGCACGTCCGGTCTCTAGACCGTACATCAGAACCTCATTTTTTTCTCCACTCGTCCTCCTATTCTACAAATGAACTCCTAAGCCTATCAAATGGCTTCCTAAGGTCTCCTAAGTTGAAATGAAACCTCCACACAACGCGATCATACTAAGTTAACAAAATGCTAACCTAAACAAAATTTAAAGCATAACTAAGCTAAAACTACGACTAACAACATAAGACAAAAATTGAGTAGCATAACGACATAATTAAAGAGTTAAGTAACTGAGTGTTACCTTCTTGAGGTAAAACCTCAAGAGTTCCTCCACCAGTAGCACCGAAACATACAAAACACTCACAAACACTGACAAAATGGTCAATAGGCAGCCTGGGGGCGAAGAGAGGCGTGAAAAACAAAGAGGTGTAAGGGGTATTTATAGGGAAGGGCTGCTACCAACTCCTTAAAAAGCAGCGGACCTCCGCCCAACCCCAGCGTACGTTCGGTACTATATAATAGCGGTCCAAAAGCTGTCTCGTACGTCCAGGTATTATATAAAGGGTATTCCAAAAAGTAGCGTATGTTCGTGTACGTCCGCTTAACCTAGCGTACGTCCATCCAAAGGTCCAAAATGCCCATTGTGTCTTTAGTAACCCAAAGCCCAAATTAACTCCTTAACTAAGCTATTCAAACCTAGTTAATTATTTGGGTCACTACACATTTGGACACGTCGTCTACAACAAGAAGAATATAAAGGTGGACAAAAGAGTTTGGGAAAGGTCCCATAAAGTCAATGCCCCATACATAAAAAATCTCAACAATCAAAATGGGGTTGAGGGGCATCATATTCTGTCTAGAAATACTCCTTACCTTCTGGCAACGCTCACAAGCAGTGTAATAGGTATGAGACTCTCCAAAAAAAGTAGGCCAATAAAATCCACAGTACAAAATCTTTCAAGCACTGAAATGGCCTCCACAGGCACGATCATGACAAAAGGAGATGACATTGAATTGGTCATACTCAGGAATACACCTCCTAATGATCTAATCGGGACAATACTTGAAACAGGTATGGATTGTCCCAGAAAAAGTACTTCACCATGGCCATAAACATAGATTTATCTTATCGCTCCCAATGCAAAGGCATTTGGCCGGTGAAAAGATAGTTCACTATATCAACAAACCATGGTGTAGGATTATGAGTAATGTGCATCAATTACTCATCAAGAAAGGTCTTAGAAATGGAAATGGTGTCTTCGGTGAAATCCACAATCAACCAAGAAAAATGATCCGCCACCACATTTTAAGAAGTAAGAACCTTTCTTATCCCGAATCTCTATGTCTAACTCTTGCATCAACAAAATCCACCAGATGAGACAAGATTTAACATCTTTTTTGGAGAAAAGATACTTCAATGCCGCATGATCCCAGTAAATAATGACTTTAGATCCTAGCAAGTAGGATCTGAACTTATCCACAGCAAAAACGACTGCAAGAAACTCATTTTCAGTTGTGGAGTGTTTGAGTTGTGCATCGTTTAATGTCCTGCTGGCATAGTAGATGACATGGGGGAGTTTATTAACATGCTACCCCAAAACAGCTCCAATCGTATAATCAGAAGCATCATACATGATTCCAAAAGGCACACCCCAGTTGGGTGACTGAGTAATCGGTGTGGACGTTAAAATCTTCTTCAAAGCCCCAAATACTTGCTTGTAGTCATCGTCAAATACAAATGGGGTTTCTTTCATCAACAACTTAGATAGGGGCCTGGCGATCTTGTTGAAATTTTGAATGAATCGCCTGTAGAATCCTGCATGGCCCAAAAAAGAACGGATCTCACTATACATGGGGGTGGAAGGATGGAAATCAGATCCACTTTCGCTTTGTCAACCTCAATCCCATGATGAGAGATGACATGCCCCAGTATTATCCCTTGCTTTAGCATAAAATGACATTTCTCCCAATTTTGCACTAGGTTCTTTTCCTTGCATCCCACTAAGACGAGTGAGACGGTGCAAGTATTCTTCAAAAGATCAACCAAAGACTAATAAGTCATCCATGAAAATCTTCAAGGAATGTTCTACCATATCAAAAAGATGCTAATCATGCATTGCTGAAAAGTGGCGGGTGCATTGCATAACCCAAAAGGCATGCAATGGTAGGTGAATGTCCCAAAAGGATAGGTGAGTGTGGTCTCTTCTCTTGATCTTCGGGGTTCCGAAGAAACCTGGTTATATCCAAAATAACCATGCAAAAAGTAGTAATATTCATGCCCAACTAAGCGCTTCACCATTTGATCAATGAATGGAAGTGGAAAACGGTCCATCCTTGTGGTGGCATTTAGCTTGCGGTAGTCTATGCATACTCTTCATCCTGACTGAATACGAGTTGGGACCAACTTGTTATCCTTGTTCTTCACAACCGTCAATTCAGCCCGCTTGTGCACAACATGAATTGGGCTCACCCACTTGCTGTCAAAAATTGGGTATATAATGCCTGCATCCAGCAGCTTGATCACTTTAGCTCTCACGACTTCTTGCATAGCTGGGTTCAGCATCCTTTGTGGCTCCCTCAATAGCTTGGCATTCTCCTCCAAATGTATCTTCTGCATAACCACCGAGGGGCTGATTCCTTTAATGTCTTCAATGGTGCTGCCGATAGCTTCCTCGTGCTCTCTCAAAACAGCCAATAACTTATTTTCTTGAGCATCAACCAAATTTGAAGCTATACTCACAAGCAAAGAATCTGCTAGATCAAGGAACTTATATTTAAGGGTGTCCGGTAAAGGCTTAAGTTCCTTCTAGGGAGGCTTTGATATTGGTATCTCCCCATTCTCACTGCTCATCACTGGAGCAGACTCCAAAATTGCATTAGCTTGCTCAAGTCCCTTATCTAAGTCCAAATTATCTACAAATTGCATCAGCTTCCAAGGGGTCATCTATGCTTGATTCACTAATTGTCTCCTCAATGATCTCCTCAATACATGGCCTCCCTCAGCAGGATTCATCTTCATCTTGAATACTCCTCCATATCCCTGCCTTTAACTCTGATCACCACCCTATCTCTCTCAATGCTACTTCCGTTGTGCCAAATACCCACCTAAATTAATAGGCAAATACTTGGTACGTTTTACTCGCATGTGCACAAGATCAAACGATAGTATAGTTAGGCAAATATGAGATCATTCCCACGAGGATTGATGATTTTTTTTTAGAGTTGATTTTCCAAATTAAAATAACAGAATTGTCATGATTTTGAAAAGAGATATAGAATGAAAGGGTTAGGGTTTCGACATCTACCATTAATCAGACTAATTAAGATAATACTAGGCCAATGTTCCAATCATACCGTATATTGTATTTTTTTTTTTTAAAAAAAAGAAACTCATGCTAAAATATCATTCAACAAGTCACCCAGCTTCACACAAGACATAGAAACGTACACATCAGGCTCACATGTCATACCTCACAAAAGATGTGGTAAGTGCTCGTGTCAAATCGGATCAAACAGGTGAATTCTAAGATGCCTAAAATAAGTAATCAAACTTAAAAATCTATCATCATATCATGTGTTCAAAATTTTAAGCTTACCAATGAAAATCAAATCATAATTTTTCAGGTCACAAAATTTTTTAATACAAATATGAACATATATTTTTTCCAAAAATTTATAAAAATAGGAACAAAGTGTGTAAGGTATTTCCCATACCCCCAAACTTAAATTACACATTTTCCTCAATGTGTATATAGCATGGAAAGATCTCACCTGGAAAATGGGGGAAACTGGTTGGAATGGTATGGCTCATAGCACACCCCCAAACTTGAATGTAAGCACACTTTTCCCTAAAAACAAACTACTAAATTAACGAATGAAAACAAAATAAACAATAAAAAATAAAAATTAAATGAAAAGGAACCAGAAATAAAAAGGATATGATATGGGGTTGCCTCCCCATTAGCGCTAAGTTTAATGTCTTTAGCCAAACTGTTGTAGAGCCCTTTAGTTTAAACTTGAAACACCAATCTTTTCTTCTTTTGCACCAAAGAGAATGAATTTTCCTACCGTAGGGTGATTCCAAATGTCTCTAGATCTAGGCAGATCACTCTAGGTATTCTCAGATAGTTTCTCATCCAGAAGGGAATCATGAACTAGAATAACATGAGAAGAATACTCAAGAGGTTTTTCTACCTTGATGTCTCTCTTTTCTCAGCTCTTGGTAATTTGGGAATAGGAGTTGATGTTGAAGAAGCCTTAGTGCTTACTTCTTGTAGATCCTATAGGACCTCAATTTTCTCCTTCATCTCTTCCACTTCTTCACTCCTCAGTGTGATGGCTTGCTCATGATAGGAAGTACTCATCCTCCATGTATTGTCTATTAGGATTGGCCTCCAACTGGCTTTGGGTTCTTCTTCTTTGAGGATATCTGCTACTTGTTTGGGCCGAGTCTCTCTTCTTGTAATGGATTTAAATCGAGCATTCTCCATCTCCTGTAGAGAGTTTACCATCTAATTAGACTCACTCAAAAAATTCAACATCTTACCTTTAAAATCAAAAACCGTCAGAAGAGATGGCTCCTCTGATGGGAGGTGGTTCCTCTTCATGAGTTTCTATCTTGATGATAGATTGCAACAGTTGATTACTGGCCTCAAATTTGCTGAGAAGAGATGAAAAGTCATAACTCTTTGGAGGAGGTGGCTCCTCTTCGTATTGTTGAGGCCAATAGATGGGAGATGCCTTCTCTTGAGGTTCTATCTTGGCATCGATGGATTGCAACAGTTGCTTACTAGCCTCCAATTGGCTGAGAATAGCTAACACATTTTCTTTAAAGTGAGAACTCTTTGGAAGAAGTGGCTCAGCTTGATACTGCTGTTGTGAAACATGACTTTGTAGATCTTTGAATTAGATTTCCAATGCCACAAAGATTGCTCCAATCAGAGGTCTGAAACTCTAGATATGACCTTTGTAGATCTTTTAGCAACCCTTGTGAAACATGACTTTGTAGATCTTTGAATTAGATTTTCAACGCCGCAAAGATGCTCCAATCAGAGGTCTGAAACTCTAGATATGACCTTTTTAGTAGAACTCGTCAGGTGCGAGTTTCTCCCTAATTATTGCTCTTCCTTATGGAATCCTTTGCTTTCTGTTCTACATCAACCTTGGACTTCAAGGGAATTCTATATCTCTTCCCTTGGCCTACACGCTTAAGTCCTTCAGACTATAAAACACCATTCCCTCTTATCCAAAATTCTTGAACTAGGATCCTCAACAACAATAGCGGGCACAAACAAAATCTTCCCTTGAGTATTAGGTGTGTCTTTGGAATATAGAGCATCATTGTCAAAACCAAGGCCATGCGTATCTCCATATGGTTTTTGAAAACTCAATAAATTATCCAATTTAACACAAAACTCATATTGCACATCATACTGAGAAGCAACTAATTAATAAATTTGATCCACTAAGTCAAAGTTTTCAATATTCAAGGAATCACAAGCAGAATTTAATACATGCAACTGTTCAACCAAAGATTTCCTTTCAAGATTCAAATTAGACAATTGTTTAAGCAAAGATTTGTTTTATCTTTTTACGTTTAGCACATTCTTTAAAAACTTGGTTATAATCCTTTTGTAGATCAATCTAATAATCAGAGTCAGCTTGTGATTCGTCATCACAAAGTCTCATAAAGAATAGGAGGCTCAACCTCACTAGGGCTATTTAGATCATTAACCGAAACGATGAAATACATATAGCCCATGTTCTTTTCCTTAAAGTTGTCAAACTTGGACTCATATCTCATTGATGCATTAAGGGCTTTACCCTTTGCATTCAAGAAATTAGGATTACCGGTCCTAACACGCTCGAAGCCCGAGCACTTAAAGTATTGAATGCTCAGGTCCTTCCTACACTTCTCTCTTACCTTAGGTGGTTCCTAGGGAATCATCCACAGTAGCATTCGATTGAACATTCTTGGAATTGTTGTTGAATTTTTAGAAATCTCTTTGATGCAATGTGACTTAGTGGGCTGCAAAGAAGAACAACAAATACGCAGCGGTGATCTACATCACTCTTGAATTTCTTGACCCACAATGTTGCGACCTCTTCATAAGATGAATCCTCATTGGAGAAGTCAACTACCTTCTTCTTTGAGGATATCAAAGTCAACTACCTAAACCCCAAGGGGTTGGCCTAGTGGTTGAGGCTTGTGGTTTTAGGAAGTATCACCCCATAGATCCTAATTTTGAGACCTGCTAGGTGCGAACTCCCCCTTAGGGCCACACCCCCTAGTGTAAAAGCCAGCGATTTACCCCGATCCATGTAAGGAAACTTTCAAGGGTGCGGTTTACTCTGCATGGGTGGGTCCGAAGGGCCCTGCCTTGTTGACATTCCCTGTCATAAAATAAAATAAAATAAAAGTCAACTATTTAAAATGACCGTTAATCCTAAGATTTGAGATGATTACCAACCAAGCTACGAAATAAATCCCTCTATTGGATATTTTTGTCAAATGTTAATTGGCTAATTTCAGTGATCAAAACATTGTAATTCCATCCCACTTGTAATTTGGCTTCTCTGGGAGCACTTTGCAGCATTTCCAAGAAACCCTTGTTTAAATGGTAAGAAGGGCCGTTTAGACGTTGTACAACATGAAGTCTTCGAGTACTAATTTCCGAGAGCTCCGTTCATTCGCAAGCCATCTGAACAGTGGAGGTGATAATGAATTTGCTAAGTCTTCAAAATGAACCATTGAAGCTAGGTTTGCCACGTGTCAATTGCACATTTAATGCCTAGCCGCATTCGAAGCCCTGTTTGAATGGTAGTAGGTGGGAGGACAACTGGTTGTTGCCGACAACTTAAATTCTCGCAGAAAGCAAGAGAGTTGGTGGACATTAAATGCGACACGTTCGAACAGCAGGAGTCACTGTTCGAACGACAGTTGCTTAGAATATAGTTGAAAATGGCTAACAACTTAAATGCTTCCAATAGACATGGGAGTTGGTAGCATTTATGACCGCCGCGTCCGAACGGTAAAAGTCACCGTTCAAATGGCTATTAGGTCAGTGGTCAGCACTTTGCATTTAATGCTTGTGGGAATCTAGGAAAAGCTGTCCACATGTCTCCACTTTAGCACGTGAAGTCAAGTCGTCCGAAGAGCCAGTATTGCCATCCAAACGGCCAATCAAAAACTTCACCTAATTCAACTGAAGGGCCTTCTCATTTCTGCCTATAAATAGAGCACTCTTGCTGCTCATTTTTATTAAGGAAAAAAGAGGACAAAAGCATGTTTTGAGAGTTTCACAAAGTTTCACTTTGACAGTAAAATTCTCTCTGTTCTCTCTCCTCGCTCTTTTCAAATTTTTTCAAAAATGTTTTCAAACCAAACCCAGTTTTGCCGTCGCCGGAGCTCATGTAGATTCGAGTGGTACAGCGTTTCGGGCCCAATGTCGCTGCGATGGAACGGCTATTTTCCATTGAAGCTAAATCTTTTAGGTTTTCGTCCAAGGAAGGGTCCTCCCTGTTCCGGCTGGAGGAAAGGAGGAAGAAATTCGTTGGGTATATTCTGGTGAGTACCCAAGGCTCTACTTGGTTGATAGACACGGTGGAAGCGGCAAGTCAGGAGAAGGAGAATATCGCCAAGTCGTTCCGTGAGGGGGACAAGGCTCTGATGGTCCATGGGGGTTCCAATAAGGCTGGGAGATATTTGGAGGTGTCCGTTTATGCGGAGGGTGGCCGAAAAGGGGTTTTATGGCTCCCAGAGGGTCGATTCGGGTGGGGGTGGCGTCGGTTCGCTGGCGAACTGCGTCTGTTGATAGATAGCCTCAAGGGTCAGTCTGATGCGAAGGTGGCCGAGTCTCGGATTGCGGCGAGTACGCAGAACGTTTCGTCCAAGCTTGCGGGGGTTGGGGTCCTTGCAGGGCGATCTAAGATTCGCTCTTTTGTGGAGGTTCTGCAATCGAAGCCATGTCTTGAGCTGAAGGATAAAGCGCGAGGTGAGGCGGCGAAAGGTGGGGTAGTGAAGCGGCCGGCGAAGGAAGAGGCTAGGTCGGCGACTGCGTCTGCGTCTGTGAGGAAGACGAAGGCCAGTTCAGTCCAAGGATGGGTCAATCGTGTGGTAGGGCTTTTCAGCTTGGTTTGGGCCGGGTATGGGTCGGGTTGCTTCAAGGCTTGCTTAATGGGCCAAAAGACTTGACGGTGGATAAACGTATAAGGGCTATCTTGGTTTCTTTGAAAGGCATTAGAGGATTTGGGCTAAGTAATGGGCAGGCTCGGCGTAAGATTGGGCTGGGCTTTCTTCTAAAGCCCTCAAGGAGGATGAGGCCGACCCGTCGCCTTAAGTCTTCGGCTGTGATGTTGTCCGCCTTATCACTGGCGTCCGAAGATCCTCTGGGTGCTTCTGAGGCCGAGCCTTCGGAGCCGGTGCGATCTGCAGGTGTTGGGCTCTCTCCGGTGAATTCTCCTGCACTCCCGTCGGCGGTGGAGGCGACGTACAGTGGGGGTCCTTTATCCCCAGAAGAGGACGTGGGTGTTGGGTCTTCGACGGTTGCCCGGAAGAAAGATGAGTGGGGGTTGGGTCGTTGTCGGAGGAAGCCGATACTTCTCTAACGAAGACGTCTGCTTGTCAAGCTCGTTTGGAGGCGCCGGAGCCGTTTAACGATGGGCTTCAAGCGATGCAGATTGGGGATGTCGTGAATGGGTATGCTCAGGGGGTTGCTTCAGAGCCTAAGTGGGTCAGTTTCCCCGAGTCTCCTTTGCACATGGCGGGTCTGGAGCTTGAAGGGACTGTTTCGGGGTCTGAGCCGACTCCGCTGGCGGTGATTTCGGCGGAGGAGTCTGGCTTTCCCTTCTTAGCCGTTGTGCCCTTTGATGCCGGCAATGGGTCTCAGTTGCCGACCCCTGGTTTTTCGGTTCCCTCTGCGGAGGAGCTCTTTGGATTTTTACTGGCAGGTTCTCTGAGCAAGGACTGGGAGGATTTTTACTCCTCGTTGCCTACAGCCTGTGTGGGCTTGTCTGATTCGGAGATTATTAAGGAGGCTTTCGCTCTTCCTTGG
Organism: Carpinus fangiana; assembly: GCA_006937295.1. Lineage (NCBI taxonomy): Eukaryota > Viridiplantae > Streptophyta > Magnoliopsida > Fagales > Betulaceae > Carpinus > Carpinus fangiana. Next base: position 24,906,654 of record CM017322.1, read on the forward strand.
GAGGTGGATGTGCCGGCGAGCCAATCTTGCAGGGAATAAGAGGTATCCTCCTCTGGGGCGGAGATCAACCAGGTGGTACGCCCTTCTGCCCTGGCGAGAAGTCTGCTTCGTCGTGGTTTCCTTGGCCCGAGATCTCCCCCTCTCCGGTGGTGTTGAAGGAGGTATTGCCAGTGATCAAGGGGAAGGAGCCTGCTACGGAGGATGGGTCTTGCGCTGTCTCTTCTTTTTCTGTGCCGGTGTTACCGACGGGGATCTTTCCCTCTATGCAGGAGGATAAGCAGGGTGTTCAGTCCACTGCTGCTGCTGTCTTGCCTTCGGAGCAGGTCTGCCCGTCTTCCGTCGGGACTGACATGACAAAGCCTATTCCCATTAACTCCTCTGGTTCCTCTCAATGGTGGTATACCCGGAGGGTGAAGGAAAAGTTGGCTAAGCAGCTGAATAAGAACAAAGAGTTGATTGCGGAGGCTGTTGGAGTTAATCATGTGGTTAGGGAGGATCGGGTGGCTGACACTTTGAACCTCGCTCCGGTATTGGGGTTGTCTTGGGGAGGTGAAGACAAGAAATTTCAGGATCTTGTTGAAGTAACTGTCCCTAAGGTCAAGGGGATGAGGGAGCTCAAAAACTTGGATTGTGCCATATCTCCGGTGAAGGGTAAGAGGCGACGGGGCTGGTCGGGATCGAAAAATGCATTTTCGTTCCCTCTGGAGGTGCACTAGGATTTTTTCGGAGGAGCGCTAGGGCTGTACAGTTGGGTTGTTTTGGGTCCTTTGCTTGTTTTGGGTTGTTTCGGGTTTTGGTTTTGGGCTCCTTTGTATACTTTTTTGTGTACCTAGAGGCATTGATGGTTTGGGTTTCCTTTGTATGCTTGAGGTGCTTTGCGTTGTCCTTGTGTACTTAGAGGCGCTTGACGCTTTTTTTGATATATAATACACTGACTTATCAAAAAAAAAATGTTTTGAGAGAAAATCCTAAGTGCTTTGAGTGAGAGTTTCCTTGTGTTTTAGGAGTGATTGTTGTATGTGAGTTTAGTCTCTATACTCTCCTAGAGTTGTGCTGTAATTTATTTTCAGCAACTTGTGTGTAAACAATCGTGATATCGTGATAACTTGAAGCTTGTCAGAGGTTCTAACAAGGGAGGTCAATAGAAGTAGTACCAAAGGTTTTGAGGGAACTACGCGGTAGAAGGCAAGAAGGGTTACTTGTCTAGACAGGTTCGGTTCAACTACAAAGGTTTTATAAGTATGAGCAACTTGTAGGATCTCTTTCTTCCATAGTAAATGATTTCCTGGGTCCTCTGCCTCGGAGTGGTTTTTCCTTGAAAAGTCTTCAGGTTTCCACTTTGTTACCAAAAATATCTTGTGTTCATAAGCTTTACTGCTTTGCATATTTTTGGTGATCGACCATTTGCATGTGGTAATTTTTAATTCCGCATTATTTGTGATATAAACCTATTCA
>CM017322.1:24908208-24963208 GCA_006937295.1 Carpinus fangiana
GAAAGCTGAGCCCTTTAGCACACAGTATGAAAATATAGGGTGATAACAGATCCCTTTGTCTTATTCCTTTGGTAGGAGTGATGGTGCCATAAGGTTGCCCATTGATGAGGACCAAATAGGACACTATGTAGATATAAGTGATAAACAAAGAAATCCATCTGCCATCAAACCAATCCATTTCATTATCGCCTCCAAGAAATCCCATTCAATCCTATCGTAGGCTTTGCTGATGTCTAACTTCAACGCCATAAACCTCTCCCAACCCTTAGCTGCCCATTCATAGTGTGCAACGCTTCAAATGCCACTAAAATGTTATCAGTAATAAATCTCTCAAAAATAAAAGCAATCTGGTTGGGGGAAATTATTTGAGACAGTACCTTCTTCATTCTGTTCACTAACACTTTACCACTCAACTTATAAAGCAGATTACAAAGGCTGAAGGGTTGATAATTAGCTACACGAGAGGAATTTTTTATTTTCTGAATAAGAGCTATGTAAGTAGAATTAATTATAGGATTAAAATTACCATGGTTAAAAAATCAAGGATATCCTTACATACCTCCTTCTTCACCATTTCCCATGATCTTTGATAGAAACAAGCTGCAAAACCATTCGGGCCTAGGGACTTGAGGGGATGCATCTGTCCAAGAGTTACTTCAACCTCTTCCACCAAAAAAGGCTTCAAAAGATCAACACCCATAGCCTTTGTTACTCTTCCCTCCATATCTTCCAAACTCGCCTCCACTTCATATGTATCCCCTATAGTGAAAGGCCCTTGGTAAAAATTCAACAAAGAATTTACTTATCTCCTTTATATGCCTCCATTCATTTCTTGCTTCATCTTTAATCTTCCAGATTTAGTTTATTCTCTGTCTATGATTCGCCCATGCATGGAAAAATGGTGTATTTTGATCTCCATTTTGGTACCAATTCTGCTTTGCTCTTTGCTTCCATCTGATGTCGTCTTGTTCTAGAATGGACTTAATCTCCCCTTGTAGCCTCTGAATTTCTTCCCAATTGTGAATCACCTCATTCCGTTGGAGCTCCTCAAGCTGTTTTTTTGTTTTCCTTTTAAGTTCCTTTTTTGCATTTACAAATTTTCTGGCGCTTGAATTTGTAAGTTTCGTTTGACACCCTACCAACTTTTGCATTATAAGCCCCTCACCAGGATCAGCTCCCTCCATATCCATCCATGCTTCTTTGAAAATGTCATCATATTCCTCATCATGCATCCAACTAGCCTCCACATTAAATCCTTTCTTAAAAAATACCCGAGGATGATCCCTGTCATGAACTTGAAGAAGTAATGGCTTATGATCATACGTGCATTCTGCCGAAACCCTAATTTCTACTGTTTTATGGATGTCGCACCAAGATTTATTGGTGACGCCATGATCCAGTCTCTCATTGATGAAGCTTTCATCATGTCGACAATTGGTCCAAGTAAATTTAAACCCCTTGTACCCCAAGTCACTCAAACCACATTCTTCAAGCACCTCCCTAAATTGCACCATTTGCCCTTCCCTCCACAACACTCCACCACTTTTCTCCATTTGGTCCACCACCTCATTGACCTCCCAATGCAAAGCCGAGGCACGAGGTTGAACTGCTTCAGGTGATTGAGAAGTGTCCAAGATTCACGTCACTTTGTCCAATCAGGGTGACCATAGAAACCTCTGAGTCTCCATGGATGATAAGTGCCAAAATATTCATATTTTAGCCCTTAATTTACATTTGTTAATTTATTTCTTAGTTTTTGTTATTTTATTCTATTTTATTTCATTTTTATGTTTTATGTGTTTTTTATAGGTCATGGAAGAAAAGAAAGAGTTTCTGGAAAAGTTCCAAGCTGAAAGGGAAAATTGAGAAGACTTAGAAGATTTGTTTAAGTTTAACCAAATAAAGGAAATAATTAAATCGAAATTTCTGAAAAGGGTCAAAATCGGATGGGATTCAAATTTGGATTTTGCACATGTTTCGGTATTTTGATAATAACTTTCAACTCAAATATTGGATTGACGTGATTCCAGCGGAATTGGAAAGATAACTCAAATGGCTACAAATTATTGTGGAATAACATTTTCCTAATTCGAACTTTCGCTATGCAAAAATGACCCTGCAAGATAGGAACGCAATTTTGGACGAATCCTATTCCGATTTGGACTTAGGTTTTCTCTATCCTAGTTGTACTGGGACTAAAACCTACGAAATTTTTAGGGTTTTTAGGGTCTCTAGAGTCTTCTTTTGAAATCTATAAATAGATCTCTAAGCCTCTTAGAAGAAAATTCCAGGCACGCTTTGGGAAGAGGAATTAATTGGAGGCTACTTCTAGAGCGGTTTTTGGTTCTTTCTTTTCCCTTTTCTTTGTAGTTTTATTTTAATTATGTGTAAACAAACACTTTTGTAGGGCTAGATTGAAGCCCTAATTATATTCTTTTATACTTCAATATTAACGTCTTTGTGATAATCATATTGTGATGCTTAGCTTGATTAATGCATATTTTATTGAATTCCTCATATGTATGTGATTGGCCATTATATGCATGTGGTATGGATTAGTTAATTAAATCAATTTGGATAACCGAGTCCCGAGTTTAATAAGAGTAACAAAAGAAATCCACACCTGGTTCTTGGGTTAATCAACATTGGGAACCGGGAGCATACACCCATACCTTAGGCCTCGTGTGTTTGCCGATTTCCATAGATTTATACTTTCTTAAAGAACAATTTAGTATATACCCATGCTAAATCCTTTAAGAAAGGAAAAAAGTTAGAGTATACACCAATGCCTAATTCGTTGCTTAGGAAAATTAATAGCTTAAGGAGTATACACCCATGCCCTTAGGTTGGCAAACTGATGTGGTGATTTCGCGACCAAAAATAACAATAATAAAATTACCACTCGCAATAGAACGAATCCCGTAGGATATGGTTATATTGAGGGTGTCGAACCTCAAGGACTATAGGGTTTCGTTACTAAATTTGAAAGACTAAATTTAACCTAATTGAGAAAACGAGATTTGATTGTTGTAATTTGAAATGCATAAAATTAAACGCAGTATTAAAAGTAATAATATCAGAGAGAGAGAGTAAGGTACCGACTTCACCACAATCCGCACAACAATGGTAACCGTAATTCGATTCTAGAAACTCATAATCATGTATGTTATAAAAGACAAGAAATTACATATTAAAGGGTAATAATAATTCATCTGTAGTTAGCACGGATCGTCCGCCTAACCACTAAGATGCGGCACGACCCGTCTTCCCTAGGAATAAACTATAAAATCCCTTAATAAGTTTTATATGATTAACATAATAGTATAACCCATCTTCGGTTGGCACGGATCGTCTACTCTAAACTAGGGCGTAGTACGACCCGTCTTTCCTAAGCATGGTCTATCTAATCCTATTAATCATATACATATTAAACCCATTGCATAACCATCAATTTTATGATCACAGAAAATAAAATTGATTGAGTTCAATACAGGCAAAATAAATTCTAAGACAAGATAAGAATTTCGCAAGTACTGATTTTAGAATTAAAGAACAATTGCATTAAAATTAAGAACAGAATTCCAGGATTGCAATCCTCACAGTTATGCAATCAACATAAATAATATGAATTAACTGAAATCAAATACAATCACCATTGTGCTTGGAAAGGGTTACATCGGTACCGCACACAGGGGGTTTAGCCGCTCATGCTGACGAATAAACTCCAAGAAACTTGTGTAATTTTCGCACTAAGGAAAACCCGACCCTTTTACATTGTAATTTTTGGCGCCGTTGCCGGGGACTGTTAACGGTTTAGTTATTAAATTTTAAGGATTACGTTTAGCTTAATTTTTGTTTGTTTCTTGTTATTTTCAATTTTCGTAAGTCTAATTTTTCTTTTCAAAGTTCATGTTCAGTTCTACAGGCTCCTTTCTGTAACTGCAAACAATCACAGCTCGTGTGCGATCGTTCGCAGCCCTGCAGCGTTCGTTCCTCCTTCTGCCGTGCGAACGATCACACCTCCTGGGGCGATCGTTTGCCCTCTGGACAATCTGCTGCAGCCCATTCCAGTGCACCTAAGGGCCGTTTGTGAGCTTTTCTTTTTATTTTAAACTAATTTTTGATTTGTTATTTTCTGTTTTGGTTTTTATTTTCTGCTTTATTTTTTTTAGTCTAGTTTATGTTGGGTCGTCGATCATTGTCTTTGCCTTTAATTTATTGTGACCCCGACATTGAACACACTCTTAGACAACTTAGAGCCGAAAAGAAAGCTAGTTTGTCTAAGGAAAACACCACTGCCACCATGGCTGGCGCCCCTCACGTAGCTTTGCAGGATCACTACATTCCACCCACATACACTACTCCCTCATGTCTCAGGTTGCCGAAAATTACGGCAACCCACTATGAGATCAAGCCTAGCACCATACAAAGTCTACCGACTTTCCTAGGGTTTACCCATGAGAATCCTTATGAGTTCCTCAGCGAATTCCAGTCAATCTGTTCCACCATTCAATTTACGGGATTCACTGAGGATGCCTTAAAGATGCGTTTGTTTGTCTTTGTCCTTAAAGAAAGAGCCAAACATTGGTTCCAGTCCTTAGAGCTTGATTCTATCACTTCTTGGGATCAACTGCAACAGGTTTTTCTCAAGCAATATTTCCCCATAGGAAGGACCAATGACACTAGGCGAGCCATCACTGGTATCACCCAATACCAGGGAGAACCAATACATGAGACGTGGGAGAAGCTTAAAGATTTACTTAGATCATGTCCATACCATGCTGTCCCCAAATGGCAGCTAGTGCAAAGTTTTTATGATGGTCTAACTGAGTCTTGTAGGAGCACGGTGGATGCATCTTGTGGGGGGACATTCATGTTAAAAAGTGAAGATGAAGCATGGGCTATGATAGAAAACTTGAGTAACAACTCTCGTCAGCAGGCTTCCAATAGACGGAGAGAGCCCACACCTAAAGCGTCAAAGACAGAGAGTCTTTGCAAAGTAGAACCTCCTGCGGACATGGCCACTCAAGTAGTTGATGCTATCACCAAGAAGCTAGACCAATTGATGACTGGTTTGGTCCCTAATGCTGCTCACATAAGCACCCAACCTGAACCATGCTCCTTCTGCTCTAGCACAATGCATCAGGTAAATAACTGTCATACTGCTGTCAATTATACTGATGTTTCTAATGAACAGGTCAATGCAGCTTTCTCCCGACCGGGTAATGACCCATACTCCAACACTTACAACTCGGGGTGGAGAAATCATCCGAATTTCTCATGGAAGGGTCAGAATGCAGAGAACTCAGCCCCAGGGCCACACAATCAAGCTCAGTCCAACAGACAGCCCTACAACTCGTCTTCCACATACCGACCTCCACATAAGCAATACCAGGCTGCCCCACCGCAGTGGGCAGAATCTAATTTTGAAGATCAAATGCTGAACATGTTGGGTGAGATGAATGGCAGGCTTGGTGAGATGACTGGCAGGTTTGGTGAGATGAACGACAAATTTGGTGAGATATCCCACACAGTAGGTTCCCACTCTCAATCCATTGCCAAATTAGAGACTCAAATGGGGCAGATGGCAAACACCCTCAACAGGAGGGAAGAAGGGAAGCTTCCAAGTCAGCCAGTGATGAATCCTAAAGGGCATTACATGGTAGATGAAGAAACCTCACATCAGCATGTGCAGTCCATCACCACATTGAGAAGCGGGAAACTGGTTGATAATCAAGTAGGAAAGAAGAAGGAGGAGCATACTCAGGTTCCAGAGACTCTACAGAAGGACAAAGGCAAGCAAGTGATCAATGAAACATCTACCTCAGCTGACCCCAGTTCAGAGACACCGTATGTACCCCGAGCCCCATTCCCAGAACGGCTTAAGGCACTTTCTCACTTTGGAAAACAGGGAGAGAAAATACAAGCAATGATGGAGGTGTTCAAACAAGTGAAGATCAACATTTCTCTCCTTGATGCCATTAAGCAAGTACCTGCATACGCCAAATTCCTGAAAGATCTCTGTACTCAGAAAGAGGAAATCCAGAAATCACATTCCTAAGAAGGTCCTCCTTACTGAACATGTAAGTTCCCTGATTCAGCACAACACCCCTCCGAAGTTCAAGGACCCTAGAGCGCCGACAATTTCATGCATTATCAGCCAGAAAGAAATTGATAAAGCACTCCTTAATCTAGGAGCTGGGGTGAATCTTTTGCCATACTCAGTGTATCAGCAGCTTGGCCTAGGGGAGCTGAAGCCTACGACAGTAATTTTGCAGCTAGCCGACTGGTCTATCAAGAAACCCAGAGGGATTGTAGAGGATGTCATCATCAAGGTAGACAAGTTTTTCTTCCCAGTGGACTTCATCGTTCTTGACACTGAGCCTGTTCCACATCTTGAAAGGCTGATTCCGGTCATCCTTGGGCGTCCTTTCTTAGCCACAGCCAATGCATGTATCAACTGCCAGACTGGAGTTATGGAGATCTCCTTTGGAAATATGAAGGTGAGACTAAACATCTTCAATGCATTCCAGCATGCCCCGGATCAGAATGAGTGTTTCTTTGTGGACCGCATTGAAGAGTATGTAGAAGACTCACTCCCTAGTCTCTTGGCCGATGATCCGTTGGAAGCTTGTTTAACTCACTTTGGGTTTGAAGATTTCAACACGGACCAGTACATTGAAGAGGTCTATGATTTGCTAGAGACGGCAGCCAGTGCAGATTTTCACCCATGGAGACTGCCAAAAGAACCCCTGCCTGTGACATCAAGCACTCCTCCTGTTCCCTCTCTTGAGTCCCCACTGAAGCTTGAGTTGAAGCCCCTGCCTGACAAGCTTAAATATGCCTTCCTTGGTGCTAACGATACTCTTCCAGTCATAATTGCTGCAGATTTACAGAAAGACCAGGAAGATAATCTGTTAGAAGTTCTGAAGGAACATAAAGAAGCTATTGGGTGGACTGTAGCAGACCTCAAGGGAATTGATCCATCCATCTGTATGCATCGGATCCATCTAGAAGAAGGAGCCAGACCCTCCCGTGAGGCACAACGTCGGCTGAATCCTAACATGAAAGAGGTTGTGATGAAGGAAGTAGTCAAGCTACTTGATGCTGGCATCATCTATCCTATCTCAGACAGCAAATGGATCAGCCTCACTCAGGTAGTAACAAAGAAATCTGACCTTACAGTAGTGGAGAATGCAGCTGGAGAGTTGATTCCTCAAAGCACAACCACCGGATGGCGTGTTTGCATTGACTACCGGAAGCTCAACTCACACACTAGGAAGGATCACTTTCCACTCCCTTTCATTGATCAGATCCTAGAGCGTCTAGCTGGCCAGAGTTACTACTGCTTCCTTGATGGCTACTCCGGTTACAACCAGGTTGCTGTTGACCCCCAAGACCAGGAGATGACGACGTTCACCTGTCCCTTTGGCACTTTTGCTTACAGACGCATGCCCTTTGGCCTATGCAATGCACCTGCCACCTTCCAAAGATGTATGATGTCAATCTTCTCTGACATGGTAGAAAAGTTTTTGGAGGTATTTATGGATGACTTCTCTATTTTTTGGTCTTCCTTTGATAATTGTCTCTATAATCTTTCACTTGTGTTAAAACGTTGCAAAGAGACTAACCTAATTTTGAGTTGGGAGAAGAGTCACTTTATGGTGCAGGAGGGTATAGTTCTGGGACATATTGTATCCAAGAGAGGCATTGAGGTGGATAGAGCAAAGGTGGAGCTGATTGAAAATCTGCCGCCGCCTACTTTAGTAAAGCAAATCCGCTCATTCTTAGGGCATGCTGGGTTTTACCGACGCTTCATCAAAGAATTTAGCAAAATCTCAAGGCCCTTGTGCAGTCTACTTGCCAAGGACATCCCATTCAACTTTGATGAAGCTTGTCATGAGGCATTTCAGAAGCTCCGGTCTCTGCTATCCTCCGCTCCCATCATGAAACCTCCTGACTGGTCCTTGCCATTTGAGATCATGTGTGATGCATCTGACTTTGCTGTGGGTGCAGTCTTGGGACAGCGTGTAGAGAAGTTACCTCACGCCATTTACTATGCTAGCAAGACCCTGATGGATGCTCAAATCAATTATACCACAACGGAAAAAGAGTTGCTAGCGGTGGTATTTTCCTTGGACAAATTCAGATCATACCTCTTGGGATCCAAGGTAATTATCTATTCTGATCATGCTGCCTTGCGACACTTGTTGGCAAAGAAGGAGACAAAGCCTCGGTTGATTCGATGGATACTGCTGTTACAAGAATTTGACATCGAAATTTGGGACAAGAAGGGCATTGAAAATGTTGTTGCCGACCATCTGTCACGGATTTAGTTTGAGACAACTCAGCCACTTCCAGTTCATGATACCTTCCCGGATGAGCAACTGTTTGAAATCACTTCAAGAGAACCACCGTGGTACGCTGACATCATCAATTATTTAGCCACAGGTCAGATTCCTCCTCATTGGTCTAAGCAAGACAAGGACCGCTTCTTCAAGCAAGTCCGATTCTACTTTTGGGAAGATCCGGAGTTGTTCAAGTACTACGCTGATCAGATAATCCGACGCTGCGTCCCAGAGAGTGAGTTTCACAGTATCCTCACATTTTGCCATTCTCTAGCCTGTGGGGGTCACTTCAGTGCCAAGAAAACCGCAGCCAAGGTTCTACAATGTGGTTTCACTTGGCCAACTTTATTCAAGGATGCCTATGACTTTTGCCGGGCTTGTGAGAGATGTCAGCAGCTAGGAGCTATGTACCGGAGAGATATGATGCCATTAAACCCCATCCTCATAGTCGAAATTTTTTACGTTTGGGGTATTGATTTCATGGGCCCCTTTCCACCATCTTTTGGGTGTGAATATATTTTGGTAAGGGTAGACTATGTCTCCAAATGGGTTGAAGTCGTGGCCACCAAGACCAATGATCATAAGGTGGTAGTGAAATTCATCCAAGCCAACATCTTTAGCAGATTTGGAACTCCTTGAGCTATCATCAGTGACGGAGGCAAACACTTTTGCAACCGGTTTCTTAAAACCCTCCTTCTCAAGTACTCCGTTACTCATAAGGTAGCCACTCCCTACCATCCGCAGATTAGTGGCCAAGTAGAAGTTTCCAACCGAGAGATTAAGCATATTCTGGAGAAGACAGTTATACCAGACCGCAAGGATTGGTCCTTGCGCCTCAATGATGCATTATGGGCCTACCGCACAGCTTACAAAATGCCAATTGGTATGTCACCATACCGGCTGGTTTATGGAAGGGCATGTCACCTCCCTGTGGAACTGGAGCACAAGGCTTTGTGGGCAATCAAGCAGTTCAACTTCGATATGCAAGCAGCCGGCTCCCATCGAAAGCTTCAGTTGACAGAATTGGAAGAGCTGCGGAATGATGCGTATGACAGCTCCAAAATTTACAAGGAGAAGATAAAGGCTTTTCATGACCGGCACATTAGGCTTAAGACATTTGAGCCGGACCAGAAAGTATGGCTTTTCAACTCCAAACTCCGGCTCTTCCCTGGTAAGCTCCGCTCCAGATGGGACGGCCCTTTCATAGTCATTTCAGTATCTCCACATGGTGCAGTTGAGTTGAAGGACCCACAGGATGGCAATATTTTCAAGGTGAATGGTCAAAGACTAAAGCCCTGCATTAAGAACCCCGAGCTAAGTACAGATGTGGAATCCGTCAAATTGACGGATCCCGTCTATTCGTTTTAATCATGCATGTAGCTACCATGGAGGCGTTTGAGTAGTCCTGAATCTCAAATGTCCCTGTTAAGGTTAGTGGTACTGATGCCACTGAAAGGTAAATTTTTGTTTTATTTTTCCGTTTTTCTTTACTTTCATTGTTTTTCATTTTTGGTTTTATTTTTTTTAGTTCACTTAGTTTATGCAGTTTCTTTTCTTTTCTGATATTTTTCTTTTTCTTAGTGGAGTTGCTCACAGCAGGAATTGGCAAACTGTGTATGCGAACGATCGCACCTCCTGGGGCGATCGTTCGCAGAAGTCTTCTCCAAAGCACTGTAGACACTGAGCAAGCGAACGTTCGCTCGCTCGCCAGGCCCCCGAGGACGAAGGTTCGTTCCCCGGCCACACACACACACTGGCACGAGGGCGAACGTTTGCCCATCACTGGACGATCGTTCGCCCTCGAGGTGAACTTCCTCACTTGACCTATTTAGGTCACTTTCATCTGCTTCTTCCATCACTTTCACCTACCCCACCCACCCTCCATCACGCCGCCCACTCCTTACGTCTCACAACCACCACAAAGCACCCACTAAATCATCTCCAAACCACCACAAACCACCCCAAAACACCCCTCACGGCCACCATCGGCCATTACACCCACTCCCCGCACCACCCCAATCACCACAAAACCCCACATTGGCCCATATACTCCCCAACCTTCCCAACCCCAATCTCTATACACATTGGCCAATTTTTTTTTTATTTTTGGCAACTACACTCCGCTTATATAGTGTAGTCGCCTTCTGTAGTTGGGTTTCCTTCTTTTTGCAGGGGGTTGGAATTGTTTGAAGGTTGGTTTTCACAAGTGGACTTCAAGGCTGCCCACCACTTGTTCGACAAAAGTCCTGATCGAACTCCACAATGCCTAGGACCATTCCATCCACCTCCCAAGCGTCAAGCTCCCGTGCCCAATCCTCCCATCCAACTATTGAGCAGCGGGAGATACTGTTTGAGATAGAATTTGATATCAACGGTGACTTCAAAAATTTTGAAGCCACCCAATGGGCGGTCCAAGAGTTCAAGCGCCGGGGGTTGAAGAAATTGTTCAAACTCGTCACCTCCACGGCTTATATAGGGTTGGTCATCCAGTTCTATTCCAACCTCTCCCGGGATTGCAATAAACCGGGCACCCTATCTTCTACTGTCAAAGGGAAGCAAGTGGACGTGACCACCTTAGACATTGCCGCTGCACTGCATTGCAATGATGAGCACCCACCGGCAGATGCACAATTAGATGACCAGCCGGATCCTTTCTATGTCTCCGAGATAATTGAAGACATGTGTGCCGGGCAATATGCAGATGAAAAACGGAATGCAGGCAGCCTGTCCAAATTGCCGCAACCACTCTTGCTTGTGGATTATATTCTGTATAAGAATGTGTGCCCATTGGGGCACAAGTCGCAGAGGCGTGACCAATTCCTTCAGGCATTGTACGCCTTTCATAAGGGCCACTGGTATTCCATCCCCTCCATCATTTGGAACCAACTTCAAAAATTTTGGGATGGGGTGATTGCGCGAAGGGCATCCACCACAAAATCATGGGGGCTTCCATTCCCGTTCCTGCTCACACAAATTCTAAAGAAGAAAGGAATCAAGGGAACCCCCGAAGATGGACCGGTCACAGACCATCCATTCTTCGGCAGAAACCAGTGGAACCACAGCCAATCCCATATGCCCAGAGAGGTCAGAGTAGAAATTCCGGCTGAGGACGGAGGAAATGACGTTGAGCATATGGAAGAGGATGCCCCGGCAACGGCGCCAAAAATTGATGTGGTGATTTCGTGACCAAAAATATCAATAATAAAATTATCACTCGCAATAGAACGAATCCCATAGGATAGGGCTATATTGAGGGTGTCGAACCTCAAGGACTGTAGGGTTTCGTTACTAAATTTGAAAGACTAAATTTAACCTAATTGAGAAAACGAGATTTGATTGTTGTAATTTGAAATGCATAAAATTAAACGCAGTATTAAAAGTAATAATATCATAGAGAGAGAGTAAGGTACCGACTTCACCACAATCCGCACAACAATGGTAACCGTAATTCGATTCTAGAAACTCATAATCATGTATGTTATAAAAGACAAGAAATTACATATTAAAGGGTAATAATAATTCATCTGTGGTTAGCACGGATCGTCCGCCTAACCACTAAGATGCGGCACGACCCGTCTTCCCTAGGAATAAACAATAAAATCCCTTAATAAGTTTTATATGATTAACGGAATTGTATAACCCATCTTTGGTTGGCACGGATCGTCTACTCTAAACTAGGGCGTAGTACGACCCGTCTTTCCTAAGCATGGTCTATCTAATCCTATTAATCATATACATATTAAACCCATTGCATAACCATCAATTTTATGATCACAGAAAATAAAATTGATTGAGTTCAATACATGCAAAATAAATTCTAAGACAAGATAAGAATTTCGTAAGTACTGATTTTAGAATTAAAGAACAATTGCATTAAAATTAAGAACAGAATTCCAGGATTGCAATCCTCACAGTTATGCAATCAACATAAATAATATGAATTAACTGAAATCAAATACAATCACCATTGTGCTTGGAAAGGGTTACATCGGTACCCCACACAGGGGGTTTAGCCGCTCATGCTGATGAATAAACTCCAAGAAACTTGTGTAATTTTCGCACTACGGAAAACCCGACCCTTTTACATTGTATAATGGCCTATTTATAGACCCTAGGAAACCCTAGAAACCCTAAAACCCTAATCACGGCCGTAGGTTAGTTTCCCACTTCAATTAGGAGACTTGGAGTCGCAATTAAGTTGTCCAACGCGCCTGCCGGGTTAAGTGCAGCCCGAGTGCGCACGTTTGCAGGGTGTGGGCGATCGTGCACCCAGCGCACGTTCACAGGGTGTGGGTGATCGTTCACTAGCAGAGTAAGGTTGCTTCTCTGCCTTTTTAGTCCAATTTCCAACGGAGCTCATGTAATTGACCTGAAACACAAAACAAAATAAAATCAAGCAAATAGCAATGCTAAGGGATTAACATATGCAAGTTAAAGGGCTTGAATGTGCAACATTCGGTGCTTATCACAAACATTAGGTATTCATAATATTATTAGAGCATTAGCATATTGTTATATGGTGGATATCAAAGCCCTACACTTTTATTTATCTTTATTTATTTTCATAGTATCAATTTCATGACAATTTTGGTATTTTAATTCATTCTAAATAAAATCAACAATCTCCGTAGGATCGATCTTGTACTTACTGCACTATATTATTGTTTTGATCTTGTGTACTTGCAAGTTAAAACGTACTAAATATTATCTATTCATTTAGGTAGTATTTGGCACAACAATGGAGTAGTGTTGTCTATCATTTTAACTACACTTCTTCCAATTGCGTCAACCACAAAAAACCATGCAAAGCCTAACTTCACTCGTATAGATTCCATCTTGTGTTTCGTACTCTTTGTTTCCATGATAAACAAAAAGGTGGGTCTCTTTATCCTCACCATGCAGCAAAGGTCATGAATTGCTCTGGGGTTCCCAAGCCCCCGGCAATTCTAGATTAGGAGAATCACGGCAAAAGGCATCGCTGTGATTCAGCCTCTGGCATAATTTTGTCACTATTTTCTTGCTTGATATTTCTTCTGCGTTCCCCCCCCCCATCCTGCCTTGTGCCCCCTCCTATCACTTTCCCTTTCTCTTCCTAAGATGTTGTTCTACTTGAATACTAAGTGAGACTTCACTATTTTTATTCCTTGCTTCACTCTTCCACTTTTTCAGGTTCGTCCCTTCCTTATTTCCATGAGATAGGACTCCCTAGTCTGGCCTTAGCACATATTTCATGCGTGTAACTCTTTTCTCCAACAGTTTCGAGTCCACCACATCCTGCAAAACATTGTCGTAATTATGCATAACTATTGGCCTCAATATAAGATTTTCAACTTCCAGCTCATTATGTATTTTATTTCTACCTGCGTAACCCACCAAAATTAGATTATGATGTCGTAGTGTCTCCACTTTTGTTTCCTCCCTAATTATTCTTCTCATGCCACCCATCCCCATCAGCCTTTCCTATTTTGGGCATTATTTCTTCAGTAGCCATGATCTTAGCCTGCAATTCATTGCCCATTTTGTTCCAAATTTGCCGCCCGTTGCTTCCAGATTTCTGCTAGAGATACATTTCCCATCCCAACATCCACATAGTAATTATTTCCCCACCTAGGGTTAGCATGATTTTTGGGACTTACCATATCAGGTTGTTCACTAAAACTGTGATCGTCTATGGACTGTTGCTCCTCCAGTACGTGGGTTCTTCCATCCGTTTCACCTCCCTTCACCGGATTTCTCCTCTTTGGAGCCTCCACCTAGAGCCATACTCCCAATTGTTTCTCCATATTTTATGAATTAAGGTGCATATGTGGTCTTTCAAGGCATCCTTGTCTACCATGCATGATACATCCACAGTAGAAGCAAAACATTGGCAATTTCTCATATTTGAAACTGACCCAATGCGATTTGCCCCCTATATTAAGAGCCCTTCCACATTCCAGGGGTTTACTAAATCTATTGAGACTTGAATCCGCAGGCATCGCCCCCATCCCACTCCATCTCCAGCAATGTCCACTTCATGAAATTCCCCTAGTGATGTCCTAGTTTTGGTCCCCACCACTTTGATCATACAGATGAGTGGCATATCATGCACCTATATCCAAATTGGTGATTGACTGAAATCCATCTAAGAGAGAGGGGTATGCCCAACGAACTCGTTCAAGACAAGAATCTGATGATCAAAGGTCCATGGTCGCCCTGCCGTCACTATTCTTTTATCTTCTTCTTCGGTAAATTCGAACAGCCACATGTTGTCATAAACTTCTTTAAAAAATGAATGCCTCCTTGTTAACCCCTTTCACCGTCCATATTTTTCCAATCAAGCATTGATCACCCTGTGCTTTGACGTTGGCCACTTTATCTTCTGTGATGGAAATATTGATCTTCTCTCCCACCGTCAAAGATATTTTTCCACATAGTTGCTCCAATTTCGTTGCCATCCTAGTCACTGCCCTGGCCTCATCTTCAAGGAGACTATGCCTTCTACTCTTCATCAACCCTCACAGTAACTCCACAAAGAAATCCTAGAGATCAAACCTAAAAAGAGGACTTAACTATATGTATTAATATGCTACATCAATATTAAATTAGGATAATTATAGGATAAAATTATAATTTCTAGGATTAATTTTTTCTTAAGGAAATACGTTGTGTACCACATTTTTTCTCCACAATGTTTCAGAATATTTGTTTTTTACAATGACTGACCCAAGGGTTTGATTAGGACTGCCATATCAGAATTATAAGATAATTTTGGGATAAAAATATTATTTCTAGCATTACTCTTTTCTTAAGAAGAAATACAATATACCACATTTTTATTCCACAATGTAAATGTGTAGTCCTTCAGTTGTAAATTTTTCTCTTTTTACAAATGACTGATAAAAATGTTGATTAAGACTGCCATATTAGTATTGTAGGATAATTATGAAATAAAAAATGTAGTTAGTAGCATTATTTTAAGCAAAATGAATGATTTCATTTTTGTACATTTCTAATTGTTGGCTAACACAAGATATTTCTCTAACTTGTTCCCACGAGCATGTCATTAGTTCAAATTTTAAAATCAACTTATGTATAACTCTTCACTCTGCTTGGGAAGTGTGGGGTGGACGAATTCTAAGATGGAATAAACCCACTAATATGCCCAATGTCTCTGCTGCAATATGATGATAGGCTATTCTTCTTGAATTAACAAAATGATCAAAACTTTCCACACCCATGCAAGATTTACAAATTGTATGTACCCTTCCTATTAGTCTATATGGAGCTCAACATGTCTAGAAGCATAGGAGGATGCTCTTTTCCTGATATTAGCATTATTATACCATCCCTCTTCAATGGGGCTGGTTATTTGTCAGCACAACTTTAGCTTACGATGTATTTGGAAGCCCTCTTCCAAACGAGTATTTTACATACAGTTAATGGATTTTGTATTAGTAAACCTTGCATTTAAGCACATTTTCGACAAAAAAGACCTCTAGGGTTTTTTTTCATCAAGAGACTAAACCAAAGAACTCTCTTATGGAGGAAGGAAGAACTCACCCCTGCTAAACCTTTTCCTTCTTCTCTTCTTCCTTCTCTTGTGGCTCTACCTTCAGGTTCCTACCAGCTAGATTTTCTTCTAGCTCCTTCTGCTTTGTTTGAGGCCTTATCCATTGCCTTGTGCGATGTACACTTTCTCCCTTATAAATCGCCACCTCAACCTTTATAATACCTTGACAAAAGCACCAATTTTAAAAGATTAATGATATACTGCGAAACGGCTAATGTTTTATAAGCCAAAAGACCTAAACCCTTTATAAGTAGCTCAACTCCTTGAGCCTTTTAAAGCAAAACCAAAAACCACCTCACACTGACCGAACATATGCTACGGGAACCACCCAAACGTATGCTCTTGACCTAAGTGCGAACGTATGCTAGAGGGAACACCACTAGTGCTTGTTGACCAGTCTTTGAGCCATTGGGTAATACCTCAAACATATGCCTAAACCCTTTTATCTATTGTGTAACAGTAACCGAAAGCTGGCTGACAACTTTGAAAAGTAGTTTTAACTCATTCTCCACCTTTTCAGAGCAAGGCACACCCCAAGCCCCTATATAAACCCTACCCTTCAACCCTCAGCCTCCCCCAACCTCATAAAAGAAACCTTAATCCTAGTGTAAGGAGTGACTTGGAGAGAGAAAGAGGAGTTCTTGGTGCTTTG
The DNA here is from genome assembly GCA_006937295.1 of Carpinus fangiana. Lineage (NCBI taxonomy): Eukaryota > Viridiplantae > Streptophyta > Magnoliopsida > Fagales > Betulaceae > Carpinus > Carpinus fangiana. The sequence goes on from CM017322.1 coordinate 24,924,761, forward strand.
CCATCTTCTAAGGTAACTTCTAGTCCAAAGCTCTAGCATTTAAGCTATACTTCTTATTTTGTGTCCATACAAGTTTTAAAGATGCTGTGACAAGTTCTTGACCAAGAATATTTTAAAGAGCTTTAAACATGCCTTTTATTGCTTTGAGTTGTGTGATGTGTACCTTCCATGTGTCTACTAGGAGCTTAGAATGAGATATACCACACCTTAGAAACATAAGACCATGGTTAGAGCTTTTGATCGAGAGTTCCCGCTCTTTGGTCAAACGTACGCCCTTATGGCCATGTGTTCACCCAGGGAGCAAAACGTACGCCCAGTGACCCAAACATGTGAGTTTAGGGCTTTGATGGCCACTTTCGCTAGGTAGGAACTTATTGTGTCATTTGGAGAAGTTCTCCAACATTGCTTATAATGATGTGTTATATTTTGTTACAGAAAGGATTTGTGATGTCAGAGGACTTAAGCAAGCGCATGAGGTAAATAAACAATCACGATCATTTTCCTTAAAAACATGCAATGTGTTAACTGATTGAGCACGTGTATGATATGTGCATGCCTATACTTTGTACTACTTGGTAACGGCTTTAATATTTTATTAATAAGATGCATTGTATGATATGATACACCGGTACGTGCGGTATAATGACGATGAACTGACTATATAGACTTGATTCTATGGTCAAAGTATGTGTAGATGTGTTATATGGGCCTTGGATCCAATAGTTATTTCGTGATCGGCTCAGCCTTAACGAGCGGGTGAATATAGGATGTACATCATTAGTAGTGTGGGCCACCCGAGGTCTTAATCGTTCAGGCTACTAGTGTTATGGATGTTTGCATACAATGGCTGGGGCATCGACATTGTATTATAAGTCCATCAGGACAGCGCCAATTCTCCTAAGAATGGGTAATATATCGGGTAGATCATATATAATAGTTACGATATATAAAACATTAGTTTTCTACATTAAAATACTTAGGCGATTGCCACTAGAAGTACACTATTTTTTGTCAACAAAATAATACTTTTACGATGTATTAACAGTGAAAACTCCTCTTGCAAATCTTTATCAAAGTGCACGTGTAATTCTATAAACCAGCTCATGTTGTATCCAATTGTGAGTTTTGCTTACTAAGTCATTAGAAGAGAGAAAGGAGTGGCAAGGTTGGCACTACGGACTTGGGCTAAGATTAAGATCTTCACATAGTTACTAGGTTTGTTTAAGTTATTATTACTACTAGTTGCTCCATGTCCATGTATTGAGGATAATATGCATTGCATTTATGGTTATTAATTCTCTTAGATTTATTTCACCTTCATATGCATTAACTCTAATCATGCTTATAGGACCGATTTCCCATTTAGCTACATGTTAGTTGAATTTGGGTAATTGTTAGTAACCCTACCAAACTAGCCAAGGACGGATTTGGGGGCATTACAGCCTCCAATTGGCCGCCTTGCCGCTTCTGCTATGCCACCACGATGTCTCCTACTGGTGGATTTGCTTTGGGCCTTAAATTTGGCTTTTGTGAAACTCAATCTGTCTTACCTTGGCATATCCACCCTCCATGGTGCTGCTCAACCATATTCTCCGACCTCCCCTCACCAGATCGCCGCCTCACACGCCCCCACTTATGCAGCTGCTAATTTATGGGTTTGTAGAACTTTTCCTGCTTATCTATTGTTTTTTTATTGTGTTCCTTCATTGTGCCTCGTCAAGATCTCCATCGGATACTCTACTCCTCACCTCCAAGCTCCATGATGCAGCATGATTTAGTGGGCTGAAGTGAATAACAACATTAAACAGTGGATATATATTTCTAGATCTAGATTCTATCAATGATCTAAGGAAATCTTTTCTAAAAGCTAGATACTCTCTAGGTTTTGAAGAAATATCTTGAAGAAACTCAACTCTGTGTAATTCTCAATAATAATCAATAACTGCATTTCTGGAAGCTATAAGCATGTATTTATAAGCCCTAAACCCTAAACCAAATTAAAATACAAAATAAACTCGAAATTGGACTTCTACAGAGCTTGCTTAGACGGAGCTTAGAGTTGTTCGGATGGCCATGAACCAAAACCATGAAAATATGACTTCTACGGAAGAGCCCATCTGCAATCTTGTCCGGGAGAGGTTGTGGACGAGCCTCTTTGGTTGCTCCTTGGTTGCAATCTCATCCAAACAAGATTGCACACGAACATTTCTGCCTAGCTTTCTACTCTTTTCTTTGCATCTCGTTTTGACCTAGTAAACATCCAAATTAGCTAAACCTCTTGAAACATGACTTTGTAGATCTTTGAGTTAGCTTTCCAACACTGCAAAGCTTGCTACAATCAGATATCTGAAACTCTTTGTATGACATTGTTAGTAAAGTCATCAGGTGTGAATTTTAATAAAACACGAAAATAACATAAGCATCTGGACGGTCTTCGGACGAGGACTTCAGACAAGGCTCCCGGCTTGAGGACCTTCCGGACGGGCTTCAGACAAGACTTGTGGTACTACATCACTCCACGACTTCATCGGCCCCCCACGCGTCGATGTGTGGGTTGCACATCCATGCCTTGTCACCCCATTTGCTGGTTTAATTGTTGTAGAGGTGTTTTTGTGTTTTTTCCTTTGTTGTTGTATTTTTGTTTGTTGTTTTATTTTCTGGTTGTATTTCTACCTTTCAGTGTTTGTTCACCTATTTTGTTTGTTGGGGTTTGGGTGCTTATCAACGCTATTGACCCAACCTTTCTCGATGCCGGTTCTATGGTGGTTGTCTCTACAAGAGTACCAAAAGGTTTTTTTTTAGTGATTATTGTATTCCTTTGTTAGCAGCCCTTTGTGGCTGCCCTTGTTCTCTTGATGGGCTGGATCATTCATTTGATCCATTTCCGACGGTTTTCTGGTTCTCTTATGGTGGTGTTGTTTTGTGGTTGGTTCAGGGCTGTTGTTTGGGTTGCCCACCCATTTGTATTTTCATAGGATTTCCCGCTCTCTATTCCTTTTAGATCAAGAGCGGGAAGAATCCTTTCATGTAAGCATTTTCCTTTATTTGATTAGAAAAAAAAGACACATTTCCTCTGAACATGGTAGCCATCAAGTTGCCTTCTCACTTCCTTGACACTTTGATTTAAATGCACATTTAGCTTTGTTGGATTCCTGTCATGTATATCCAAACCAATGAGCCTTGTAATGATCACATTATAAGCATGAACATTCATAAATAATTTTGAGATGATATACTTCCGAGATAAAGAGAATTTTTCTTTCTTTTATTTTTTCGAAAAAAAACTAAATATTATATTTTTATCCCGTAATTATAAATAATCAGAATTTATAACTTTCTTAAGATATATAAGTTAAGAGTAACTCGATGAAGGAACACACATATATATATATATGGGGGTGTTTGATAACTGGGTTTGGGTTTTGGGTTTGCACTGTTCACGGTTTTTTCCCTGTTCATTCTTGTCATTTAGTTTAAATGGTTCTAGCATCAGTCAAACACCTCAGATTTTGAAATTACCAAAATGCCCATGGATATGTTGTCTTCTCACCCACGCGTTATCCATTACAGACGGTCCGGTCGGCATGCTCACAACCCATTTCTCCATTTGTTCTTCGCTAGCCAGAGACACCCAACCGAAATACCCATAGGCTGCTCCCACTTGTTCTTCGCCGAGAGACGCCCATGAAGTACCCATAGCAGATCAATTGTCATCTATATACTGGAATTTCCGTTCAAATGAAAGATAGAACATTTGTAAATTGAAACTTCTTTCATAGCCTGGCCTCCCGTGGACATCTCCACGTTAGGGTAATCATCATCATCATTCACGAATCTGGACTAGTACCAGTGGGTCTTCTATACTTTGTTCATCTCTTCAATTGAGATATTCTTTGTCTCAGGCAAGAAGAAGAAGATAAAAACGGACATCAACAACACAAAGAAGGCGAAGAAGAGAAACAACCCGAACTTCATGTGGCACAACATTGCTAAGAAGGCTTGAGCAACAATAAATGTGAAGATCATGTTGACGGACACGTTTATACTTTGAACGGAAATTCCAGTATCTAATACAATAGGCACCCAAACTCATTCCCCACCCACACCCAGACTGAACCCCTTCATTCTCACGCCCAGACTGAATCCCTTTTCCATCACTTTTCACCGCTGAGGAAGAAGAACAATGGCACAAACGAGAGTTCGAGTTTCAAGTCTGGAACAGTGTGGAGGAAAGAAACAAAAGTGAGGGTAAATTTGTATTTTTTGCTTGGACAGAAGTTTGAAAATTTGTGTTTTTCCTACTGGTCAAAACATACTTGCTGGCAAAGTGTACAAACCCCCAAACCTGCACGGTGCAAATCCAACCCCGTTGTCAAACAGGACCTATATATATATATATATAAAATGACGGTTGTGGGTACATTATGGGATGCAAACATGTCATAATATCTGTCCAGTGATGCAGCTTGTCATTTTGTACGGAAAGCGAACCTGACCACATAAAATAACCAGGAAAACCTCAGGTTCCGCTCTCAATTTATCACCTGGCTAAGCTTCACCAAAAATGGAACCTGCATTAGTAAATAAATAAAGGAGAAAAAAAGTATTTTTCTGTCAATCTCATTCATTCTCTTTCTCTCTCCCTATCTTAAAAACGTTTGGTGGCAGAAAGCCATTGGTAGCCGTGTCTGGTTCTGTGTGAGATGTCAGCAGGGCTACAAAAAGCAGACAAGGAAGCTAGAAAAGTAGGGTTCATCAATTATTCTTCCTCTTCAACCCCACAGTGCTTCACTGCTTCTGCAAACTAGGGTTGGTTCGAGATGGTTGGCCTAATTTGGAAAATTGCTGCTCTTATTCCGTTTTATGCAAGATCCATCTTTCTTTTTTCCTTTATTCTTACTCTAAAATATTCCAGTTTCTCTCTCTCTCTCTCTCTCTTTCCACATTTTCCATTTATAGAATGCTTAATCACTAGAAGACTGGAGGAAGATCTGCTAAATTAATCGATTGTTGTCTGAAGGGTAGGCAAAATTTCAGCTTATATTTCATATTTTTCCTTTATCTTTTTGGGAGAGAGCAAGCGCAGTTTGATTCTTCATTTTTTAAAAGAACTTTCTTCGTTCTATTATCCTCTCTCTTTCTTGTTTACTCTCACACTTTAATTTTGTGTGAAGGCTAATTATTCCTTTTGATTTTCTACATGATTCTCATTAAATTAGCTTCTCCCTTTCTGTATTTTTCATGCATAGGAGTTTGAATTTGCTCTCTCTGAGATACTGGTTTGATCTGATACTTGGATTGAAACTTTCGTTTAAAATAATTGTTTCTGTTTTCTACAAGCATAGTTTGTAAAGCGATTTACTCTTTGCTAGAAATTATTAGTTGTGACTGATAATTTTGATTGGTTTTATGTAAAGGGTCGGATCATTTTTCTTCTCTCAACAATGGCGAGGAAGAAAATCCTGATACAAAAGATTGACAGCATAACGGCAAGGCAGGTGACTTTCTCTAAGAGGAGGAGGGGGCTGTTTAAGAAGGCTCTGGAGCTCTCAACACTCTGTGATGCTGAAATTGCTCTCATTGTCTTTTCCTCTACCGGAAGGCTCTATGACTACGCCAGCTCAAGGTTCCTCTCTCTCTCTCACTCGCATCTTTCTACTTAGAAAAACCCATTTTTTTTCTACTTATAGTAAAGTAACATGTCATTGTGTATGTATGTATGATCGTTTTATTCATGCACTCTCCAATAGTTTTATCATTTCCTGAGAGGGAGGGAGGGAGAGAGAATAAAGATTCGAGTCAAACAACAAGACTGAGAGTGACTGAAAAAATGTACTAGGATACGTCAAATAAAGGCAACTGAAGTACTGCCGAGTCTTTGATCTGCTTTCTCCAAAGCACAATTTTCAACTTTTAGAAGAAGAGAAGTTAATCTTACCATGAAGGGTTTAATGTTTCGCTGCTACCTATTTGCCTGTTCGATCACTCTAATCAAAGAGAAGTTAATCGACAGCAATTATAAGAGGACGTCTTCATAAAATATAGCGTATAATCAAATGAATGATAGGGTGCACTAATTTAAGAACATATTTTGGGTTTAAGACAGTTGATACTTCAGAAGACAAATTGTTACCATGAAGCCACAAACTTGTTTTGTCTTGTTCATATCCTCAGTTTACACATGTCGTCCTACATTGTAATTACATTCTTGACAGCATCATGACTCACATTAGAAGCATTACAATATTGTACTTTTTTGAGCTTCTTCGATTCACTTGAAAATTCTTCCTTTCTTGCAATTAGTTATAGGTGCAATAATAGTGCTGAAAATTCTGATAAAACAACGATTAAAAATTAACTTTGGATATTATGAGTACACTTTGGAACATGCCAACTTGTGATTGCTGCCACCTTTCTTGAATCCATCTTAATTCCCTCACTAGAGATCAAAAAACCCAAAAACACCAGACTAGTTGTGCAACTCTATTAATAGATGCTTCATGTGCAAGAAAGATGGAGAATCGGTCGATCACTTTCTCCTTCATTGTGAGGTGGCCCATGCTTTGTGGTGCAATATATTTAGTAGACTTAGTCTTTCTTGGGTTATGCCTAGTAGTGTTTTGGATCTGTGTGCTTGCTGGTGTTCCTCTGGCAGGTCTAGGAGTGCCGTGGTTTGGAAGATGGTGCCTATTTGTATTTTTTGGTCTATTTGAAGGGAGAGAAACAATAGGTGTTTTGAGGACTTAGAAAGCTCTATGGATGAGATTCTAGCCTCTTTGTTGTTTTCCTTGTACTCGTGGACTATGGCTTACTTGTCCCCTTTGTATCTTAGTTATGCGGATTTTCTTTCCCGCTTTTCTTTTCCTGGCTAGGAGTTCCTCTTGTATATATCCTATGTACTTTTGGGGCGCCTTCGCTTTTTAATAAAATCCTTTTGACTTATCAAAAAAAAAAAGTTGTGCAACTCTCGAAGCTTCTAAAAGATTTGCCGAAAATGCAGCTAGTGTTAATCTATCCGCTTGCTGCACATTAAGATATCATCAAAATAAACAATAAAAAATAATCCAATAAAAGGTTTAAAGTCATATGGCGCATAAAAGTACAAGAACCATTAAAAAGTTTGAATGGTATAATCATCCACACAGAAACCTCATCTCTTGTCGTGAAAGTGGTATTCTACTCATCCTCCGGTCTCATTTGGAATTGATGATACCCACTTTTGAAGATCAATCTTGGAAAAACAAAAGTACCATGCATTTTGTAAAGAAGATCATTTTTTTTTTTTTTTAATTTTGGATAAGTAATGAAGTTTATACCAAAAAACCCAAAGGGCACAATAATTACAAAGTAATAGAGCGCCAACTCAAACCCTAACAGCGCAAAGCGCCTCTAAATATACAAAACGTATACAAAGGGACCCAAACAAAGACCCAAAATGCAGACCCAAGAACCCGAATGGACAAAACCCGAATGGACAAAACCCCCAACACAACCCTGACTTCCCACTACCCTAATGCACTTCAGGGGGAAAAGAGAAATCGTCATTAGACCTTGAGAAACCCCGCCTACGCTGACACTTCACCAAAGACAAGGTGCAGTCCAAATTTTTAAGCTCCCTCAAGCCCTTAACCTTAGGGGTAGAAACATCAATAGAAGGCTTCCTCTTATCAAAGGCAGAAAACATTTCTAACATCTTGTTGTCTTCACCCCCGCCCCAAGTCATCCCCACAATAGGGGCAAACTTCATAGCATCGAGCGCCGCTTTGGAGTAGCCCTTCGTTCCAACCTGAGTAACACCCACACTTTCAGCCAGCAGCTCTTTGTTTTTATGGAGCTGCTTGGCCACCTTCTCCTTCACCCTTAGGGAATACGCCAATTGCAACATGGACACAGAAGCCTCAGAAGGAGGAGCCTTCGACGGAGAAGAGCAAACCTGAGTCACCATCGGAATCTTGGGAGAAGCAGGGCTCGACCCAAAAAAACCCTGGCGAATCATACCATTCACAGCGCTGACGTTCCTTTATCCTTGACGGGCACATCCTTACAGTCCAGAGAAGAGGAGGCCGGAGAAGGAATTCTCGGACCAAAAAAACCACGCCTGAGAATGCCCACCTCCGCCAGAACAGGGACAGAATCCTCCCTATCCTTGCCCAAAGAATAAGGCACCACCGAAGTAGTCTGAGCACTCATCGGAATAGTCGGCTCAGAATCCTTTGACAAGTCGGCTCCTAGAGAAGACCCATCCTCGGCCGGACATCCATCTTCCGACGCACCCAAGCGACCCTCCCTCTCCTTACCCAGAGGAAAGGCCGCCACAGTAACCGCAAGGGAACTCGCCGGAGGAATCGGCATAACCCCCGAAGACGACCCATCACCGATTGTCGCTCCCAAGCAACCCTCAACTGTCGCCGACGCCGTCAAAGAAAGAGCCTCAACCAAACCCTGCTCCGGCACAAGAGGCTCAACACCAACACAGAAGGCTCCCAAACGATCCTCAGATGCCTGTTGCGAGGACGAACCCAAAACCATCGCACGCGCTTTGATCCGATGAGAAGGCTTCAGACGCCCTCTCTTGGTAAGCCGTTCAAGCCCCATGCCCTTTAGGCCAGACTTTCCTTTGCGTAGCCCATGAACGTGTCCAGTAGAAGTGGGCAATGAAAAAGGCCCAACCTCGAATCCCTTCATGCCCTTCAACCTTTTAAGAGCAACCCTAACCCTATTGCGAACAATAAGATTTTCAGGCCCATCAAGAATACCTTCAAGCAACCCAACAACGACCCGGCCCAAACCTAATTGGGCAAACCCTAGCAACTCGTCCACCCAACCTATGTCATCCCTACCCCTCATCTTCATCCCAGAACCAGCCGCCTGCACTGACCTACCCATATCACAGTCCACCGTGCATCTAATATCATCCTTGCCATTCTTCGCCTCAACTCGAGCTCAAGGTTTCGCTTGCAGAGCCTCCGCAAAAGAATGATGCTTGGAGCAATCCCTAGTAACCCCGGCCTCCGTGATCTTGGTTCTTTAAAGACTTCACACTCGACGAAGAGCAAATCCCAGATAACTCCGATCCATCACATAGAGCCAAAAAATGACGCAACTCGCCCGTGAATCGCCGCCAGCCCCGTCCATCATGCCCCTCCGGGAGCCATAAGCCTCCTTATGACCCCTCTCCACAAACACAGCCACCTCCAAGAATCTCTCTGCCTTATTAGCACCCCCATGGACCATCAACACCTTGTCCCCCTCAAAGAAAGACTTGGCGATATCCTCCTTCACTTGACACGCCGCTTCCACCGTGTCTACCAACCAAGAAGAAGCTTGGGTACTCACGAAAATATACCCTACAAAATTTTTCCTCCTTTCCTCCAACCTGAACAGAGATGACCCATTCTTTGACGAAAAACAGAAGGATTTGGCTTCGATGGAAAAGCACCGTTCCATCGCAGCAGTGCCGAACCCTAAAACACGACACCTATCGACTTTACATGGTCACCGGAGACGTCGAAGTCTGTGATTGGATTCAAGTATCGGAGAAAATGGTGTGGCCGGATCGAAGAGTTGCCCAATCGAGAGAATTTTGTCTGTTTGAAGACTTGTCGTCTCTGCTATTTTCGATCCTTTGGGGCTTTTTGTGAACCTTCCTCAGCGTACAAAGGAAATCATATGTTGCAGTTGCACGGTTTTGAATGAGAGAAAAAAGTGAGGAATCCTATTTTCGACTCTGACTCTCCCACTCCCGTCGTTGCTTTTCTTTTTGTTACTTCGAAAGTAGCAAAAGATCATAAAGTTAAGTCGAATAGGAAACTGCAACTTGATAGTAATTTTAAGTTCCATTCCAATCCCGAGACGGAAAATGGAGTTGGGGGAGGACTCGTCATTGCGATCAATCGACCTATCTTGCCGGTTCATTATGTAATCTTTCCTTGAGGGTTAAGTTAGAGACTAATAAAAAGTAAATCTTTATTTATGTTCTACATTTATTTTTAGTCTAATATAGGATCATATATCTCTAATTTAGAATCATTTCTTACTAGAGTCGACCTAATTTTAGAAGTCAAGACCTAATTGGTCTCTTATGCAATCAATAGTCTATTGTCCTCTATTTAAAGGGGAACTATCAATAAGAAAGGTATGAGTTGATTATCATTCTAGAATACGGTTTAATATGTTTTGAAGGTTAAGGCCCTAAAACCATCTTTGAGTATTTTGAAACACATCATGAATAACCTTTCTATCATATTGTTGGGGTTGACTGAGTAACAAATTCCACGCGTTCATAGGAATAATATCACACAACACTTCATCCATACCAAGCATTGCTTAAGTACTTGTACCTCATTCCCTTTGCGAAGTCAAGAAATCTTGTATGGTTGAGGATTATCTTCCATTTTGTGCTTCAATGTTTTCACTATCTTTGTCACAACAACTTTCTCTATTAATGATAACATCACATACTTTTCCATGAGATGTAACATGTTATTTTGAAGGCAATCATCGTCTTCCAAATGTGTTATTTTGAACGCAATCATTGTCTTCCAAATGGCGTGCTCTCGAGCTCCTACAAACCATTAGAGATTCTCCTTGATTGGTGTATGACTTCTCTTTCTTTCCTACCTCTTCATCAAATTTTGGCTCACCTATGTGATTCTCTTCATCTACAATTTCCTCGACAACATAAACAATTTTATGCTTACAACAATCGGAAGTGGTCTGACCAAATCCTTGGCATATAAAATATCGATGATCAGTACTAGGAGAGTTAGGGCAATTAGAACCTAAAAACCCAATTTTAGACCAACAATGTGGATAACAATTTAATGCAGTTTATAATATCAATTTCAATTAAATAAACATTAATAATATCAAACCACAATTACAACAATCATCAACAACATAATTTTTGTTGACGAAGAGAAAAACCTAAGAAGAATAATACAAGGACATAGATACTTACAATCCTTTGTAACGGTAAGGCTCCTAGCGAGGAAGAGCTCCTCACTCACCTCCCTGGGTTTTCACTAGGCTCTAGATCCTCACTAGTCAGACTTAGTGTAGAATCTTTATCGACCCACCGATATACTTCGTTAACGAATAAGCGTGCATGAGCACTGCTTAATTCAAACTCCAAGAGCCTTTAACATATGAACACGACTTTATGTCACACACCTCAAGTTATCTGTTGTATCAACACATCAAGATACTTGGTATGCCAAAAACTATCTCTTCGCTACGCTTAGGTTCTCTAAAAAATTGTGCTCTCAGAGATATAGAAAGATTGAGGAAAACTGGTGTTTTAAAGAACAAAATTGTGTTTTGTGTTATGGCTTCCAGACATGATTAGGGTTACATTCCCAACCCACCCTTCATGTCCGAAGAGTAGCCCACATGCTAGGGAACATGCTGTCTCGGGTTTGCCTAATGTCCAAACATGTGTTCTCCATATCCAAACATGATTGCTAGTGATGCTAACTGACCTGGTCATATCTGTCCAGACAGCGTAGCGAGGGAGCTCCTCATGTGCTCGGCAACCCCATATGTGGATGTGACTCAAGCTAAGCTTGTGTCCCAACCGCAATTCTTTTTTTTTTGATAAGTAATGTGAAAATTTTACTAAAACGCGCAGAGGGACCCAACCCTAAAAAATATATATATACACAACTCCTAAGAAATATACAAAGGACACATATGCAAAAAATCTTCTAATGTCGGTATCTCATTCCAGTAATGAGCCATCGTCCACTCATGTAACAAAGCAATCATATTCTTCCTCATCCCATCCACCGAACACTCCTTATCCTCAAAGATTCGTGCATTCCTCTCCCTCCATATACACCAAATGACGCACAACGGAGCCATCCTCCAAATAACTCTAGATAGATCCCTCCCCCCCCACCTGGCTCCAACAAGCAAACAACTCTGACCTTTCGCGGCATCACCCACTCCACACCGAACAAAGTGAATACATAATGACATAAACAAGTTGCCACTTTACAATGAATCAATAAATGATCTACGGATTCCCCATTCTTCTTACACATACAACACCATTCCACCACTATAATCCGCCTCTTACGCAAGTTGTCATGTGTCAAAATTTTCCCAAGTGCTGCGTTCCACCCAAAGAAAGACACCCGCGACGGCACCTTGCAACGCCAAATACTTTTCCAAGGAAACACCCCGCTAACTGGGTTGGACAAGATCTTATAGAATGATTTCACCTCAAATATCCCTTTTTTAGAAGGGGACCACCGAATACGATCTACATTACCCTGTGAAATCTTGCATGAGTACAACACTTCAAAAAAAGATGATATCACATCCATCTCCCAATCTTGAATAGCACGAACAAAGATGACATTCCACTCAACAACCCCATTTCTCCATATAAAATTATCATTCACCCACGCTTCCTTATATCTTGCAATACGAAACAAAGAAGGGAATGTTTGTTTCAATGACTGATTTCCACACCATGTGTCATGCCAAAATCTTATTTTTGAACCAATCCCAACTTCAAACCTCACATTTTGTACAAACACATCCCACCTTCGTCTTATGTGCTTCCACAAACCTACACCAAAAGGCCCAAAAACCTCCTTTGAACACCACCCTCCATCCTGTTCTTCGTACTTCTCTTTGATTATCTTATACCATAGTGCCTCGCTTTCTGTCGCATATCTCCATAGCCACTTTCCCAACAAGGCTTTGTTAAACTCTATAACATTTCTAATACCAAGACCACCAGTCCTTAAAGGACGGCAAACTTGGTTCCAATTAACAAGATGCATTTTCGGTTCATCTCCCATTCCTCCCCATAAAAAATCTCTTTGTATCTTCTCAATCCTATTAGCCACACTCACAGGGACCGGAAATAAAGATAAGTAATAAGTTGGAAGATTAGACAACGTACTCTTTATTAATGTTACCCGGCCTCCCTTAGATAAGTACAATTTTTTCCAACCTGCCAGCCTCCGTTCCATCTGCTCCGTCACCTCATTCCATATAGAAGCAGCCTTATATGTAGCCCCTAGCGGCAACCCCAAATATTTCATGGGCAAACTTGCCACTCTACACCCAAGATATGCAGCCAAGATCCCAACATTTCCCACTTCTCCTACAGCCACCAATTCTGATTTTCCAAGATTCACTTTCAGCCCCGAAACAGCCTCAAAGCATAGAAGGATAAGACGCATATACCGAATTTGCTCCGGACACGCTTCACAGAAAATCAACGTATCATCGACAAAAAGAGAATGAGAAACCACCAAATCTGAAAACACCCTTTCTCCCACAGAAAAACCTGCTATCAAACCATGCTCAACAGTCGCATTCACCATCCTACTCAAAGCCTCCATGACCAACACAAACAATAATGGTGATAGCGGGTCCCCTTGCTGTATTCCCCTTGAACTATTAAAGAATCCTTCCGGGGAACCATTTACTAATATTGAGAACCTAACCGAAGATATACACCACTCTATCCATTCCCTCCATCTCTCTCCAAAACCACATCTTTTCAACAAATACAACAAGAAACTCCAATTGACATGGTCATATGCTTTTTCCAAGTCCAACTTGCAAATCACGCCTGGCGTACCTGAACGCAAACGAGCATCTAAACATTCATTTGCTATAAGCACCGAATCTAGTATTTGACGACCCCCAATGAAAGCATTTTGAGAATAGGAAATGAGCTTGCCCAAAACTGTTTTCAATCGATTGGCCAGCACCTTGGAAACAATTTTATACATTCCTCCCACCAAACTAATAGGCCGAAAATCCTTCATTTCCACCGCTTCTTCCTTCTTTGGAACCAAGGACACAAAAGTAACATTCAAACTCTTCACTAATTGCCGTCTTCGATAAAATTCAGAGAACACAGCCATGACATCATGTTTCACCACCACCCAACAAGATTGGAAAAAAGCCACGGTGAACCCATCCGGTCCCGGTGCCTTGTCCCCATCCATGCCCTTCACCACTTCCCAAACCTCCATTTCCTCAAACTCTCTTTCCAACCACCTTTTCTCTTCCTCATCGATGGACGAAAAAACTTGATTGTCCATTCTAGGACGCCAATTGCTTTGCTCCGTATATAGTTGTTGATAAAATTGTACAATATGCTCTTTTACCTCATTCGGATCATGGGACATAACACCATCAATACATAAAGTCTCTACACGATTATTCCTGCGATGAGAATTGGCCACCTTATGAAAAAAACGAGTATTACTATCCCCCTCCTTAAGCCAAAGTGCTCTTGATTTTTGACGCCAATGAATTTCCTCATACAACAAAGTATTCTCCAATTCTCTAGACATATCCGCCATTTTCACCTTTTCTTCCTCCATTAGTCCCCTATTCTCTGCCACAACATCCATCTCATTTATACCTACCAACAACTCTTTTTTTTTTCTTCCCAATATCACCAAATACCTCCTCATTCCATTTTTTCAGATCCGTCTTGAGAGTTTTCAGCTTATTAGCCAAAACAAAGGAAGGTAAACCCTCAAATGAATATGAGTCCCACCAAGATTTTACCTTATCAACAAAGCCGTCATGCTTTAACCACATATTCTCAAATTTAAAATACTTCTTTCCACCTCTAGAATCCCCACATTCTAACATCAAGGGAAAGTGATCGGAACATAACCGTGGCAGCCTTCTTTGTACCACTTCCGGATAGTAATCCTCCCAACTCGGCGAAAGTAAGAACCGATCAATTCTTGACCAAATCTCATCTTCTTGATTGTTAGACCAAGTGAAAAGGCCCCCAGCCAATGGAATATCCACCAACCCTTGTTCGGCTATAAAATCTGAGAACTCCATCATGGCTGTAGAATAGTTTGAATCACTAGACCGCTCACTAGGAAAACGAACTATATTAAAATCACCCCTTATACACCATGGAACCTCCCACACACTCATCAAACCAGCCAAATCCTCCCAAAGGTCCCTCCTCTCCACATCATCATTCGGTCCATACACCCCCCCAAAAGCCCATTCAAAGTGATCCTCCACATTCTTAAAAGAACATGCAAGTGTGTAGCACCCCATACTTTCCTCTCTTTTCTCAACCACCCTCCTATCCCACATCAACAACATACCCCCCGACGCCCCCACAGCTCCCTTATAAATCCAGTCCACATGTTGCCCTCCCCATAAACTGCGTACCACCTCCCGAGTAATAACACCCATCTTAGTCTCAGTCAAACACACAACATCCGCTTTCCATTCTTTTAAAAGACCCCTTATTCGTAACCTTTTCTTGAAAGCATTCAGCCCTCTTACGTTCCATGCTATGATTTTGGGCTTCATAAATCAACAAATCTGCCCCTCCCTCTTCCCTTACCTTGCTGAACATCCGCCACACCCCTATCATAGTTTACATAGCAATCAAACCCTCTAGAACTGGTGTAGATATCCCCCTCCTCTACTACTGGCTGCTGTCTAGCATTTACAATATCCTCCACTAGCACTTTCAACTTCTTTTCCTCCCCCTCACAAGTTATTCCCACTTTCGGATAAAACTCCAAGCAACTATCCACAATTTCAGAATTACCCACCCCCAGAACCTCCTCATTTTCCATCCCGAACTCACCTGACTTGTCCCCAGCAGATGACCCAACCCCATCAGATAAATTCTCCTTTTCGGCATCAACAGACTCAATTACTGAATTAGTGGTCTCTGGTATTATAATCATGCAGCTATCCTCCCTCATCACACTCGCCTTTGCAGTCTGTCCCACCAAATCATCACCTTTTATCCTCTCCGGCAATGTTGGTGGCGTATGGCGCACCTGTAGGACTTCAAGCGAGCTTCGGCGAGTGATCATTGCATCACTCTGATTGGCTAGCTTCTGACCCATAACCTGGCCAGCCTCATGAGACTTCCCCGACGCCTATCCCACCTCCCTCGACCTTCCCCCACCAATCGCTGCTCTTTTCTCCAACGCCGGACCTCCCTCCCTCGCCGGCGTTAGCTTTTCCGTGATTTCCAGGCCGTGGTTTGTGTCCCCATCGCTAATAAACTCTATCGCATCACATCGCCTGACCTCCGGTGACGCCTTTGACCCCTCCGACGACCTCTCCGGCCCTGTCTGTGCACTCCGAGACATCCTCGCCGCTTTCCTCATGGCTACCGCCCGATACCTTTTTCTATAATAGGTTTTCGAGCAGCAGGGCCTTGGCCTATTAGGCCTCAGCCCATTCTCACTCTGGCCCAACTGTATTGGATCCCCATTAATTATCTGTTTAGAGCCCATTCTGCCTATCCCTTTCTCCCTACAGCCCATACCTCCCATTTGATCGAGATTATCCATCTTTCCTTTAATATCTTCCAGCATATCCCTCATAATTCTCATATTATTGACTCCATTTATCATCGCCAGAAAATCTTCCCATTTCAGCTCAGCGTGATTCTCAGACTCCAGCTCCTTCTCCTTTCCTTTCTCAGATTTTTCAACGGTTCCCATATTAATTTCTGCTGATGAATTTCCCATCTTGCCCTCCTCCGTTTTCTTGGTACCGGTCTCGGAATTCTTCCCCTCCACCACAGCAGCAAAAGTCCGGCCAGGAACCACCGTCCGCGGCTGTACTGGTACTTTCTTCACCTCCGTGGCCCTCGTCTGATTCAAATGATTCACCAGTCGCCCCAATTGCACTATGCAATGTTTCCAGCCCTGCCCTTCACGCCCCTCCGGTATTACGACAAAATTGCGTCTTCCTCCACGGCCATACTCAGTTATCTCCATAAATTTCCCATATTTATTCATCATTTTCTACAGAAATATAACCGAGCTTCCCATCCGATGATCCCTACATGCACCAATTCCGGTTGTTTCCAACACCAACTCATTCATCATCTTCAGCAACCAAACCAATCGCACTTCTCCCAAAAACACCGTACTTAAATTCAGTCTTCCCCACACCGTTAGCTTGATATTCCGACTTCCATCTCCTAATCGTAACTCGTATGATTTGGATTCCACGTAAAAATAACCCACGTATCCCATCTTGTCGATCACCTTAATGAAAAACGAACACTACAATCGCCTGAAAACACTGATCTGAATCTCACACGCTCCGGCAATACTCCTCACGCGCCAGTCGGACTAGAGAGCATTTTCATGTTGACGTGGCGAGAGAATTTTTGAGCGAGAGAATCTTGTCCACTCTCCCAACCGCAATTCTGTAGGTATCTTGGAAACAGACTTAAATGGAACTATATTCAGCAAGTATGCTACTCTTTCTAATGCATATCCCCTAAAAGACACATGTAGAGTAGCAATACTCATTAAAGCTCTTACAATTTCTAAGAGTGTTTTGTTCATTCTTTTTACTGCACCATTTAGTTGGGGAGTACCCAATGTAGTCAACTGAGATACCTTACTTTTCATAAATGGTCTTTGAAGTCCTCAAGGAAGTATTCATTACTTCAATAAGACTGAATGACTTTAATATGTATATTTAATTGTACTCTTTACACTTGGGCTGCGAGCTGGCTTGACCCGTTTGTTATTAGTTTTCAGGATTTCCTTTCTCACTTCTCCTCTCCCTCTTAGGCTTTCCCTTGTATACTTTCTGTGTACTTAGGGTTGCACCCCTCTGCACTATTTATATATATTTTGACTTATCAAAAAAAAAAAAGAAAGTATATCTAATTGTTTTTCGGATTCAATTCGAAACTCTTTAAATCTTTCAAAGGCTTCAAATTTCTGACGCATTAGGTAAACATAATCATACCTTGCGTAATCAATAGTCAACATGATGAATTACTTATAACCTCCGTGTGCTTGGACACTTGTGGGACCACATACATCAGTATGCACTAATTCTAACAAATCTTTTGCTCTATACCCTTTTGTAGATAATGACCCTTTGATCATTTTACCTACAATACATTATTAACAAATTGGGTAAACCTTAAAGTTCAATGGGCCCAAAAGCTCGTCATTAATCAGTCTTTCAATCTTCTTTGAGTTAATGTGACCAAGATGTAAGTGCCAAAGATATGACAAAGATATTCCCCATTAGTTGAATGAACTTTCCTTTTTAATGGTGAAGTATCATGAGTATGTTCTAAAACAAAATTGTTAATAGAACAAAAATCATGAGGAATAATATACAAACTATCATTATACCAGAACAAATAAATAAATTATCCTGCTGTATTGTCATGGTATCAATCAAAATAGAGGTATAACTGCATTTACCCTAAAAAAAATCACATAAATTAAATTCCAGCATATACTGGGTGCATTGAGACAATTTAATAATATTAAAACTCTTGAATTAAAATAAAGTTTAGAAATTCCAATGTAGTTGACCGGAAACCTCGTCCTATCTCCAAGAATCAAGCACATCTCTCTTTCATTCAGTTGCATGGTTACCTGGAACCCCAACAATGAATTGTTTACATGATTAGTTGATTCTAAAGTCACTCACCAGGAATTTGAGGGATTCACAACTAAACATGGTTTTGTGAGTTTTAAAAGTACTCGCAAGTGCATGAGTCTTTTGCAATATAAGTGTTGCAAGTGTGAGGTCGAATCCATAGGGAATTGTGTCGTAAAAATAAATTTCCTATCTAATAATATTTTAACCTAGTTCCAAATTTTGTTTGATTTTTCTTGTGAAAATATAAACAAAACAAAATTGATTAAATCAAATGATAAAAGCACTAAGGTTTCAGAATTCACCTCACCAAATCAAAGCTCACATTCTCATATTTTGCCCATACATCTGACAAACGATAAAGCCCTGTGCATTGTTCTATGTTTCGTAAAAATACATATTGAAACATTTGATGAATCCATCCATGTACAAATCACAAAGAATATCCAACTGGAATCAAATCATCCAATGTATCCATTTGATTTACGAATCACAATGGATATCCAATTTCAATCGAATGATTCGATGTATCCTAACGTTTACACAAATGATGATCACAACATTCAATTAAAAGAGTTTATTCAAATAATTGAATTGAAATAAAACAATTATATTAAACGTTGGAATTGTACGAAAAACATCGATAATGTAATTGATAATCAACGGCGAAACTTCATCTTCAACCTTAGTTGAAGAACCTTAGTTGAAGGTTTTAGCCTCTCATGACTACAAACATCAAATTAAATTGAATTCATGAAAACTAAGAACTTACAAAGGGGAATCGAATTTAGAGGTACAAAATGTCAGAAAACGTAAAAAATACATTGAACGACACCCCTTGGTGCATTTCCCTAGAAAATAATGGTATTTATAATAAAAAAAAACTAGGGTTTCAACGCTTTCAAGTCAGCCGAATGTGCTCGATCTCACACTAGGTGCACTCTAGCGTGCTTCAGCTCTCCTACGGCTCAACCCTTGGGTGCTGCTTGCTTGGATGTATGCAGGGGTGCACTTGAGCGCACCTTTACTTGGCTCGAGCGTAAATGCACTCAAGCATAGTGACATGTGCTCGATCCCTCTTTCAAAAGCTCTCGTTTTCCAACTTTCACTTTAAGATTGCAGTTTTCCTTTAGCAACCTATAAAACACTAAGGCACCAAAACTAACAAAAAATTAGAAAGTAATAAGGCTAAAGGATTAACAAATGCAAATTAAGGGGCCAAAATATGCAATATTTGGGACTCATCAAATACCCCAAAACTTACATTTTGCTAGTCTCTTAGCAAAACAAAATAAAAAATCAAATCAAATCACGAAACGTAAGTCCGCTGTCATGGGAGAGGCGATTGCAATTAGCACGAGTGAAGTCTCGTGAGGGTTTAATAGCAATGATATCCACAAACATTTTCAGGGCTATGTTGTTGACAAACATGAATTTCCACACAAACACATGGTTCTTACTCATGAGCATGCTTAACAAAATAAACACCATAATCACATTATCAGGACATCCAAAATCAATTCACTCATAGTTGGAAATTTGAGACAACACATGCTCCATTAAGTGCAAAGTTATATTAACATAGAATCGTGTAGCTTTCAATCTACTCAAAGTTTTTGTGTACCTCAAATTCATAGGAATTCTATTAGATGAAAACAACCAAGGCTTAAGTCAAAATCTGCATTTTTTGTGTAGATTGTGCAATTCTCGGCTCCCTTAAGCTTTCTAATTTACCTATGTACCGAGTGTTGGGCCATTGACTCCAAAACCAGTTGGTTTTAGGGCACTAGATGTAAAAACATCCCTAAGGGCTTAATGACTCAAGTCAAAAAGGCTATGAAGCTAAATCAGCCATACAATCAACCATATTGAATTTCACATCTCTTTATGCGAACAGTCAATGCTTAATGAGTTAAGAGGTCCGGTTACTTAATGAGAAACTCAAAACTCAAACTATTTTTTTTTATCTATTTTTAAGCCAAGGTTTCATCAACAATTCATCCTACAAATTTCAAAATACACACTATCCAATTCAAATCTCATACCTCACAAATTCTATACTAATGTGCTTGTGATGATCAACTCAAACATGCGATGTCTCTCTAAGTTAAAAATGAGTCAAAAGACTCAAGATGAAATGCAAACCACAATCACAAGATGTGTTTAAGATGTAAAACAAGTCAATGAAATGCAAACCACAATCACAGTGTAACTCGTGCCAATCAACAACAAAGCAACAATTTATTTTCTTCTAAAAAAATAAAATAAAACACACACACACACACACAAACAACAAAAGATGACACGAAATGGACAGTAATGTCCTTTCCACACCTAAACTAAAATGACACATTATCCCCAATGTGACAAAAAATACAATATCAAATGAGAAGAAAACCTTGGGTATAACGTTATCGAACGTCCCCCAAACTTGAAGTAAGACACTTGTTTTGAAAAACACAATAAAAACAAAAACAAAACAAAACAAACAAAATCAAATGACAGGAAATAAAAAGAACAAGGGTTGCCTCCCACAAAATTAGCCAGACTCTCTACAGCAGATGATGATCACTCCGGATAACTCGGATCCTCCAATAGTGTCGTCTCAATCTCCGGATTCTTCAATTCTAAGAATGATTTCAATCGCTGTCCATTTATTTTGAAAGTATTATCATTCTTTAGATCCTCAATCTCAATGGTCCCATGAGTAAAAACTGACTGAATGATGAATGCCCCTGTCCATCGGGATTTTAGCTTGCCAGGGAAAAGATGCAAACGTGAATTGTAAAGGACTTTCTGTCCAGGTTCAAAGGATCGTCTCAAAATGCTCTGGTCATAAGCCTTCTTCATTTGTGCCTTGTACAACCTTGCACAATCATATGCATCATTATGTAGCTCCTCTAATTCATTGAGTTTGAGCTTCCTTTGCGAGCCAGCCTTTGTAAGATTGAAATTCAGCTGCTTTATGGCCCAATATGCTTGATGCTACAACTCCACTGGAAGGTGACATGCTTTTCAGTACACAAGACGATAAGGAGACATGCTAATCAGTGTCTTGAATGCTATTCGATATGCATACAATGCATCATTCAATTGCAAAACCCAATCTTTTCTAGTAGGATTCACACTCTTGTCCAAAATGCGGTTGACCTCTCAATTTGAAATTTTCACTTGTCCACTTGTCTATGGGTGATATAGTGATGTAGATCAAATAGCTTCGGAGTTCATGAGGATGGATGGTAAGGATATAAGTGTAAAGACACCCCGGAGAATGGTGACACGCTCACAAACTCGCAGGACAGAGGAATAGAAACAACAAAAAGTTTGTTTTAGCCTTGCTAAGATGGTAAAGTTTCTTATGTTTTGGAATATCCAAACTAATAAATTATTGTCACAATCACGATTGTGAAAATAATAATCTGGTGACTTTTGGCCGTCGAGGCCACATACTTGCAAGTGTCTTGTCCATGCATGTTTTTTGTTCTAGTTGTGTTAATGGAACTTCTAAACTTATCTTTGATTGCAGTTGTTAAGCATGATTTTACCATTTTTCAAAAGTACTATCAAGAAGCAGATAAGTGGGGATGTCGATAAATTTGAAGGGTTTCATGAACTATCTTGCTTTTGTAGCTTTTAATTACCATTTTTCAGCCATTAGCACAAAATTTAAAGTCAAAATCATGTGATATTTACAAATTGTATGTTTATGAAATAACCAAGTTAGAAGTCATTGTATCTTCGGTATCAATCATAGTTGGCTAGGAGACAACAATAAATATGTCAATATAAAATATATATCTTCAGTCACAGGCCCGAAGTCTCTTATCTTGAATCTTTCTAAAAAAGTAGAAGATAAATATCTCTCATGTGAAAAGCATTAACTATCTAAAAAATTTACGGAAATGTAGTATATTTTAGAACTTATTCTATACATTCATTTTATTCTTGGCAAGATTAATGTATTCTTTTGGCATCTTTGTGCCTGAAACAATAAATCCCTTTTTAAGGAAAACAAAGGAAGAAGGAACTGAATCACTATTCGTTTGTTGTTTGAAGTGTGCCACAGGTAATTGAAAGACAAAATCTTGAATCAAATAAACTTGACAAATTGGATGAACCATCTTTGGAGCTACAGGTTAGATATACTTTTTAGCAGTTAATAATGTAGCTTTTGATGTTACAACTAGGATGGAATGGCCATTTTACTATGCTTATTAAGATAAATGAATAAATAGTTTTAAGGTGCAAAGATTTCAAAATTTACCAAAAGGATGCTAGAAGCCTCCAAAACAGTACAAATGACCAGATGACAACATGAAATTTACCTACTCCTAATCACATCCTCAAAAAAACCGAAGTCCATGTTGTTATTTATTTATAGGAGAAGGTTGTAAACCAGACAATGAATTCATCCTAATTCTAACCCACAAATGCAACTTAGAAAACTTATTTATAACTATCAGACAACTCAATAGAGAGTTGTCTGCTGCACGTTTACAAATAGTTTGAAGCTTAGCCTTTTCAGTTGTAACAGTTTGTAAACAGATTTAGTTTAGTTAGTTAATTCTGTTTCTTGTACAGTTGAAGTTAGTTGGTATTGTTAGAAGCTCTTTATGCGTAAGGCCGAGTATATAAGTGTCTTTGATTCATTATTTGTAATCAGGTTGATTAAACAGAGAATAAGATTCAGTTTTTGTCTTCTTCTCATCAAACTGTTTGTCAATGTCTCTGCATTCTCTCTTCTTCTTCCTTGTTTCTGCTTCTCCTCTACTTCTCCTTTGCATTCACACACAATAGACTGCAAAGTTTGACAATAATCGTTGTTGTTTGCAAGAACCTTTTAAACACAAAAGGTGGAGGCTAATCAACTTCTTATGTAGTCTACTACACATCTTATTATATAGATGTAGAGAAACATCACAATGACCAATATATCCTTCAAACCCTAATGACTCTTACAAATCCTAGTAACTCTTTTAATACTCCCCTCAAGATAGAACAACTAGGAGCACATAATATGAAGATAGATAAAAATAAAAAATAAGTAGAAAATTCACTAAAAGCTTCAACGCCGGTAGAAAAATAGCCGAAAAACTACAACGGGCGGTCAAATCTCAATGCAAAACACTAAAATAACGGGCGATCGTTGGAACAACTAGGACCAGTTGGCGCCCACCATAAAACACCATGGTCAATTGAATCTCAATGCAAAACACCAAGAGTCAATTGGATCTCACCGCAAAGCACTAAAAGTTGATTGGATCTCACTACAAAAACACCAAGGCCGGTCGGATCTCACCGTAAAACACCAAGCCCAGTAGAATCTCACTGGAAGACACCAAGAACTGCTCGAAAACCACTGCAAAACACCAAGGTCAGTTGAATCTCACAACAAAACACCTTGACTGGTCGAATCTTGGCAACCACAAAAACGATCATGTTTCTTGTGATCAACCAACAATGACGACACCTTGAATGGGAACTAATCCCCCTAAACAACAAACTCGATGGAAGGTCGACCAAACCAACAGAAACGGGGGTAAAACACGACTTGACAGGCAAGGAAATGCTTGAAATTGGACAAAACACCACTGAACTGGTTAAGAACAGCACTAAACCAGACAAAAACGTACTTATCTGGCTTTAAACAATGCTAAATCAGAAAGAAAACAACTAAACCAGATGTAAAAGATACTACACTGGTCTCCAAATCCTTTGAAACGAGAAGAAAACTACTAAACCAATTATAAATCGAACTAAATTGGACAAAAAATTGACGAACCGATTTGAAACCATATTGAACCAGACCTGCAAGGCACTTAACTAACTTGGAAGGCACTGACCGGTCGAAAAACAATTGAGCCGGACCTGAAATGCACTAAATCGAATGCGAAACACAATGAACATGTAACAAGTCTATAATATAGTTAGTTAGTTGAGAGGGTGGGTTATAATACAATTTAGTTAGTTTGGTTAGTTGAAGTGTTAGTTGGGGAAAGATGTATAAATAGCTTGAATGAGAATGTAATAGGGATCTTGTTAGTGAATTGTTCATTGTGAACTTGGAGGAGGAGTCCTCGAATACTTATGGAGGTTTAGGTATCCTCAAAATACCTAGTTTAATAGTCAATACATTCTTTCTTTCTATTCTTTCTTCTAGTTTTGAACTTATTAACAGTGCATTCATCATCAGCACTGTTACAAGTGGTATCAAAGCCCATTGATCCATTGAGTTTTTTCTTCTTTTCTTCCTTTATTCATGAGAACGAGGTCAGCAATGGCAGAAGAACCTCAAATGATGGAGATGATGAGAGAAATGCAGATTAATCTTGCATCCATGGCTGCTGGTTTGAGTGGTTTCAGGAAGGAGATGGATGAAATGAACCAGAAGGTAGACATCATCTCTAAACAGAAGGGTACAATGCATCAGGTTGAAGAGAATGTTGGTGAGCCTCGTGGTCATCTAGCTCAATGGGAAAGACACCTAGGAGACCTTTGTAGATTTGGTAAGGGTTCATATAATGACCCTATGGAGACCTTATCTAAACTTAAGCAAACTGGTTCGTTGGAGGAGTATAAAACTCAATTTGAGGTGTTAGCAAGTAGAGTTTTGAGGTTGATAGATTCTCATAAGTTGAGTATGTTTTTGGGGGGATTGAGAGATGATATTAGGGGGCCGGTAAGAATGTTTAATCCTAAAACATTGAATGCTGCATATGCTTTAGCTAGAATGCAGGAGGAATGTATTGTGATTAACAAGAAGTATGGAAAACCTGTTTGGGGTTCTTTTAGAAACCAAGAGGTGGGCAAGGAAGAGGATAGAGTGCAAAAGTGGGGTAAGACTGTAACTCTTGCTATCACGGTCAGCAAGTTGGGAGGCATCAAGAAGAAATTAAGTCTCCTTCAAATGAGAAGGTAGAGATCCAAGAAAAATTCAAGAGAGGAGCAAAGAAGTGTGACCAAACAAATCAAGAAATCAAGAACACTGACAAGTTGGAGCAAGAAAAAGAAGAAACAAAAAACCAGATGACGCAAGAAACAAATCCAGTTGAAGATACTCACCATCTCTTCGACCAAATGATTCAACCAAACCAAAAGGAATTGAGCCTATCAGAATCTATCAAAGTGAAGGTAATCCCAAATTCAATTTGTAGCACCAATTTCTTGAAAAAATTCTGCCCCTTTACCACCAAATTTTTGAAGAAATTTCAACATAATGGTAAGATTTATCATGATGAAGATTACGTGTTTGATAAAATGATGGAGTCGAAAATAGTGCTAATGAGGGATATGTGTTGGGATTATGAGTGGGGGGTGTTTAAGATAGGTTGGAAGCAAAAGACTGTACAGCAGGCTGAGATTGAATCCTGGAGTTCATTTGTGTTTCAATACTCAAAGGAGGATGATGTCCATGTTGTTTTTTTGAAACATCGATGGCGCTGGAAGAAAAGAATGTGGTCTGGGATAGAAGGGGCACAGTTGTCAAAGCTTTGCTGGTTCCAACTTAGAATAAAGATAAGCAAGTGCAAGTGTGCTTCTAGAAGAGGAGAGAGGTGCATTTGGCATTGAGTTGGATCCATTTTATTTTACTACCTACAGCAAAATGAGTCACTACAGTGAGGGTTTTGGGCCGACTTCCATAAGTAGGTCCATGTTTTGATGCTTTTGCAATAAAGGTGTATTGGCATAATTCATTTTTTTGTTGGAAGCGCACCTTGTGGGCAAGGTGCTTTGAAGAGGTGTGTAGTGTAACGGGTATATTAGATAAGTAAGCAACCGAAATGTGGTTAGCTAGTAGGAGCAAGTCTGTTAATTCTGTTAATTGGTTGTAATTCAGTTTATTTAGTTGAAAGGCTGTTAGTTTAGGAATGAGCTATAAATAGACTCATTTGTGTTTCAATACTCGAAGGAGGATGAGGTGCATGTTTTTTATTTGAAACATCGATGGCGTTGGAAAATTATAGGAGGAATCCTTTGGAATGGGCATGCTGGAACAGCACCTGAATCTGCCCATTGTTCGGCACCTGTGAACAAGACCAAGGTGTTTTGAAGAGGAAAAAGAGGCAACAAGCCATGTAGGAGGTTTGGCGAGTACATAGTTTCAGGAGGGGGATTACCTTATCAACAACTCTGCAGTGAGATCGCAGTAGAGTTCAATGATTGCTCTAAACAAGTTCTTGAAATGGAGTCGCTGTTTCTAAGTCCTGATTATAGCCGAATTGATTTAGCACAGTTGCTCAGAGCTGTTCAAGCTCAGGAAAAGCAGAAATTGCATCTGACCACTACAATTCAGGGTGTTAAAGAAGGCTGGTCGTCTAGTGAGCCATGAGAACTGCAGATACAAGAAACCAATGGAACTTGGCTTTTAATTCAAGCGCACCTTGTGGGCAAGGTGCTTTGAAGAGGGGAGTAGTGTAACAAGTCTATAATATAGTTAGTTAGTTGAGAATGTGGGTTATAATACAGTTTAGTTAGTTTGGTTAGTTGAAGTGTTAGTTGGGGAAAGATGTATAAATAGCTTGAATGAGAATGTAATAAGGATCTTGTTAGTGAATTGTTCATTGTGAACTTGGAGGAGGAGTTCTCGAATACTCATGGAGGTTTAGGTATCCTCGAAATACCTAGTTTAATAGTCAATACATTCTTTCTTTCTATTCTTTCTTCTAGTTTTGAACTTATTAACAGTGCATTCATCATCAGCACTGTTACAGAATAGTAAAGAACCAACGCAACAGGATGTGAAAGATGATGGACCGAACAAAAACCTAGGAAACTCGACCTGAATCGGATGAGAGACAATGCAAACCTCCAAACCTGATCAAAAAACCAGCAAACCCATCTATCCTTTCCCAGGATTGGGAAGATCCAAACATAACTCCAGTTATCCTTATCCAAGACAGGGAATAGCCAAGCAACTAGAACCAAACAGGGTCGTCTGTCGTTAAACACTACAAAACTGTTGGAAACTCACCGAAGACAATTAGATATGGTTGGAAAACAACCCAAAAGGCTGTCAAAAACTCAGAAATTCACTAAAAAAGACCACAACAGCCACCGTCAACCAACAAAGCAACAAACAACGCCAACAACCACTACATTATAGACAACCATGAGAACCACTATGAAAACACACATTAAACTTTTGTTCTTTTTAAAACTCATCAATGGATTCTTTTTTTTTTTTTTTCTCACAACGAACAACTTTTTAAAGCTCTATCAGGGCACTGCCCATGTGGAAATGAAGCCCACATGGGCAATACTGCCACCAGAGGGTCACTCACTAACACCAAGTACTAAAAGTTTAACCAAAGGAAGAGAACACAAAACTACAAATGAAACAATTAGATAAAGGATCTAAACCTTAAGGCTCTAATACCATTTTGTAGTTTGCATGAACGGTTTAGGCACGAAAGATAGAGGCTATTCAACTTAGTATGTAACCTACCATACATCTCATTATGTGGATGTAGGGAAATATCACAATGACCAAAACATCCCTCAAACCCTATCAATGATTGTTACAAACTCTAATAACTCTTCTAACAATAAAATTGATGGATTTATCTCGAAAGATCCTAAGTTTCTATAATTTAACCATTGATAGTGCAAATTACTCATTACTTTCTTTATGATGTTTATAAAAAGTTAAGAGTTATTTCATACAAGTTAATTTTGAAAATTATGACACTTAAGAAAGTTAATCTCACATTGGATGCGTCGATTGTAAAGGTGTTACATAGATGCTAAATTCTAAATTGGTTCTTTAATAGGTGTGGCTAGGAATTATAAGTGATTTCAATGAGCTCGAATTGTAACTTTGACTAGTTTTTCTGGAGTAATAGCAAAATATGGCTAGTGCTTTCCATATATCATGAAAATAGTATCAAAGCCAACTTAGTAATACCATGTGGTGTTAGGTCACTGCAACGTGACGTTTGGCCTTGAAGAGGACGTTAAGGATTTGAGCGGAGGAAATTATGACATCCTAAAAAGTAAGTCTGACATTGGGTGAGTAGATTGTAAAATTATTACATATGTGCTACTATTTAAGACTAGCACATGAATAGCCTTTTGGATTGAGAGCGAGTGGCCACTCAAATCTACATAATCTTCTTTGAGTTGGAGTGAATTTGCCCTTGAATTTGAACGCTTATTAGATGAGTCTCCAATGTACAGGTCAATATTTTTGACATTGAACACATCTCCAAAATGGCTAAGAAACACAGTGTCTCCTCATCAGAAACAATTGAACAATGGCAATTCATGAAGTCGATACACCTCCCGAAAGTACAATTTAGCTACATTCACCACATTAGAAGTTTTCGTGCATGCATAATTATAGTGAGTCATCTACAAAGGCCAATCAACCATAACAAAAATGGAATCATTATCTCATTGTATCCCCAGTAATCCCAATACAAAATTCATACTCACGTCGGTCCACTACTGATCTGGAATGGGAAGTGTCACATACAACCCAAGCATGAATAAAGATAACCAAAATGTTTGAATAGAATGCAAAAATAGAATTTAAGAATTGTAATATGATCACAGATCAAGGACGAAACTCTGCAAGTAGCTCCTATCCCCATCTACTATCTTTTCCACAAAAGCCTTTATAGTCTCAATTCTTAAGCATCAAGGAGATAAATGTGAAGCCATGCTACCTGATAGGGGAGGGATGTACACTGTAGCCCCAAAATATCCAATAATTAGTCCTTAATAGTATCAATCATACTAGATAATTAGGCACTCTTTTATTAGGTAACATTCCCTTTGTTTAAGATAATTAGGTCTTCCGCATAACAAATATTCACTTGGTACCTCCAAAAAACTGGCCTCCTTTCATTTCCTTACAATCCCTTCCATAACAGAATACCCTCCCCTTTTGAAATTTTGTATTATGATTAATTAACAATAAAAACCTCAAAATTTTATTCAAATAGTTGATTTATACCTCTAAACTTATGGTTTTACATTATTTACACAGTTTTTCAGTCTTATTTCCTTAATTTGTACATAAATGTTAATGGAGGTAGCTGTATCATTGTCATAAGGAAACATGAATAAAGATTGTTATTAAATTGTTATGTGAAATTTTAATGAAAATCTTTGAAACTTACATGTAAAAGAAAGTGGTATAATGATATGAAAGCTAGATGCATTTTCTAGAACAACCCTGAGAACAAACTACTAAAAATCTTTCTAATGAAAGTTAAGAAATGCCTACATAATTTAGTAACTATTGCTATAATAAAAGTGCTTGCATACAGACCATATACTAAAAATCTTCACGAATGGCAACTCTTTGTCCCCTTTTAGCTTGACAACAGTAGCTCCATCTTGTTGAGCAATGAAATCATGGAGAAGACTCATGAACTGAGGTATTGTAACGACATTGATTTATCAAGTTGTTACTGTAATGACATGCACATTACACTAAATTAATGTTAAAATGATTACACTTTACAGGAAGATGAAGGGAGGCGAGCTCCAACTATTGAATATAGAAGAACTACAAAAACTAGAGTAACTTCTCCAAGTAGGCTTGAGCCGTGTATCAAATGAAAAGGTTTGCCTCTATTTGTTGTGTTAAAGTAATGATTAAATTTACATTTTCCTATCAGCTTAAACTTTGAGGACAACTGGTAATTTAATATAGTATCAAAGCCAAAAGTCATGGGATCGAATCTTGACTCCGTCAAATCACTCCTATTTAAATTAAATATTATATTTGTTGGGCATCATCTATTAAAATGGGGTTTGAGCCCACACGTGAGGGGGAGTGTTAAAGTAATGATTAAGTGACTAAATTTATCTTTTTCTATTAGCTTAAACTTTTAGGACAACTGGTAATTTAACATGTTTCTATTTTCTAGCATTATAATGATCGAGCACTGAAATTTCTATTGACATGAGAAGCTTTTACATGTTTCAGGATGAAAGATTTCGAGAAAAGATCAGTGCCTTTGAGCTGAAGGTCATGTTTCAAACTGCAAGTATTTTACAACATTTCATGCAATTATTATAATTTTGAAAAAATATAGAATGTTAAACACCTTCATGCTTTCTTACATAATGCTCCCCAAATTTATCAATTTATTTAATTAACTTGGAGTATTACTGGCAATGCCACAATTCCAATTAATTGGTAATTAGTGGGTGTTATTACCCTAACATTAACTTATTAGAGTATATCATATAGCAAATAACTAAATAAAAATGATCTAATTTAACACTAAATATCTTTTAACAATTCATCATCTATCCTTGAATATAAACACATAGCATACAATTAAAATGCAACTATGAACAATTAATAACTTCTAACTATACTAAGCAAACCTAACCCAATAAGTCCTTCACTTAGCATCTCCAGCTAGGGGTGAAAAGGCGGTTATTGGCTAACCGCTAGCCGTAACCATCTAAGGGTTAGTAAAATCCACTAACCCAATAAGTCCTTCACTTAGCATCTCCAGCCTTACAAAATAATCCATTCTAAAATCTGGTAAACCTACTAATATGCAAAACACCGACATGTTTTATAGTGAAAAGTAACTACATAAGTCCACAATTTAGTAAGTAAATTATCATGGAGTTAGCTATGTAACAAGCCTTAAGTAGCAATTTCTAATTTTCATCTATCATGTCATGGGTTTTAGAAATGGCTTGTGTTGTATCTGTTATTATGCCAATAGGAAAAATGTGGTTAATCTTGAAGTTTTTTTTTTTTTTTGTAACAAGACATTCATTCAACAAACAAGGGAGCGAAAGGCCTTACAACAAGACAAAACAAGAGAGGGGGGATGGATCTTTACCACTACAAATGGGGGAGGATGGGGGGGAGTAAGTGGGAATGCAGTCCAATGAATGTTTGATTATTGTTTGCACATAATCAAACATTCATTGGAAACTTCGAATAGTTAGATGTGTTAACGTTTATCTGATTTGGGAAAAAGAGGAATTTGTGGTTATTTTATAAAAGAAGCAGAAATATTTCGAGCTTGTTCCAAGACATTGCTTTGCAAGTTATACTCAGTGTGTTCCCTATATGGCTTTTTTCCCTTCACTCACTAACACAAACATTTTTATGTTCTGGGGTATTTCTAAAAAACGTTTTACTCTTTGGGTTTCTATGTTGTTGGTTTTGTTCTCTTTTAATGTGTTGTGGGTGCCTAAGGTTGGCCCTACCTTTGTTTTTTTGAGGTTGTTTCTGGGTTTTAAGTTGTGTTTGTTGCTGTCCCTTTAAATGCAGGTTGGCCAACTGATTGAGGATAACCAGAGACTAAAACAGGTATCAGGTCGTGAATTTCCTTCCCTTCCTTTGTTTCCCTACTTTCTCAAAAGTTACAAATGTCTCTTTTCAGCAGATGGAGAATCAGTATAACATTATAACAAATGCAATTGAACAAGGTCAGTCATCTGAGTCGACCACCAATATTTGCAGCTCAGCTGATCCTCCGGATCCCCAAGACCAACACATCGACGGCACTTCTCTCAAGTTGGGGTAAGTTTGCAACATTACTGAAAATATAAAACAGACTCCAAATACACTTAGAGGGGGTGAATAAGTGTTTATTACAAAGTATGTGAAATTAAAAATATAAAACATGCAAACATTCATCAAATATAATAGAAAGTAGCAAATCAATCACACACATATATTTGGAGATGAAGATGAAACATTTTAAAAAACTCTCTAAAAGTAAAACTTCTCCAGGGCAGCCAAACCTAATAAATAATTATAAGAAAATCTAGATCACAAACATAAGGACACTTGCAACCTTTTTCAAATCCTAGGCTCTATAAGATCAACAAACTTCCCGCTTGTCTCATAGCTCAACAATCTTCTTGAAGTGATTCTCCTTTATCGGATTCTCCGATAGACTTCTTAATCCTGATAAACAAAACAGCTTCTCAAACACAACTCTCTAAAAGAAAAATAGTTCCAAAGCTCTGAATACTAATAATTCTCTCTTAGCACAATATAGAGTTTGCCCCCTTAATTGCTTGAAAAATTGTCCTTTGTAGAGTTCTATATATAGGCAACTGAGAATGAGGTTTCCTTGGTGAAGTAGAAAACCTTATTATGGAAACTTCATGACTGTGTCGTACGGTTAACGGTGACATTCAAATAGAACTAGGGTTTTATAGAAGTCCACACTAAAATTAGAAAACCCTAATGCAGCAACAACATACTTCTGTTCGGATGGAATTGACTTCCGTTCGGACGCGGCTTCATCCGTTCCGACGGACTTGCGAACATGCAGACGTGCAGCGAACAAAGCTCTCGGGTTTCACTATGTACTTCATCCGTTCAGACAGTCCAACAAACAAAGCTCTAGGGTTTTACTATGGAATGCTACCATTGGGACACCAGCAAATGCTCTTGCAAACGAAGCTTCAACCTAGAAAAAATTACACTTTTTGAACACCAAATTAATCAACATAAAAACTAACGATTGCAACACCAATTTTATTTGTCTGGTTTTCTGGTTTTAATATGTACTTAGTGTATTAAGAAACCCTTAATTATAATTTATAAAATTTACCTAGCAACCACTTGACCAAATAGATAGATATCTGTCCTTGCGTTTAACTATTTAGTGTTATAACGATATATTCTTCTAACATTTACGCTTTTGTTTTCTAGTAATATAAGAGTAATATGAAACTAATGGTTTCAGTGATATTGGTTTTGAACTCATCAATAGCTTTGGTTGGTGACAATATTGGTGATACTATTTATGTTGGTATATCTTTCTATGTCTTGCAGGTTACCTTTCCCTAACTCACGTTGAAAGATAAAGAAGGTGAAGAGTAGATGGATACGCATTCTCTCAACTGAAAAACAAGCATATATATGTCCAAATAAAACCAAGCTCACTGTTGTCGGAAATTCGTGTAAGACCAATTTATTTCCGTAAGGTGATCAAAAAAAGTACCATTGAGACTGATTTCGGGAGAATTATGCCTGACTTATTTTTAGGAAACATATATTGGAATTGTAGAGTTATTAGTAAAATATATTGTTTTATATCTCTATCTCTATACCCAGGTGATGTGAGATGCCACACATTATCCACAACAAAATGCCCTCCCCTTTTGGGATTTTATATTATGATTAATTAACAATAAAAACCTTAAACATTTCGTCAAATAGTTGATTTATACCTCTAAACATTTATTTCCGCAAGGTGATCAGCAATAGATGTACCATTGCATGTGACTGATTTCGGAATTGCAGAGTTATTAGTAATTCCAATATATGTGATTAATGTTTCCTTTTTGCAGTTGTTTTCTGTTTTAGAGGAAAAAACTGGAAAATGAAAATGAAGGTTTTAGTGAGTGAGTGTTATAAATCATTATAGTACTCATTGTGGAAACCAATATTCGTAACAGACAATGGCTTAAGCAGCTTTATGCTGAGGTAGTTTAGGGGGAAGTGTAAAGGATGATGGTATTTAACCCTAGCAAGAGGGTTTGACTTTTAGATAGTTGAGCTTGTTAACCTTAATTACTTATGAGGTTAAAAACTACTTCCGCATCAAGTAGGGTCCAAAACTTGCTTGTAAAGTGATGCGTGCACACTTAATTCATGATTCATTTGATCTTTTTGACCATCAAGGGAATTGAAAGTGTCATATCATTGTTTACACATCTATGAAATTGTTGTGTAATGGCATTCATATTTGACCATTGATGTCGAGGGACAAGGATCCTCTCCAGTTCAAAATGGACTGGAGAGGATCCAGTTGATGGCTACGATCTCTAAGGAGAGATGCTAAGGCCATCAACCAGACACGTGGCGCATTAAAAATAATAATAATAATAAAATATTATTTTACTTTTAAAAATAAATAAATTATAAAATAATAAAATAATTCATATCATTTTCCTCTGATGGTTCTGACGACGCCAAGTTACTCCCAAGGGTCTCTGATGACGCCAAAGTACTCCCAACTTGCTCCGACGACACCAAGCAAGAGCTGGATCTCGGCGTTCCGACTTCCGAAGATGGTTGTCATGGAGTGGTGTTGATTTGGTTTGGTTTGGTTTTGATTTGGCTTCATGTTTTGCCATGACCGTTGGTGCTCTTGATTTGGATTTGATTTTATTTGGTGTTTTGATTTTTCGTGACCTGTTGGTGCTTTGATTTGGTTAATTGGTTATGTTGTTTGGGTTTGGGTTTGGCCCTTCGGGTCTTGATGAGGGGTGGAGAGTGGAGAGGTGGGAAGGGAGGAGGGAGTGGATGAGAGGGTTTTCTGACCACCCAGCCTCGGCCAGAGACACGAGACACGCTACCTTCTTTCCCCAACCAGCTTTAAAGAGAGAAGTATGGAAAGCTTTGAGCCTTTCCCCAACCGGTGGCGATTTTTCTCACCATATCCTTCTGTGCTCAACAATATGGATGTTGAGGTGGTCAAGGAAAGCTGTGAACATAATCCAAACGAATAGAGTGATTTGTCAATGAAATGCTTTGCCACATTCTTGAATCCAAGGAACTCCAAATCATCAGTATTAGAAAATTTAGCTTTAATAGAAGAAATTAATTTATTTGGACGGAACTCTCCAATTAATCAATCCAAGCCAATTTATTTCAGGTCCCAGAATGTTGAGTCCATTGCCGTCCTTAGGTTCGCCATTTTGAGTCTTTCTCTCTCTCTCTACTGTTTGGTTTGGTCACGGATGGCCAGACCCAGCCGTGAGTTACGCAAACGGAGCAAATGGGTCTTCAAAATCACAGTTGAGTGTTTTTCTTTCACTGCATACATCACTGAAGAAGCTAGCTTTGAAGACGAAGAAGAAGAAGACCATTTTATGATTGATTCTCCGACGTAATATACCGGTGAGAAATTGGCTGGCACCGGCAGGGACTTGGCCAGAAAAGGGATGTGAAGGTAGAAGACGGAGAAGCCATTGTAGGCCAAGATGAGAGCAAAAGGCAAGGTGGGCAAGCAAAGGAGAAGAGCTAGGACAGATCTCTTCAGTTCCTGTAATTGGTGAAGTATGGGATGGCCGGAGCCACCCCATGGCCAACTGTGGCCCTTGGGGGTGGTCTGGCCACCCTCAATGGCCATATAATAATAAAGAAATAAAAAATCATTATTATATCGTTGTAGTTTCTATTTATTTTAAAAATAGAAAATAATATTTTATTATTTTTTTAATAATAGGACAGGTGGCAGAATAATGGCCTTAGGATTTTTTTTAGGCCATCTTGGCCATTAACTGGAGGCCTCTCCAGTCCTATTGGACTGGAGAGGAGTCGGATCCGATGTCGAGGGCATTGTAATCTGCAGGGTAGAGAACTTTTTTGGTGAGATTCAGAGTGTAAAGTATTCTTTGGGCATTGGTTCCTGGACAACTCGTATCTGCGTCCAGGAACCAGTATCTGAGATTTAGAAGTATGTTTGGCTAGCTGTGTCTGGACATGTCCTCTTGCCGTCTAGATAAGGTTAGTGGGATTTGAAATTATTTGAGTTTCAAAAACCCAAAAGTCACTCTTACTTTCTCATTTTGGGATTTAGGTTGTTATTGTCCGTAGAAATATTTTCAAAATTAATAGTTACTAAATATTAGTTTGTACCTTGGGAATCTTTTAAAATGGAAGATTTTAAAGAACATTAAATGAAGAGAGTCCCACATTGGAAAGAAAGAAAGTGAAGTTGGCATTTATAAAGCTTAACAAACTTTAAGCTATTATAAAAGCTTAGATGTACACTAGTATACACTAGTATGTTTAGCTTCTCTTTTCGAAAGATGAAGTTTTGGAAAATTTTAAAGTTTACAAAATAGAAGTGGAAATCAATGTGATGTTAGAATTAAATGCCTTAGATTCGATAAAGGAAGAGAATGGAGAATTTCATTTTCCTTCTTATTCTTAATATAGTTTTTGAGGTGAAGTGTTATTTACAATGTATTATATATTAAATAGAGTACAATAAAAGAAATTGAAGATTACCCCATATGAATTAGTGGAAAAAATAAAAAATAAAACCCCCAATCTTAGTTATTTTAAGGTGTGGGGGTGCAGTGCTATTGTTAGATTGCCTAAACCAAAAATCAGGAAATTGGGACAAAAAGCCATAGAATGTATTTTCTTAGGTTATGCAACACTGTTATAGAACCTAATAATTCTGTGGAGGTAAACATTGTTATAGAATCCATAGATACATAATTTTATCAAAATAAGTTCACATTAATTCCATCAATTAATGATAAGATGGTGGAACTTATTAGAAATAACAATGAATCTAGTGAGCCAAGTGAACCTTCTGAACAGGAGGAGTAAAAGCGTGAGAAAGAAAAAATCTTTTGTAATGACCCAAGTTTTTAAAGATGTAATTTTAAGAATATTTTATAACTAGATAGAATAGTAATCTTGGAGGTGTCTAAAGAGTGTGGATATTTATGGGAATATATTTTGATTGATGGAATTTAATTTATAGGCCTTGATTTTATTAATAAAGATTTTTATTTTAGGCTTTAAGAAGAGTAATGAGACTAATTAAAAAGTAGAGAAATTGGTCCCCATTAATTAAATAAATAGTGATACTTTTATATATATATATATGTATAAGTTATAACTCATTTAATTATATTATTATTTTATTACTAAGCGGCAAACGTGGATGTGTGTGAGTGGATTTTGCCATAGCTGGTTTTACACACAGTAGAAGATTCACGAGAATTTGATTTTGCATGGATTGTGTTGGTTTTGATGCTGCACTAGTGAGTTCTTTTTTCTTTTTCTTTTTTTTTTTCCTTTTTTTTGTTAGCAAACCAATATTCATTCAAACAAATCGAGATGAGTAATGATATAAGGAATAGTAGAGTCCTCTTAGAGTCATCCCAAATGTGATGTGGCATTTAAAATCACCATTCACTTTGAGATTTGTGATTTTAAATGTCACATCATATTTGGGATGACTCTAGAAGGACTCTAGTCCTCCTTATATCATTACTCTACAGAAAAAACAAAAAAACAAAAAACAAAGAACAAAAACAAGCTTACTAGAAATTCCAATTGGACAGATATCAAAAATCAGGAATGAGATCAAAAAGGGAAAGGAGAAATGCGAATGCAGTTCGAAAAAACTCTTACCACGGCGTATACTGGTGATGAATACAACCATCGGAGGTACAAATATGTTGAGAAGGAAAGGTCAATGATATCTGACCATTCATTGACAAATATATTGTATTAGTTGTATATTTGTTCAGTTGCCTTTTATACTTAGACTACCTAGAATAGATTAGCATGATTGTAGGAAATCTCTTGTATAAAGCTACATCTCCTGATTCAATAAAATTATTCAAGGCAAATATTATTTTTGCTTCTTTACATGGTATTAGAGCAGGGAACGATACCCTAGCTCTCTGCCCTCTTTCTTTTTGCCGTTCTTTTTTTCGTTGTTTCTCATTATCATGACGGAACAACAACCTTCGAATGGAGGCAAACTTGATGCTGCCAATCCATATTTTCTTCATCATTCTGATCATCCAGGAATGGTGCTTGTTTCCAAGCCCCTCAATGGGGATAATTATTCGACATGGTGTAGAGCCATGACGATTTCCTTGAATGCCAAATCCAAGTTAGGTTTCATAGATGGGACCACGACAATGCCGTCTGCCACAGCCAAACCAGACGAATATGCTTCGTGGAAAAAATGCAACGATATGATCCTCTCTTGGATTCTCAATTCACTCACACAGGACCTTGCAGACAGTGTCATTTTTTCAACCACCGCCCAGGAGGTATGGGAAGACCTTCGGGATCGTTTTTCTCAAAGCAATGCCCCTCGTATTTTTCAGATTGAGAGGGACATTGCTTGTCTTGCTCAAGATCAAATGACTGTTGCAGCTTATTACACGAGGCTAAAAAAATTGTGGGATGAACTAGGATCCTATAATGACACCGTTTGCTCTTGTGGGGCAGACCATAAGAGACGCAGATTGATGCAATTTCTCATGGGACTCAATGAGTCCTACAGTGCAATCCGAGGGCAGATTTTGTTGATGAATCCGCTACCTGATGTTGCC
>CM017322.1:24968208-24998188 GCA_006937295.1 Carpinus fangiana
AAATTGGGAAATATATACTTTAGTAATAAGCTTTTAAATCTTAAAGTTTTAGAGCTCCTTAAAGTGTGTGGGTTAGGCATAATTCTTTTATAATTAGTTTATGTCAATTCTAATTATTAGAATTCAACTTATATTATTATAATGTCTAAATTGCTTGATTGAATATCTTAGGGGATGATATTATATCCAAGAGTTAAATACCTTATTACTCCCTAGTGTATCACTTTTTTATTTTTTCATCCCTATGGTTTGATTTTTATCACAGAAGATCCTTGTGGTTTTGATAAAGGACCAAATTAGTTATTTCGTCAATTAGCTGTTAGTTAACTTAACAGAATAACACGTGAACCAATTAAATCTTGCCATGTGTCATATAATTTATTATTTTTTTATTTAAAAAAAATTAAAAAATATGTTTTTTTTTTGGAAAAAAGAACTGGCCAATGTGGCCACCCCCATGGAGCTAAGGGGGTGGGCCACCCCCAATGAGCCAAGGGGGGTGGCCGAAACCACCTCCAAGACCCACTGGGGGTGGTTTCGACCCCCTTGGCCCAAGCCACCAAGACACTCTCTTTTCATTGATGCTATTTCAACTAAAACTGGAGTAAAGCTATGGATAGCTGAGTTGAGTTTAGTCTGCAGTCATGAGTTTGATTCAAAATCGGTAGCCATCCATGGAAGAAGTCCAACGACATGCTTTGAGATAAAGAAAATGGTTCAAGTTTTGATGGTCTAGTCTGCAGCTTTGATGGGTCTTGGGGATGGTTTCGGCCACTCCCAATTTTAATTTTAAAAATAAATTACATGACACATGGTAAGATTTAATTGATCCACATGTCATTCCGTTAAGTCAACTAATAGTTAACGGACGGAATGACCAATTTGGTTCTTTATTAAAACCACAAGGACTTTCTATGATAAAAATCAAACCCTAAGGAAGAAAAAATAAAGAAGTAAAACCCTATGAGGTAATTAGGTATTTAACCCTATATTCAATCATCTTTTTAAATATTACAAATTCGTCATTCTGCTACCTAAATTTTATTAAGTAGTTTACAATAGTGCCATTGTAATGCTCAAGTAATATTAAAAGTTTTAGATAAATATTACATTAATGCTGTAGCCCATATAAAAATATATGATAACACTACATAGTCGACATTATAATATTTTATATAGATATTATACTGTCCAATTTTGGATAGAGCATAGGAAGAAATTAAGAGAGCATTATTTTAGCCTCTTAAATGTAATTTTAAACTAATATATGGTCGCGCGGGTGCATTAAATGCAGTATATATTAGAATTAGGGGTTAGAACGAGAATCAAACTTAACAGTCTACAATGAAAAGTAAGTATAACTACTTACTGAGACTGATATTGTTTTATAAAGATTTCAAAGTATAATTATTACATGAGCCTGAATATTTTATGAATAACATGATTACATGCTTTCAATTATTTTTATATGTATTGAAATAATTTGCGAAATGCAAGGAGATGATTATGAGAACAAAAAAAAAAAACAAAAAAAAACCAAAAATAAAAAAAATAAAGATTTTAAGAGAGACCTGTTATATATTGCATACTGCTGAACATTGAAAATAAGAGATGAATTAAATATGAAGTAAGAAGGTTTTCATATGCTAACGGTGGGACCCGAATGAGCCTTTCAAGTTAAATAAGAAACCTTTTATCTTTATAGAGTTGATTGTAAAATTATAAGGTGTTATTATGTTAACGATGGAAGTCGAAGGAGCCTTCCAAGTTAAAATAAAAAGCCAAGTGTTAACCGATGAGCCATAGGTGTCTTCTGATAGCCGTAAATGAAAGGTTTAAGTCCTTTAGAAAGCCAGAGAGGCCAGAGATCATATTGCATACATTGAATAATGTGATTTATTTGTTTTACCTCTTTATATTTATATGTTATTTATTTTATGAGATGCAAGTAAAATGCATATATGTATAAATATAAAGTTGTATGTCTAGAAAAGATAAATAGATTTTATTTTAAAATAATTTTCCATTATATTAGTATTGTTATTTTATATGTTTTTTATCTTTATTTTTGGTGCTTATGTTTTTTCATTTTTGTTTTTGCCCCTTATGTTTTTTTTCTATTTTTTTTTATTCTTTTACTTTCTATTTGTATCAATCAATTCGGGAAAGACAAGAGATAGAGAGTTTCTATTAGTTGTTTCTCAATGAAAAATTATACTACAATTATTTTTTTTCTTTGTTTTGATAGAGTAGTTATTTTCAATTATATTAATATTTTCGTTATTTCATTTTTTTTTATCTTTATTTTCAGTGCTTATCTTCTTCCATTTTTATTTTTTATTTTTTTTGTTTTTGACCCTTATTTTTTTCTAATTTATATAATATTTTTTATTCAAATAATTACTTTTCTTTTGTAAATTTTACATTGAATTCAGGAAATAATAGTGAGAATTTCTTTTCGTAAAAACTCAATTTTTTCAATATATTTCACTCAATTTTCTAATTGTAGATTTATTTATTTATTTATTATTTATTTTTTTTTGTTTTTTGTCTTCGTTTTCCTTTAGGTCTTAAAATTAGTTTCTTTTACTTTTATATATGTGAAGGATGGTTGAAAAAAAAAAAAAAAAATCAATTTGACAAAACCTTTTCTTATATTTGTGGATTTCATTGGAACTGAGAAAAAGGTAGTTCTTTTTTATTATATTAGTATTTTTTATTTGTTTACGTTTTTTTTTTTACCTTAATTTCTATTCTAATTTATATATTATTTTTTATTCAAATTTTCTTATTTTTATTTGATACAAGTTACAAATTTTCTTTTGTAAATTTAATTGATTTTTGTTGTTTATTTTTGTTTTTGGGAGTGTCAATATTCTTGCCACTATTTTTTATCTCTTTCTTTTTTAAAAGAAAAATTAAACCACCAACATTTTTTTGTTTACAAAATTAGTAAATATAACTGTAATCAGATATCATTGTTAGAATATAATGATTAATCAATCATTTTCTATAATTGATCAATCTAAGTTTTTATTTTAATTTTTTTTTTTCATTTTAAACTACATATATGGGAACAAATATTTAACACGTTTCAATTTATAAGAACTAAAATTTATGAATTTTTAAATTTATTGGATATGTGGGTTTATGCTATTAAACTACAGTTTAAAATGATCTTATGAACATCTGTCATTTTTTGTAGCTAATTTGTTAATTAAGACAAGAAAATAAAATTTGTTGTTGATAATCTTTTAAAGACTTTTTGACTTAATTATATATATAAAAAATAAAAACCCGGCACATAGCACGGGCTCTAAGCTAGTTTCCAATAACATGAAAGATGAGAATAATAAAGAAAAATTATCTTCCTTAATTTTTCTCACTGATCTCTCTTTAATTACAGAAATAAAAAAAACTTGACTTTATTTTACTTTCCGAATTTCTTTTGAGAATAGAAAACTTATACATAAGAATCCCCATATTATAACTGATTAACGTTTAAGGATGAGTGAAAATGTATTTTAAATAGGCAAGCAAGATAATATATGATAATATAGTAAGAAAAATTATAAAGATAATATATTTAAAACTAATAAAATATGAGGTGTTTATTTGTTTTGTTAGTTATATTCTTTAATTTTTTTAATTAATTTTTTTTTTCAACTCTATCTTTTAATCTTCCTTGCGGTGAGTCAAAATTCTAGCTAGTTTTCCCACTGGTTACGTACAGATGAACTGACTTATTTATGGGAAACATATATTGGAATTGCAGAGTTATTAGTAATTCCTATTCTTCGATATAATCATCAAATTCATGTGTGGTGATGGGTGATAAGTTTGACATCCTTCGTGTGATTACCTTTTTTTCTTTTCACTTTTTTCAATTCAATGCAGGGAAAGGGAAACATATTACAATAAAATAAAAAACAAAGTGGGCATAGCCTTCTCGAGAACAATTGAAAATTAGTCAAATAAATGGCGAGTCCTTTCAAAGTAATTGATACAGCCAACAAAGGCAATTGAAGTAAACAAAGTTTTGTAAATGAAACAAAACCCTAAAAGGTTAGCAACATGACCTTCAGTAGTCAGTTGAGGCAACCACACACGACCACCAATGGTCGATGGAGAGTGAAAACTATGTCAAAAACAGAAATAAAAGTTAGAACAAAAAACTAGCAAAAAATAGAAATGCAAAAAATAAAAAATATAAAGAAAAAAACAATAATAAATAAAATCACTGAACAATGACATCGGGGGATGGAATGGTGGACGAAGGCGACATGGCTATATGAGTAATAGTAGGGATGATCTTGTTATCATCTCAAAATTGATATAGATTTTAAAATTATCATTGGATTTGGAATTAATCATTATTAAATTTTAATATAATGATAATTTTAAAAGTCACACCACTATAAAAAATAAAAAAATAAAAAATAAAAATAAAATTACTATTTTACAATATCATGAGTGGAGTTCTTGAGGGACTGATTTGTAAGAGGGCACAAACATGTCATATAATTTAAGGTAAAGTCCACTCAACCTCCTCAAACTACCATCTCAATGATAATTTATTCCTCAAATTATCAATTGCGACAATTTACCTCAAAACTACTAAAACAATGATAAGATACCCCTAATTTTTTGAAAATGACAAAATTACCCTTACTAAAATAAAATAAAAATACTAAAATTTAATTTATTATTTTTTTTTCAAAATTTTAAGGTATTTTTATCTTATTGAAAATTTTATAGAGGTAATTTCGTCATTTTGCTAACATTGAGGGTAAATTATCACTGTTTTGGTAATTTGGAGAATAACTTATCATAATCGATAGTTTGAAGAGTAAATTGTCATTCAAATAGTAGTTTAAGGAATTAAAATGAACTTTATCATCTAATTTATGTTGAAGATCCGGAAAGCAAACCAAGATAGCCCATAAATTAAATAACCATTTTCACTTTATTATCTCATCGCCTTGGAAAATGTAGAAAGCTATATCATTTAATTATTCCTTATACTTTTTACTGCCAAAGCTCCAAATTTTAGACAACCCATGTTTCGCC
Source organism: Carpinus fangiana (assembly GCA_006937295.1). Taxonomy (NCBI): domain Eukaryota; kingdom Viridiplantae; phylum Streptophyta; class Magnoliopsida; order Fagales; family Betulaceae; genus Carpinus; species Carpinus fangiana. The sequence continues at coordinate 24,973,279 of CM017322.1, forward strand.
ACAACAGGAAAAATGTTTCCTTCAACTTTTTCACTCTGTTTCATTATCTATCTCTCTCTCTCTCAACTATTGGTTCTGTGTGAGATGTCAACACCAACCTTGGAAGATAGAAACTACTTCTTGCCGATGTGAAGGGTTGGAACATTTATCCGGGAAAATGATGAGAAAGAAGATGATGGTAAGGCACTAGGCTGTGAGTGGAGCAGGAGGGCTGTTTAAGAAGGCTTTGGGGCTCTCTCTGCGATGCTGAAATAGTCTTTTCTGCCCTTTGAGGGCACCACCTCAAAGTTCATTCTCCAATGCGTGTATGATCATTTAACCACCATGATTGAACAAACTAGACGAATGACTGAAAAAAAGTACTACAGAGTCTTATGGCTTCTGCAGAACACAAACAATTAACTCTCATGGAACAGAGAAAGAGTGATGGGTTAATGTTTGTTGTTGCTACATATTTTTGAAGGTAATGTTGTGGTATTGCTAACTATTGCCTGTTAGCTTATAGTAAATTTTTGGGAAAAATATAAAAAACCCCCCAAACTACCAGCTATTTATTATTTAGCCCCCTGAAGTTTCAAAAGTGATATAATAACCCTCCAAACTATAAAAAGTTGCATTTTGGCCCCCTTCGTTAGTATTACCGTCAACATGGATGGAAAAATCAAAATTACGTTGTTTTGACAATATTAAGTTACTAAAATACGCTCTTGGAGGAAAAAAAAAAATTAAAATAAGGATCAAAACGGCGCCGTTTTGGCTTAAATTAAGGTTTTCCACACTTACCAAAACGGCGCCGTTTTGGTAAGTGTTAGGAATAAATAAATAAAAAATCCCTATCAAGGTTGCCGAGCCTTCGCCGGAGTTGCTCAAAACTTCGCCAGATTGCCTCTGCTCTCTCTAGAACAACCCAGGTTGCCTAACCATGTCCGCAATTGCCATTCTTGGATCGCCGGACCTCGCGTTCAATGTGAACGACCCAGACTCAACTCCGTCCTACCAACCCAAAGCCGACCCATCCTCAGACTGTGGGTCAACGAACCTGCCATAGCCTCGGTACAGGGTCGGCACCCCAATAGGTTTGCCGACCCCTCCTCAGCCAACCCATACTCGGGTTCCCATACACCGGTTTGCTGATCCTCGCCACAGTGGTCGTCAACCAAAAAACCACCAACCCGCAGTTCACCCATGAACCTGCGAACCCCACTTTAGGTTTGCTGAGTCTGACATGTTCGTTGACCATGCCTCGTCACCGAGTCTGCCTCGAACTGTGGGTCACCGACCAGGCCTCGTCGTCGAGCTTCGCCTCGCCCATGGGCACCATATATCGCCATCCTTGGATCGCCAAGCCTACCAAGTTCGCCGAGTCTGAGCACCTTGCCTAGTCGCCGTCAAGCTCACCGAGCCTCACATCGCAACTTGGGCTGAGGCGATTTTCTTGGCTTCCAAACACAAATTACTCTCTTCGGATTTGGGGGCTTTTTCATGGGGTCTAGGGATTTTTTTTTTTTTTATTCCTAACACTTACCAAAACGGTGCCGTTTTGGTAAGTGTGGAAAACCTTAATTTAAGCCAAAACGGTGCTGTTTTGATCCTTATTTTAATATGGTGTTTTTTTTTTCTCCAATAGGACATTTTAGTAACTTATTATTGTCAAAACGACGCATTTTTGATTTTTTTTTATCCATTTTGATGGTAATACTAACGGAGGGGGCCAAAATGTTTGGTAGTTTGGGAGCTACTTTATCACTTTTAAAACTTCAGGGGGCTAAATTGTAAATAGCTAGTAGTTTGGGGAGCTTTTTTATATTTTTCCCTAAATTTTTTTATTTATCGTTCGGATGTTTTAGAGTTGCATTTACTTCTTGTATTTCAACTTTTACCTCTCATGCATAACGATCTTTGCATTTATTCACTACCTCCTAATTAATTTTGTTGTCCTCGTACATTGGTTGATATCATTTCTTTAAGTATTTCTTCATATTATACAGAGTATGGATATCCAAATGAATGATGCCTTGCTTTTATTTACTTATAATCTTATAATGCAAAGAGTTTATTTATAGGCAGGTGGATAGAATACAAAATGGTATAAGATATCAAATCTAATTTGATTTGATTACAATCCTATAATGTAAAATCAAATCTCCTAATATCTTCACAAGGAAAAGGATAATGTAATAGATCTATTCTATAAAAAGATGGGCCAGTCCATAATCCTAGACTCCTAGTTGTGCATAAATGTTTTTTTTTTCTTGATAATTGATTTTGAATAGGGTTGTTTGGTTTGAACCTATTCGAAGTAGGCAAGCTTAAAATTGGTTGGATCATGTTTGACTGATTTAGAATGGATGATGTAGGATCTGTATTTATCCATGTGGGCCTTGCGGCCCTTCTAGAAATCGAGCCCGAACAAAAACCCATCAAAGTACTAAGCAAACCCAGCCCGTCTGAATGCTATTTCAAACTATTAGATCCTCGGCCCTTCTGAGGATCGGACTCACTATTGAATCCTCGGTAAATGTCCGAAGATTATATTCATTATTGGATCCTTGGGAATATCCAAGGATCGATTCAAATCATCCGGTTGCCCATTACCAGGTCCTCGGTTATGCCGAGGATCTCCTCTGCCCACTAGGCAAACATCTCCAGATGCCTATAAAAGGAGAGCTCTATCCTTACTTCTAAGGTATCCAATACTTCTCCCATTTCATTGTTTTTCTCCAAGTTATTAATCATCTTTGAGATCACATCACTGACTTAGGCATTGGAGCTCTCATCATCGGGACACCACCGGTCGCTCTTATCTTATTTCTCTCTTTTGCAAAAGAGTTAATCCATACACAAACATCCAACCATCAATATATCGATCAATAGAAGTTCGCCACGTCATCCTCGGAAAACTGTGTTCTAACAGTTTGGCGTCGTTTGTGCGAACGATTTTTTAAATCTGTTCTTACTCATAAACTTATTCCGGAGGATGGCTGTTCAACCACAACGAGTCTCCTGTTTAGGAGCCCCAACAATGTCCAAACACCCGGGTGCCTAGGAAACCTCGCTAGAAAAAAATCATCTATTGTGTCAATAGTTCTGTGGAAGCCACAAAGAAGGAATTCGAAGGTCTCACTTCTTGGCTGCTTCATCGAAGGGAGCACGAGCGTAAAGAAAAATGCGAGTCCATCAGTGTGGGAAAAGTTCCAGTGAAGGAGCACAGCCGCGGATGTTTCACCCTCGAAAGCCGCTGAACATGCTCCCAGAGTAGATGGGACGTTCCTCCCTGGGAGCCACGTCACGAAGAAATCAAAGAGCTACAATCCTATGACGAGAATCATTGTGAACCTTATTACCCTCACAACTGTCATAGTCAGTCTCCCACCGATCAATCGTATCTTAGCTGGCCAGCACGCATCAAATACCAGGAAGCCAACCCTGGCCATCGTGTACAAGATAGGAAGAAGAAAGGGAAGAGGTGGCTCTTCTGATTAAAAAAGAAAACATACATGCCACGGTCGACAAACCTTTGTCAAACACTGATCCGCCCTATACGAACCAGGTAATGAGTTCTTCCTTTCCCGAAAAATTCAAAATTCCTCCAATTAGTAGTTACGACGGAAGGGAGATCCCATTATCCATATAGAAGATCTCCAGACTCACCCTTCCTTCTATAACATCCCTGACGAGACTGCTTGCCAAGTTTTTCCCCTAACTCTGAAAGAAGAGGCCCGCGAATGGTTTGACGGTTTAGAATCTATCGATAGTTTTAGTACCATCAAGCGTCAGTTTCTAGATCGATTCTCGGCTATTCAGAGGAAGAAACAACACCTTGCTTCCTTGTTCTCCCTAAAGCAAGGCCAGACCGAATCTCTGACGAATTTTGTAAGGAGATTCAATCAGGAGCTGCAGGTGGTTGAAAATCCAGGCGACTAGATCATACTTTCGGCCATGATCAACGGAATGAAAACTAAAGAACCTTTGATGGCCGAGTTGGCTCGGGGGTCAACCATGTGTACCTTAAGCCAGCTCATGAACATAATAGAAGTATATATGCGGAAGGAAGAAGCTATCAAGGCGCTCGGGAAAAATGACAAACCTCTAAACCCATCGAGCAAAGTCCGGAAGGAAGAAGAATCCCCTTCGAAGAAAAGGAAGGAGGACACCGTCACCAACAAAGGGCAGGATCAGCGTCCAAACTGAAGGTGGACTCCTTTGAATGCAAGTCTTTCAGCAGCCTTCATTGAAGCCAGAAAAGATCCCAGTTTCAAGCCACCACCAAAGTTGAGAACCTTGCCAACAAAGTGCAATAACCAAAAGTATTATGAGTACCACCGCGGTCACGGTCATTGGACTGAGGATTGCATTTCGTTAAAAAAGGAAGTAGAAATGTTCATCCAAAGCGAGAAGCTGAAAAAATTCGTAGTGAAAGGGGAAGGTGTCAGAAGTCATCTGGGGGATGATCTGCCAAAAGAAGAAGAGCCTCGACGCAAACTCACAACCCTTGAAATCCTCAAAGGGCTCCACTTCGATAAATGAGAACTGCCGGGGAAGATCACTAAGTCTCGATAATCGGGGGTTATCAAAGCAAAGGACCAAAGTTGAAGGAAGGATGAGAGGTACTGACCCCATAAGAACTTTTCTTTCTCTTCCGTATAAACCCATGTATTAAAAAGAAGAAAATTTTATATATGAACTTATTAGCTACTTAAATTGTGGAAGTTCCGAGAGTAGTTTTGTCACAGTTCAAAACCGATCCCTTTTAGATTACTAACCAGTTATGTAACCAAGGGCATTATAAATTATCGAGAAACCCATAGAATGAAGGGATCCTTAGCCTTCTTCAGCTCAAAGGAGACCATTAAGTTTGAATATTAAGGGTTGATTATCGGTTCATTGTTAATTAGATCTCATAGCCGCATTTCCGTTAAACAAACCAATCCTCGGTAGTCGAGGATTCGGTAATATTTTGCCACCGGGCCCATCGTAGTCTAAATAGCGAGAGAAGTTTTAATAGATCAGTTTTATTACTCGGATTAAACTATCCACACAAAAGTATCGGAAAGGCAGCAAAAGAAGAGTAATGAGACAGAAGATATAGAATAAACAGTTGGGATTCAAGAAACATTCTATAGTTGCCGATTACAAAGAAAGGTCGACCATCAAGGCCGATTACAAAGGAAAATCCGGTCATTAGGAGCGATTACAAAAAAACACAACTCCAAATACAGATCTTCATCGAACTACTCCCGAAAAGAAACACCTCATCAAGTCCGCAGCTGGTTACATTGTATATAAGCAGTGGAACATGATAAACAAGAGATATCACCGTCGACAAAAAAGGGATCCCACCAGACCAGCAGAGGCTGATCTTCGCCAGAAAGCAATCGGAGGATAAGGAAGGCATCCCATCAGACTAGCAGAGAGGCATCCTAGCCGGAGAGAAGCTAGTGAAGTTGTACAGAAAGGAGAGGTTGCGTTCAGCCCGAATGCTCGTCTCGAGAAGCGCCACCTAATATATAGGGTTTAGCCAAAGCCCGAGACCTCCAAAATCAGCACCTCCTACGAAGTTGCTGACACTCCCTCTCAGTATCCACAAGGAGACGAGTGCTAGCATGTATGCCACTAGCCTTTTGCATCTAGCCCTTGTGGATATCGACCAATTGCGCTTCTAGCTCCGTAATCCGACGATCCCGCAACTGCACCTGCCGATTCGTCAGAGCCAGCTGATGGTCTTTTGACTCAAGTTCACCCATCATCCTCGACAGTTGGTTCGAGCACTCAATGAAAGTATACTTGCGTGAGGCCAGTACCAACTTCAACCCAGAAAGCTTCGCCCGTATATCCTGCGGTGCACGGTAACTGACTTTGCCGGGTGACCCGGCAGAAGAGGAGGGGAAGCAGAACTGGCAAAAGACGAGGAGTCCCCGGAGCTATCAGAAGAGCGACTGACGCGAGACCAAGTATCCATAAAAGCAGAAAGGGAAAACGTGAGGAAAATCCCAAGGATGTATGCAGAATCAAAGCACAAGGTCGATATTTATAAAAAGAGACGCTTGGGAAAGCTAACATCAAAATAAATGTATGGTGACAAAACCAAAATATGGGGAAGGTCAACAGGCGTCGTATCGCAGGATTACACATATTTTCCCCTCGAATAGAGCAATTCGGCAAAATGATGATTCAGGAGATACGAAGAGACAGAAGGTGAATTAGCGATATAGTCAAAGATTTTTAGCTTCAAATCCCCGGTCGCAGAGCCAAAATGCCGGACAGTAACAATAAATGATCGGGATCCTCGAAAAGGTACATCCCCAAATCATAACGACAGTAGCAACAAGCGGTTTGAATCCTTGGCCTGAACAGACTATTTGGCCAAAAAATTCTCAGCCTTAAATCCTTGACCCTAGAGCCAAAACACCATATTAGCTACTCGGCCATGATTCTTTGGCCACAGGGGGGTATGATTACCAGATGGTAGCAGTCGGCAGACACAAAAGGGCTTTTCTAAAGCGAATATTTCTTCAATTTATGCTCAATAAGAAAATTCCTTAAACCCATCCTCGAGGCAAATCATGATTATGAAAAGGTACTTTCGAACATTGATTCCTTAGAACCTAAAGCCTCTGAAGTAGGAGTGTTCTAAGAAACGAAAGGATAACAGCCTCTGCAGTAGGACTGTTCTAAACCTATTCGGAACATAAAGCCTCTGAAGAAGGAGTGTTCCGAATATACAAAGCATACTCGGAACATATAGCCTCTGAAGTAGGAGTGTTCCGAGAAGGAGAACCCTGTTTAGAATTAATAGCCTCTGCAGTAGGACTGTTCTAAACCTATTTGGAACATAAAGCTTCTGAAGAAGGAGTGTTCCGAATATACAAAGCATACTCGGAACGTGTAGCCTCTGAAGTAGGAGTGTTCCGAGAAGGAGAACCCTGTTTAGAACTAACAGCCTCTGCAGTAGGACTGTTCTAAACCTATTCGGAACATAAAGTCTCTGAAGAAGGAGTGCTCTGAATATACAAAAGCTTACTCGGAACGTGTAGCCTTTGAAGTAGGAGTGTTCCTAGAAGGAGAACCCTGTTTAGAACTAATAGCCTCTGTAGTAGGACTGTTCTAAACCTATTCAGAGCATAAAGCCTCTGAAAAGGGAGTGCTCCAAATATATTACAGCCTACTTGGAATGTATAGCCTCCGAAGTAGGAGTCTTCCAAGAAAACAAGGCCCGCTTAGAACATAAAGCTTCTGAAGAAGGACTATTTTAAAGTAAAAAATACTAAGGAATACAGCTAAACCAAGCATCTTCCCGAAGCAAGCAGAACATTATGCACCGATAATGCCGACTAAAATAAAAAAGAAACAAATTATAGCCGAAGTACTATTCAGAGATTAATTCTATGAAATACAGCTGCAATACAAATATCTTGTAAAAAGGTTTAGAAAAGAACGATTGACAAACATTCTATAAAAATCGAAAGTCAAAAGCAAGTAGTAATCTTACTACTACCTAAGAACCAACAAAGTAAAAAAAAAATTAATTAATTTCAGGAAAATATACAGGAAACTTTGTCCTAAAAAAATACATATCAAGAGGGTAATTAAAATAAATTCCTCGGATATTACAAATATTGGGTAGCTGGATGATCAGTGCCAAATTGTGTATATTTGACCCCCTTAACTTATATTTGTTAAGCCTTTAGCACTGTTAATATCTAATTATTTTTAGTTTTTTGTGTTGTGCAGGTCCTTACAACAAAATATGGCCACAAAGGAGCAAAACGCACCAAGGGAAGAAATGGATCCCTGCCAAGTGAGTTCGATCGCACTTGGTGCGTTCGAAAGCACTGACGGTCGAACGCAGGGGGCATGGTCGAACGTAGTCCCAGTCAGCCCGCAACTCACGCGGTTGCCCTAGGAGTCCATCGCTTCCAGCTTGTGCCGTTACGGTTTTCTGCGAACGAACGCAGAGCGTACTCTCGAACGCATTTTTAGTCAGTGCGTTCGAACGCAGGGGCTACGTTCGAATGCATCCCTATGACCTGGCAGCACACCAGAATTCTATAAATAGGACCCTAGGTCCATTTGGTCGAAAACAAAGTTTTTTGGGCGATTTTTAAAGAGCATTTTGCTATTGTTAGCCATGCTCTGCCTCTTTTATTTGTAAGCACTTTCTTTAAAGTTTATTTAATGCATTCTTTTACTTTTATTTTGCTTTGTTGTTCAATGGGTGGCTAAACTCTTCAACTAAGGTTGAAGATGAAGCCTCACCCTTAGCTTATATTTCTTGCTTTTACATTGAATGCTTTATTCTCCGTCATTTAATTTTCCGTACTCGTCATTTAATTTTTGTGACAAAAAAAAGTTGAATGGTTGTTTGTTTTGATACGTTGATAGTCATCCTATGATGTGTTCCAAGCCGGGTGCACAACGAGTGATCAATCATTGATTTAATATCCATTGTGATCCAAGGATACAGTGGATAATTTTATCAGTAATCAATACTCATTGTAGCTCCTTAACGGTAAACACATTATTTGGTTTGACTTGTGTCAATAACCACAATAGAGTGTGTTGAAGGATTTAATTTGTTAAGACGGAAAATTGGTGTTTAATGTGTAAAGCTAATTTTCATATTGGGTGAGGTTAGTCTTTAATCTTAGTTAAATTTTATCCATACCTTTACTTACGTTTTTAGAATAGTTTAATCTCTGCACGTTTTATGTTTGATAATATTTCTCACTTTGGGACTAGGTTAAAGTATATTTAATCTAATAGTGATATTAGTTTTTTTTAACAAAGATTCCATTCTCTGTGGGTTCGATCTCGCACTTCGCAAAAGCTATATGACCTAAAGGTTCATTACATTGCGAGTGCAATATAATTTGCACACCAAATTTTGGCGCCGTTGCCGGGGAACGGCTGTTTTTGTTTAAAATTAATATTATTTTTAGATTGAATTTATTTTTCTACTAGTATTTATTTTATGCAATTTCAATTCTGTTCATAGTTCATTTTGCATTGTAATTAATTTTTTGTTAGCTTGTTAGAATAGTGTTTGGCAATTTTAATTTTGTGCATAGTTTTTGGAAAATCAGGCCGTCACAGTGCGGTCGAACGCAGTCCTTGCAGTCGAACGCACTGTCGCCTATTCCATAACGTTCGCACACCTGCGAACGCTCGTTACGCGTCTGCGTGCGAGCCCAAGTCCCTGTCAGAAAGCAGTGCAGTGCTACGTTCGAATGCACCTGGGTTACGTTCGAACGCACTTGCAGAGCCTGCTAAATTGTTGCGTCTGTGCGAACGAACGTACTTCCTGCGCTCGAGCGCACCTCTGCTTCCTGCACCAACATACCTGAAGGCAGTATGTATTTTCTGTTTTTGTGAATTGTTAAGTTAGGTTTTAATTGCTATTTATCCTTGTTTTTAGCTTGTTTTCTACTGCTGTTGGTAGTATTTAGTTTATTTTAATTTTTAAGTGATTAATTAGCTTCAATTGTTAGTTGTTAGTTTAGTTAATTTGTAGTTAGTTGCTAATTTGATTTTGCATGTTAGTTTCCATATGTTTTAGCTAGGATTGTTGATATTTGTTTGCTGTTATTTGTCTCTGTAGTTGCTGCATCTGTTCATATTTGTTTAAAATTGTTTAGTTTTAATTCATTTTAGTGCATATAGGTTGCTATTTCCATAGTTTAATTGCATCTAGTGTTTTATTTTCATCTAGGTTTTTTTGTAGTTTTAAATATTTGCTGCTTTGTTTCCTGTTTTTATTGTTTATCCATGCATGTTTGCTTGTTTTAGCTTGCTATTTTTGCTTAGTGTTTAGTTAAATTTTTGTTGGTTTATGCTTGGTCGGCGGTCCTTGAACTTAGAATTAACACCATTAGATCCCGACTTAGAAAGAAACATTAGGAGAGCGCGTAGAGCTCAAGGCGAGATGGGGGATAATCAAAGGAATCAGAGAGTGGAGGAGCATGGTGAAAATCAAAGGAACCCAAGAATGGAGGAGCACGAGGAGCACCAAGATGCAAGAGAAGGGAATGGGGAGCATAGAAGAGCTTATGACGTGGATTTCATGACGTCACTCCGGGAATTGTTCGCACCTACTGTGATCAGTTCCCATTCATGCATTGTGTTGCCGCCAACTAATGCAACCCACTATGATCTAAAGCCACACGTAATCCTGATGTTACCATCCTTTTACGGCTTAGATCATGAAAACCCTTACTCTCATGTTAAAAAATTCAAGAACATCTGTGCTACCACAAAATTTCAAAATTTTTCTGAGGAATCTGTCCACCTCAGACTCTTTCCTTTCTCACTTCATGATAGAGCCACGGAGTGGTTGGACTCCAATGCACCTGGCTCCATCACATCCTGGGAAGAACTGTTGAAGCAGTTTTACAACAAGTTTTTCCCAATGTCCAGAGTAAACGAGGCAAGAAAAGGAATTAGTTCCTTTACTCAGGATGAGGATGAGAAATTCTCCAAATGTTGGGCACGGTTCAAAGATCTGCTGATGAAATGTCCCCCTCATGGATATGAAAAATGGCGTTTGGTGCAATTCTTCTACCAAGGGCTGTCTCAGCCCAACCGTAGTATGATTGAGCTGATGAATGGGGGAGCATTTCTTAACTTGACGGGAGACTTAGCCTACAAGGCTCTGGAGAAAATTGCCGACAACTCCCAACACTAGGATTTCACGAGTTGTTGAGATAAATCTGCCCTAAACCCTAAAAAAGGGGGCATCCTGGAATCAAAAGGAGAAACTGAGTTGGCACAAAGGATGGATGCCATCGTTAAGAGATTGGATGCTCTGAGTGTAGGGAAGTCTGTCAATGCGGCAAACACTTTTCCTGTTGAGGGTTGTTCTATCTGTGCTAGTCCTATGCACCAAGCACAGAATTGTCCATCGATGACAGCTTTTACTGAGATGGAACAAGTGTGAATGCTTTCAACAACTTCCAAAAGCCGTCCAGTGGGCCATATTCTGAGATTTATAATTCGGGGTGGAGGAACCATCCTAATTTCTCTTGGAAACAGAATCAACCCACCACAAATCAAGGTGGAACTCCTCATGCTCAAAATCACTATCCTCCAGGATTTTCTGCTCCTTATCAGAATCATGGACGCTCGGCTCCGCCAGCGTCATCATCATCCTATCAAGCCCCCACTCAAGCCCCAGCATCATCAACGCAGTCACTGGAAGAGACCATGAAGGAATTTATGAAGATAACTGGTCAATCAATCATTGATGTGAGGCACTCCACCATGGTGAACACCCAGGCTATCTCGAAGTTGGAGATGCAGATGGGACAATTGGCAAATCACCTTGGTGAAAGGGACAAGGGAAAGCTCCCTAGCCAAGCAGTGAACAACCTTAAAGCATGTAGTATTGGAAACTCTTCAAATCAGGAGCATGTACAGGCGATTGTCACTTTGAGGTCTGGGAAGAGAGTGGACAACAAAGTGGTGGACCCAGAAGCAGACCATGTTGAGGAAGAAAAGCGAAGAGATGAAGAGGGTGACGACAAGAAGGAAGGAGATGCTGAGCCATCTACGGTCACCCCAGCTGTTAAGGAACCTCTTAGGGAGCTTGTGCGAAAAGCACCTTACCCTGAAAGATTACAAGCGCCTAAGAATGGAGGGAAATTAGAGGACATTCTGGAGGTGTTCAAACAAGTCCAAATAAATATTCCATTTTTGGACGCCATCCAGCAAATCCCTTCCTATGCCAAGTTCTTGAAGGACTTGGTCACAGTGAAGAGGAAGACGAATGTCCCTAAAAGGTATTCATGACCGAGCAGGTCAGTGCTATCCTATAGTGCAAGTTACCCCTAAAGTACAAGGACCCTGGATGTCCTACAATTACTTGCATGATAGGAGTTAGCCAGATTGAGAGGGCACTACTGGATTTGGGAGCAGGTGTGAATTTGTTGCCCTACTCAGTCTATTTGCAGTTAGGCCTAGGAGAGCTGAAGCCCACATCCATGACACTGCAACTTGCTGATCGGTCAGTGAAGATTCCACGGGGGATAGTTGAGGATGTACTGATTAAGGTGGACAAGTTTTATTTCCCCGTGGATTTCATTGTGTTGGACACAGAGCCAGTTCAGGTGATAGGGAGTGAGATCCCTGTGATTCTAGGGAGACCATTTTTAGCTACGGCTAACGCCCTGATAAATTGTAGGTCGAGGGTAATGAAGATTTCTTTTTGGAAATATGACGGTGGAGTTGAATATTTTTCACATCAGAAAACAACCACTTGATTATGACCAAATAAATCAAGTATGCTTGATTGAGGAGATAATGGATGAAGTAGTTGAATAATCAAGCATAGAGGACTGCCTAGAAGCATGCCTTGCTCAGTTTGGTGAAGACTTGGATTTGGATAAACTCATGGAGCAGGCAGATGCACTTTTAGAGACCGCTCCTTTGGTGAGCGAGGAGAAGGAGGAGACAGTTGTGCCTGATTCCCCGAAGAAGGAACTTAAGCCTTTACCGGACAATTTGAAGTATAAGTTCCTAGGTCCAACTGATTCTTTGCCAGTGATCATAGCTTCAGATTTGATGGATGCTCAAGAGGAGGAATTGTTAGATGTTTTGAGAGAGCATAAGGAAGCTATGGGCTGGACTATTGAAGACATCAAGGGAATCAGCCCCTCGTTGGTTATGCATATGATACACCTGGAAGAGAATTCCAAACCATCGAGGGAACCACAGAAAAGGCTCAACCCAGCAATGCAGGAGGTTGTGAGAGCAGAAGTGATAAAATTGTTAGATGCTGGGATCATCTATCCAATTTCTGACAGCAAGTGGGTGAGCCCGATACATGTCGTGCCCAAAAGAGCTGGGTTGACGGTAGTGAAGAACAAGGATAACGAGTTGGTGCCAACTCATATTCAGTCGGGTTGGAGAGTTTGTATAGATTACCGGAAGTTGAACGCTACCACTAGGAAAGATCACTTTTCTCTTCCATTCATTGACCAGATGGTGGAGCGTTTATCTGGGCACGAGTATTACTGCTTCTTGGATGGTTATTCAGGATATAACCAGGTCCCAGTGGACCCCGATGACCAAGAGAAGACTACCTTTACTTGTCCCTTTGGGACATTCGCCTACCGTCGCATGCCTTTTGGGCTGTGCAATGCACCTGCTACTTTTCAGCGGTGCATGATCAGCATATTCTCTGACATGGTAGAGGGTTTTATGGAGATCTTCATGGATGACTTCTCTGTCTTCGGTTAATCTTTTTAGGAGTGTCTGCACCATCTCACTTTGGTTTTAGTGAGGTGCAAAGAGAATAACCTTGTGCTTAACTGGGAAAAATGTCATTTTATGGTTAAACATGGAATAGTACTGGGGCATGTCATATCTCAGAGGGGTATTGAGGTTGACAAGGCGAAGATAGATTTGATCTCTAACCTTCCACCCCCACGTACTGTGAAGGAAATCCGTTCCTTCTTGGGCCATGCAGGGTTCTACAGGCGATTCATCAAGGATTTCAGCAAGATCGCCAGGCCCTTGTGTAGGTTGTTGGCCAAAGAGACCCCGTTTGAATTTGACGAAGAATGTTTGAAAGCATTCAGGGCTCTGAAGGAGATTATGACGTCCACACCAGTTATTAGACCACCCAGTTAGGGTGAACCTTTTGAGATCATGTGTGACGCATCAGACTATGCAGTTGGAGCTATTTTGGGGCAGCGCATTGAGAAACTTCCACATGTGATCTACTATGTGAGCAGGACTCTAAACGACACACAACTCAATTACTCCACCACAGGAAAGGAGTTGTTCGCAGTTGTTTTTGCGCTGGACAAGTTTAGATCCTATTTGTTAGGATGTAAAATCATTATCTATTCAGATCACGCGGCATTGAAGTATCTTTTCTCCAAGAAAGATGCTAAATCTCGTTTGATCTGATGGATTTTGTTGCTGCAAGAGTTCGACATAGAAATTCGGGATAAGAAGGGTTCCGAAAATGTGGTGGCTGATCATTTGTCTAGGTTGACTTTGGATTTCACCGAGGACGCCACCCCCATTTCTGAGACCTTTCCTGATGAGCAATTGATGCACATTGCTCACAATCCTGCACCTTGGTTCGCTGACATAGTGAACTATCTTGTTACAGACCAAATGCCTTTGCATTGGGGAAACAAGATAAGATCAAATTTTTGTCCAAGGTGAAAACTTTTCTTTGGGACGATCCTTATCTGTTCAAGTATTGTCCCGATCAAATCATTAGGAGATGTACACCTGAATTTGACCAAACTAATGTCATCTCCTTTTGTCATGATCATGCTTGTGGTGGCCATTTCAGTGCAAACAAGACCGCTGCAAAGATTTTGCAGTGTGGATTTTATTGGCCCACCATGTTTGCAGACGCTTGTACTTATTGCACATCTTGTGAGCGCTGTTAGAAACTCGGGAGTATTTCAAAGAGGAACATGATGCCCCTCAATCCCATTTTGGTAGTTGAGATTTTTGATGTATGGGGCATCGATTTCATGGAACCTTTCCCAAACTCCTTCGGGTTTCTGTATATTTTGGTTGCTATGGACTATGTGTCCAAGTGGGTGGAGGCAGTTGCGTGCAAGACTAATGACCACAGAGTTGTGGTCAAATTTTTGAAAGACACGATTTTCGCTCGGTTTGGTACACCTAGAGCGATTATTAGTGATGGAGGCACGCATTTCTGTAACCGGATTTTTGAGCAGCTGATGAAGAAGTATTTCATGACACATAAGGTTGCCACCCCTTATCACCCACAGACAAGTGGGTAGGTTGAAGTGTCAAATCGGGAGATCAAACACATTTTGGAGAAGACTGTGAACCCCAACAGAAAAGACTAGTCTCTACGATTGAATGATGCTTTATGGGCATATAGGACAGCATTTAAGACACCGATTGGGATATCACCGTATCGGTTGGTGTACGGGAAAGCTTGTCATCTTCCCATCGAGTTGGAGCATCGAGCTTATTGGGCCATCAAGCAGCTGAACTTCAATTTTTTGAAGGCCGGCTCTCAAAGGAAGCTCCAACTCACTGAATTAGAGGAGCTAAGGAATGATGCTTATGATGGTTCAAAGAAGTACATAGAACACATGAAGAAGGTTCATGACCAGAGCATCCTGAGGAGATCTTTTGAGCCAGGTCAGAAAGTCCTTCTTTACAATTCTCAATTGCATTTATTCCCTGGCAAGTTGAAATCTCGGTGGACAGGCCCATTCATCATTAGGACAGTATTTTCTCATGGGGCCATCAAGATAGAGGATCCCGAGAATGGTAACACCTTTAAGGTGAATGGACAGAGAGTAAAACCATTCTTGGAGTTGAGGAGTCCAAAGGTTGAGGACACTCTTTTGGAGGATCCGATTTATTCAGACTGATTGGTATGAAGAGTCTGGCTGAAGACGTTAAACTTAGCGCTTGTGGGAGGCACCCCTCATTATTTTTACCTGTTGATTTTGTTTGTTTGTTTTTGTTTTTCAAGTTGAGTGTTTGCCATCCAAGTTTGGGGGAGTTTTCTTTTACGACTTACCTCATTTGCAACATCCCTCTGGTATTGTATTTCTGGGCACATTGGAGACATTGTGCCATTTTATTGTGGGGGTAGGGTAGACATTGTTGCCTATCTTTGTACATATTTGTTGTTTTTGTTGCCTGTCTTTGTACATATTTGTTGTTTTTGTTGCCTGTCTTTGTGCATTTTTGTTGTTTTTGTAAAAATTTTAAATTTTTTGTGCATAGTTGTTATTGATTAGGCATGACTTACATCATATTTGTGGATTGCATATCATTGGTGTGTTTTAACTTGATTAAACACTTCATATCTTTAGAAATCCCAGTTTTCAATTCATATGTTGAATTAGAGAGACTTCACATGTTTACTCCATTTTTTTTCACATGCACACTAGCATAGGTTCTGTGAGGTATGAAATTTGAATTGAGAAGTGTTTTTCTTGAAATTTGTGGGTTGTTGTGATGTGTGATGATAAACCTTGGTTTTTTTAAAAATAAAAAAATAAAAAAATCATAAGTTGAGCTTTTCATTGAGTAACCGGAACTCTTGCCTCATTAAGCAAAGAGTGTTCACGTAAAAAAATGAGAATTCTTAAACAAATGATTGTATGGCTAGTTAGAATTCGTAGCTCTTTTTGACTTGAGTAATTAAGCCCTTAGGGATGTCTTTACATCTAGTGCCCTAAAACCTTTTGGTTTGGGAGTCACTGGCCCAACACTCGTTACATAGGTCATTTCGAAGCTTAAGGGAGTCAAGCATTGCATAGCCTACAAAAAAAAAATTGCATTCTTTTCAATTCAAGCCTTGGTTCTTTTTATCACATTGCAGTCCTATGATTTTCTGAGAAGCACATCTTTTGAAAAATTGAAACCCCATGAGCATATGTTAGTTCACTTTGCACCGTTTTGGAGCATGTTTTGTCTCGATTTTTCAGCTGTGATTTGATTGATGTGGAGGCCTTGATGATGTGGTTTGTTTGTTCATAATTGTTAAAATTGCTAATGATGTATGAACCATATGCATGTGTGAAAGGCTTTGTCTGTCAATAACATTGTGCCATATAAATGTTTGTGGGTATCATTCTTGGAAAACCCTCACAAGACTTCATTCGTCCTCTAGGGAATTCCTAGAGGTTTAAAAGGCTTGTTGCATATGCTCAATGCAATTGTTTCTCCCACGAAAGCGGACCTATAATTGTTTTGTTTTTCATTTTTTGTTTTGCTAAAGGACTAGCAAAATGTAAGTTTGGGGGTATTTGATCAGTGCCAAATTGTGTATATTTGACCCCCTTAACTTATATTTGTTAAGCCTTTAGCATTATTAATATCTAATTATTTTTAGTGTTTTTAGTGTTTTGTGTTGTGCAGGTCCTTACAACAAAATATGGCCACAAATGAGCAAAACGCACCAAGGGAAGAAATGGATCCTTGCCAAGTGCGTTCGATCGCACTTGGTGCGTTCAAACGCACCGACGGTCTAAAGCAGGGGGCACGGTCGAACGCAGTCCCAGTCAGCCCGCAACTCACGCGGTTGCCCTAGGAGTCCATCGCTTCCAGCTTGCGCCATTATGGTTTTCTGCGATCGAACGCGGAGCGTACGCTCGAACGCATTTTTAGTCAGTGCGTTCGAATGCAGGGGCTACGTTCGAATGCATCCCTATGACCTGGCAGCACACCAGAATTCTATAAATAGGACCCTAGGTCCATTTGGTCGAGAACAGAGTTTTTTGGGCGATTTTTAGAGAGCATTTTGCTATTGTTGGCCATGCTCTGCCTCTTTTATTTGTAAGCACTTTCTTTAAAGTTTATTTAATGCATTCTTTTACTTTTATTTTGCTTTATTGTTCAATGGGTGGCTAAACTCTTCAACTAAGGTTGAAGATGAAGCCTCACCCTTAGCTTATATTTCTTGCTTTTACATTGAATGCTTTATTCTCCGTCATTTAATTTTCCGTACTCGTCATTTAATTTTCGTGACAAAAAAAAAGTTGAATGATTGTTTGTTTTGATACGTTGATAGTCATCCTATGATGTGTTCCAAGCCGGGTGCACAACGAGTGATCGATCATTGATTTAATATCCACTATGATCCAAGGATACAATAGATGATTTTATCAGTAATCAATACTCATTGTAGCTCCTTAACGATAAACACATTATTTGGTTTGACTTGTGTTCAGCTCCCCCAATCCAAGGTGACAGAGGTGGGTTTCAGCTCCCCCAATCCAAGCATCTCATAGACTGTGTTTTGCAGCAAATTGACACCAGCTCCTAGATCCAGCAAGGCTCGCTCAAAATCATGGTCACCAATCCTGCAAGGAATAGTAAAACTACCTGGATCTTTTAGCTTTGGGGGTAGTTTTCTTAATAAAACCGCACTTACCTCTTCAGTTAAAGCTACTGTTTCATGTTCCTGAAACTTCCGTTTGTGAGTGCAACAATCCTTCAAAAATTTAGCATATGTAGGTATTGGTTAAATTGCATCTAATAAAGGAATGTTTATCTCTACTTTTCTCAAAGTTTCAAAAATATCAAGCAATTTCTTCTCCTTCTTTGGCTTTACTAACCTTTGAGGGAAGGGTGGTGGTAAGTATTCCCTCTCCATTTTGCTTACCTTAGACGTGGATGCCTCATCTTGAGCTACTTGTTTTGGTTCATCCACTCCTATGGTCTTACCGTTTCTAAGAGTTGTAATTGCTTGTACTTGCTGATGACCTCCTGGATTGGGTATTGTCTGGGCTGGGAGTTCTCCTTGCTTTCTGACATTTATCTCTTTAGCCAACTACCCCACTTAAACTTCCAATCTTTGAATAGATTGCTCATGTTTTGCATTGGTTTGTCTCTGCTCATTCCTAAATTGTTTCTCCTCTGCCATAAACTGGTCTTGTGACTTCAACATCTGTTGTTGTTGGGTTGCTATTTGCATCACAAGACTCTCCAAGTCACCCTTCTTTGACTCTTGAACTGGTGGGGTTGCTTGTTGGCCGTTTCTTTGTTGCCCTTGATGGTTTAGAGCATTCTGATTGTTACTCCATGAGAAGTTGGGGTGGTTTCACCACCCTGGATTGTAGGTGTTGGAGTATGGGTTGTTCTTAGGAGGATAATTGCTTTGTCCCACATAATTTGCTTGCTCTTGATCTGCAGATGAGTACAAAGGGCAAGTGTCAGTTGTGTGATCAAATTGAGAACAAAGAGCACATACCTGGGGTGGCATGACTTGTTGAATAGGTGAGATATTTTGTAAGGCCATGGCCTTGACAATCATATCTAACTTTCTATCTACAGCAACCATGTGACTTGAAGATCCACCATTTGAGTTTACTTCATACGGGCCTTTACTCTTTACTCCTTGCCTTCTTCTAGATGAGAATTGTTGGGAGTGCTCACTTAATGTCTCAAACAATTCCATAGCTTCTTCACTGCTCTTTTCCATTAACACTCCTCCACAACCAGAATCAACAACTCCTTTATTTGCATCATTAAGGCCTTCATAAAAAGCCTGTACCAATTCATCTTGAGGGAGCTTGTGATGTGGGCACCTCAAGAGTAAGTCGTTGAAATGCCCCCATGCTTCAAAGAATAAGTCTCCATCTCTATGTTGCCAAGCTTGAATTTCCTTCCTCATCTGTCTTGTCTTCTGAGCTGGGAAGAATTTCTTCAAGAATTTACTGGACAGTGCTTCCCAAGTGTGGATAGTATTTGAAGGCATTGAGTTGTACCACAATCTTGCATTATCCTTCAAAGAAAAAGGGAAGAGAATCATCCTTATTCCTTCTTGATCCAAGCCTTGAACATGTTGGAACTTGCAAAGATCAGTGAATTCCCTTATATGCAAGTTTGGATCCTCAGTTGGTGTACCTCTGAAGTGTGTCAATGCATTGAGTATTTGTGGAGATATGTAGTAGTTACCTTGGGCCTCTGGTTGATAGGCAATGCATGATGTTTGGTTGGGATTGTCAGGGATGAAGGCCTGTTTCATGGGCTTCCGCTCTGGTGGCGGTTGGTTTACCTGCTGTTCAGCCATAACTTCCTCTTCTTGAAGTTCTTCTTCTTCTTCCTTGATGTTGTCTCTAGGCTTCTGTCTTATGGTCCGCTCAATCTCTGTATCAAGTGGAAGGATCACTGGATTCTTGGAGCGAAGCCCTTGCATGAACCAAAAGAAGTTCTTCCAAGAACAGCAGCTTCAGTACTGCTGTTTGGCTGGTTTCTGGAACAGCAAACGATCTCTGATACTTGTACGGTCGATCGCTGATACTTGTACGGTCGATCGTTGGGCGTTCGATAGCACGCGGGCTGCGATCGTTCGCAATCACAGAACTATGTTGCCGCAGATTTGGAACAACCCTAAAACGAAAAAAACAAATTAAGCAAAACAAAAACAGAATTAAAACTAAAATAAAAACAAAATTAAACTAAACGAAAGTAATTCGAAACAGAATTTAACTCAATCCCCGGCAACGGCGCCAAAAACTTGTTGTGCAAAAATCTACCTAAATTAATAGGCAAATAATTGTACGTTTTACTTGCAAGTGCACAAGGTCAAAAGGTGTAGTATGTGTGTAAGTGCAAGATCGATCCCACAGGGATTGGTAAACTATGCTTGAAATTAAATTCGCAATAAAAAGTAAAAGAGAGAAAAATTGAGTTTGATTAAATAATGGGAAAAAGGTAGGGCTTTGATTTCCATCACTAATCATGCTTATACAGTAAAACAATATGCCAATGCTTAAATTACATGATGAATATTTAATGGTTGCCAACCTAAGGGCATGGTGTATACTCCTTAAGCTATTGGTTTCCCTAAGCAACGAATTAGGCATGGTGTATACTCTAACTCTTTTCTTTCCTAAAGGATTTAGCATGGTGTATACTAAGTTGTTCTCCAGGAAAGCATATGAACTGTGAAAACCGACAACCACATGAGACCTAGGGCATGGTGTATACTCCCGGTTTCCCATGTTGATTAACCCAAGAACCCGGTGTGGATTACTTTTGTTACTTATGTTAAACCCAGGACTCGGTCATCCAAATTGATCTAACTAACAAGTCCATACCACATGCATATGTTGATCAGGCAGACACATATGAGGAATTCATGGAAACAGGTATTAATCAAGTTAAATACTATCATGCAATTATCGCAAAGGCGCCAATATTGAATTAAAATATAAACATAATTAGGGCTTCAATCTAGCCCTACTGAAAGGTTTAGTTACACATAATAGTGATGCTAATCATCTTCATAAAATAAACTTGAGGAAAAGAATAAACCCGAAAAATTGTTTTCTTGAAAGCCGTAAATTCCTCTCCAAAAATCGCGTGTCTTCTTCTGTGTTTACAGGCCTATTTATAGACTCTAGGAGGATTCTAGAAACCCTAAAAATTGTAGGGTTTGAATCCTTGTGCAACAAGGATTTACAAAAACCCTAAAAACTAAGAACTTCCATAATAGGGTTGCGGCTGGTTTGGGCTTCACGCATAGGTGCGCTCGATCGCCATCGGGCTGCGATCGATCGCACTGTGATCGATCTCCTTCTTTTGCGCACGAACGCAGGTGCGTTCGATCCTCTTCTTGGGCGCTCGAGCGCTGGTGCGCTCGATCGCAAGTATCCTGCGCTCGATCGCCTTTACAGACTCCAGCTCCTTCTTGATCTTCTTCTAGTTTTTTTCTCCAAATTCTCTTCCATTAAGCCCTAAACTTTCTTTTCTTCCAAAGGCCTATAAAACAGAGAAAACACAAAAAGAAAGTAAAATAGAACAAAATAACATACACTAAAGGCGTAACAAATACAAATTAAGGGGCTTAAATATGAATATTTAAGCACTTATCACGCCGTTGCTGGGGAACGGTTGTTTTTTGTTTAAATTAATATTATTTTTAGATTGATTTTATTTTTCTACTAGTATTTATTTTTATGCAATTTCAATTCTGTTCTTAGTTAATTTTTGCATTTTAATTAATTTTGGTTAGTTTTTAGAATAGTGTTTGGCAATTTTTGGTTGTGTACATAGTTTCTGGAAAATCAAATACCCACAGTGCGGTCGAACGCAGTTCTTGCGATCAAATGTACTGTCGCCTATTCCATTCGGCTGCGTACCTGCGCTCACGTTACACGCTTCTGCGTGCGAGCACACGCCTCTGAACGAACAAGTAGTGCAGTGATACGTTCGAACACACCTCTATTGTGTTCGAACACACTTGCAGCGCCTGCTGCATATGCGTGTATGCGATCGAACGTACTGCCTGCGCTCGAGCGCACCTCTACTTCCTGCACCAACATACCTGAGGCAATATGTATTTTTCTATTTTCGTTAATTGTTAACTTAGTTTTAATTGATCTTTTTGCCTATTTTTAGCATGATTTCTGCTGTTTTTGGTTGTGTTTAGATTATTTTAATTTTGAAGTGATTAATTATTTTTATTTGTTAGATAGTAGTTTAGTTAATTTGTAGTTAATTGTTTACTTATTTTTTACCATGTTAGTCTTTATTTGTTTTAGCTAGGTTGTTGATATTTCTTTTCTGTTTCTGTCTCTGTAGTTGCTGCATCTGTTAATATTTATTTTGTAAATATTTTCAGTGTGTAAATATTTTAGTGTTCTACATTCATCTAGGTTCTTGTAGTTGTCTATATTTGCTGTTTTGTGTCCCTGTTTTTATTGTTTATCCATGCATGTTTGCTTGTTTAGCTTGCTATTTGTCCTTAGTGTTTAGTTAAATTTTTGTTGGTTTATGCTTGGTCAGCGATCCTTGAACTTAGAATTAATTCCATTAGATCCCGACTTAGAAAGAAACATTAGGAGAGCGCGTAGAGCTCAAGGCGAGATGGGGGATAATCAAAGGAATCCGAGAGTGGAGGAGCACGAGGATAACCAAAGGAATCCAAGAATGGAGGAGCACGAGGATTATCAAGATGCAAGAGAAGGGAAAGGGGAGCATAGAAGAGTTTATGACGTGGGTTTCACAACGTCACTCCGGGAATTGTTCGCACCTACTGCGGTCAGTTCCCATTCGTGCATTGTGTTGCTGCTGACTAATGCAACCCACTATGATCTAAAGCCACATGTAATCCAAATGTTACCATCCTTTTACAGCTTAGATCATGAAAACCCTTACTCTCATGCAAAAAAATTCAAAAACATCTGTGCTACCACCAAATTTCAAAATTTTTCTGAGGAATCTGTCCACCTCAGACTCTTTCCTTTCTCACTTCATGATAGAGCCACCGAGTGGTTGGACTCCAATGCTCCTGGCTCCATCACATCATGGGAAGAGCTGTTGAAGCAATTTTACAACAAGTTTTTCCCAATGTCCAGAGTAAATGAGGCAAGAAAGGAAATCAGTTCCTTTACTCAGGATGAAGATGAGAAATTCTCAGAATGTTGGGCACGGTTTAAAGATCTGTTGATGAAATGTCCCCCTCGTGGATATGAAAAATGGCGTCTGGTGCAATTCTTCTACGAAGGGCTGTCTCAGCCCAACAGTAGTATGATTGAGTTGATGAATGGGGGAGCATTTCTAAACTTGACGGGAGATTTAGCTTACAAAGCTCTGGAGAAAATTGCCGACAACTCCCAACACTGGGATTTCACGAGTTGTCATGACAAATCTGCCCGCTTCCTCGAACCAAAAGGAGAAACAGAGTTGGCACAAAGGATGGATGCCATTGTTAAGAGATTGGATGCTCTAAGTGTAGGGAAGTCTGTCAATGTGGCAAACACATTTCCTGTTGAGAGTTGTTCTATCTGTACTAGTCCCATGCACCAAGCACAGAATTGTCCATCGATGACAGTTTTTGCTGAGATGGAACAAATGAATGCTTTCAACAACTTCCAAAAGCCGTCCAGTGGGCTATATTCTGAGACATATAATCTGGGGTGGAGGAACCACCCTAATTTCTCTTGGAAATAGAATCAACCCACCACAAATCAAGGAGGAGCTCCTCATGCTCAAAATCACTATCCTCCAGGAGTTTCTTCTCCTTATCAGAATCATGGACGCTCGGCTCCGCTAGCGTCATCATCATCTTATCAAGCCCCCACTCAAGCCCCAGCATCATCAACACAGTCACTGGAAGAGACCATGAGGGAATTTATGAAGATAACTGGTCAATCAATCAGTGATGTGAGGCATTCCACCATGGTGAACAACCAGGAAATCTCGAAGTTGGAGATGTAGATGGGACAATTGGCAAATCACCTTGGTGAGAGAGACAAGGGAAAGCTCCCGAGCCAAGCAGTAAACAACCCTAAAGCATGCAGTATTGGAAACTCTTCGAATCAGGAGCATGTACAGGCGATTGTTACTCTGAGGTCTAGGAAGGAGTGGATAACAAAGTGGTGGACCCAGAAGTAGACCGTGTTGAGGAAGAAAATCCAAGAGATGAAGAGGGTGACGACTAGAAGGAAGGAGATGCTGAGCCATCTACGGTCACCCCAGTTGTTAAGGAACCTCCTAGGGCGCTTGTGCCAAAAGCACCTTACCCTGAAAGATTACAAGCGCCTAGGAATGGAGGGAAGTTAGAGGACATTCTGGAGGTGTTCAAACAAGTCCAAATCAATATTCCATTTTTGGACGCCATCCAGCAAATCCCTTCATATGCCAAGTTCTTGAAGGACTTGGTCACAGTGAGGAGGAAAACAAATGTCCCAAAAAAGGCATTCATGACCGAGCAAGTAAGTGCTATCCTACAATGCAAGTTACCCCTCAAGTACAAGGACCCTGGATGTCCTACAATTACTTGCATGATAGGAGTTAGCCAGATTGAGAGGGCATTATTAGACTTGGGAGCGAATGTGAATTTGTTGCCCTACTCAGTCTATTTGCAGTTAGGGCTAGGAGAGCTGAAGCCCACATCCATGACACTACAACTTGCTGATCGGTCTGTGAAGATTCCACGGGGAATAGTTGAGGATGTACTGATTAAGGTGGAAAAATTTTATTTCCCCGTGGATTTCATTGTGTTGGACACGGAGCCAGTTCAGATGATAGGGAGTGAGATCCCTGTGATTTTAGGGCGACCATTTTTAGCTACGGCTAACGCCCTGATAAATTGTAGGTCGGGGGTAATGAAGATTTCTTTTGGAAATATGACGGTGGAGTTGAACATTTTTCACATTAGAAAACAACCACTTGATTATGACCAAATGAATCAAGTATGCTTGATTGAGGAGATCATGGATGAAGTTGTTGAAGAATCAAGCATAGAGGATCCCCTGGAAGCATGCCTTGCTCAATTTGGTGAAGATTTGGATTTGGATAAACTTATGGAGTAGGCAGATGCACTTTTGGAGACCGCTCCTTTGGTGGGCGAAGAGAAGGAAGAGACAGTTGTGCCTGATTCCCCGAAGAAGGAACTTAAGCCTTTACCGGTGATGAGTGCCAAATATTGCATATTTGGGCC